>BLSH010016053.1:544119-579796 GCA_018402905.1 Glandirana rugosa | reverse complement strand
ACCATATTGTTTTTTTCTTCCGTTTATTCTTACTAACTTGCCTGACATATAATCTAGTTGCCTCCAAGATGGTAGACTTTAATAGTGCCCACTGATTACTTACTCCTGTCATTTTGCTCCAACCTTTCAGTTCATTTTTTAGAAATTTCCCCATTTCAGCAAAATTTGTCCTTTTAAAATCTAAAACTTTTGTTTTTGTATATGATTTTTCAGTTCTTGTTTTAATATCAAACCAAAGACATTGGTGATCACTAGAACCCAAATTCTCCCCCACCTCAACATCAGACAGTTGATCCCCATTTGTCAGTACTAGGTCAAGAATATGATCACCTCGGGTTGGACTTTTTACTAACTGTTTTAGAGAAACCCCATTCAGCGCTTCCATTACATCCCTGCTCCTGCTTGTAATAGCAGTTTGAGAATTCCAGTTAACGTCAGGCATGTTGAAGTCGCCCATAATCAAAACCTCTCCCTTCATTGCCATTTGAGATTACAGATTACATGCATTCGGACATATTGCTGCCAATTGTCCCTTGAATGATGAACCCATGCAATGTGATAATGTTTATATGAAAAGACGCATTGCTCTTTTTTCACAGGTTGCATGTATAGCATCATGCTTAAATCGCATGGAGAAGCAAATGTGTGTGATTGCTATTGACGGGAAACCCGTCACTGCGCTGCTTGACTCTGGTAGTGTGACAAACTTGGTCAAAAGCAGCTGTGTAAATCTGGCCAGGTTACACCCTAGCACTGTCTGTGTCATTTGCATACATGGGGACACTCGTTAATACCAGATGGCGCTGGTCGTGATTGACACCCCTTGCCGCAGAGTGACCCATTCAGTGGGAGCGGTACCTTCCCTGCTTCATGAAGCCCTAGTGAGGAGGGATTTTACCCATATTTGGAGGTTGTGGGAAGGCACAGAAACCTGGAGGAAAGAGCTCCCCTTGCTGAGGAGGCACGTGAGTTCTCACCAGACCCGTTTTGCCAAATGGAAGGATAGATTGGTGGCAGGACCGATGAAGAAGGAGACCCTCTTCCTTTTCCTGTAATGGCTGGGGAGCCGGAGGACCCGGAAGATAGCTCCCAGCAGATGGCTAATGTTCTAGGCCATGTCTCTGTCCCTGACCATGAGAGTGAACCAAATGTAGTCCCTGACTTAGAGGTCCGGAGAGAGGACTTCTGTACAGAACAACTACGGGATGTCAATCTATTCAGAGCCAGAGAAAACGTAAAGTTGATGGATGGGGAACCGGTGGACCCCAATTGGGGGGGTGTCTTTCCCCTACATGGCGCTTAAAAATGATTTGTTGTATCAGGTGGTGAAACATGGAGAGGACGAACTGGAACAGATAGTGGTTCCCACACTCTTCAGCCGCATAGTGCTAGATCTGGCCCATGGCCATGTAATGGGGGGACATCTGGGTATGGAGAAAACCAGGGAGAGGATAACCCAGAGAGTCATGCCCTGAGTGTCAAATGACAGCCCCCTCACCCCATTTTCATAGTCCCCTTGCCCCACTTTCCATAATTGAAGTGCCATTTGAGCAAATTGGCATGGATCTCGTGGGACCAGTAGTAAAATCTGCCCGGGGACACCAGCACATCCTGGTGATACTGGGCTATGCAACCCGCTATCTTGAGGACATACCCTTGCGGAATACCTCCGCTAAGACTATCGTGAAGGAACTGGTCCAGGTGTTTAGTCGGGTGGGGATCCCTAAAGACATTTTGATGGATCAGGGTACCCCATTCATGTCCAGAGTGACCAGAGAATTGTGTAAATTGTACAAAATCTCCCATCTCTGTACCTCAGTTTAACACCCCCAAACTGACGGTCTGGTGGAAAGGTTTAACAAGACCTTCTAGACTATGCTAAAAAGGTGGTGGATAACGATGGGCGAAATTGGAATTTTTTGCTGCCGTACCTCATGTTTGCAATAGGAGAGGTTCCGCGGGCATCTACGGGGTATTCCCCCTTTGATCTCTTGTATGGTAGAGATCCCAGGGGGCTGCTACATGTCACATCATAGCATCATAGAGCACGTCTCCTTGATGCAGGATCGAATCACAGCTGCCTTTCTCTGTTTTTGGTTACTTCATTTCCAAACGATCAAACTCTTTTTGCTTGGTACCCTGGCCGCACTCCTGGCTCCTTCCCTTATAGCAGTGGGCCCACAGAAATCTTCCACAGTTGTTGTTGTTGCTGCTGGCCTTGCATGATTGACATTGCTGACTGTCTTGTTTTTCTTCTTCTTCTAGATATAAAGATCGGTTCTTCTCAAATGCAGATGCTGGCAGGCAGGCCAAAGAAATGTTCCTGCTGAAAATGCAAGAAATATCTGTACAGGCAGCTACACCAGACAAACCACCATCTGCCAAAAAGCCTCACACTGGCCAACAGTCAAGTACCACGTCCCCTACTACTACTACCAGCAGTGTGGACAGTGTTTTTCAAGAAATTGCTTGTTCATCTACATTTGAGAACAGTGCTCCCAGAGCTGCTACCATACAACTTGAAGCATATCTTGGAGAGGTCACTGTGCCTCGTTCGGACAAACCTCTTGGGTATTGGGCAGTCAATAAATTTTGATTTCCCACTCGGGGCCAAATGGCACAAAAATATCTTTTAGCTCCTTGCAGCAGTGTGGAAAGTGAGAGATTGTTCAGTGCAGCGTCACACTTTCTGACTGACACCAGAAACCGCCTTCTAACTGAACATGCAGAGGTTCTTCTGTTTCTTAAAAAAAAACTTGCCACTTGCATTTGAATTGGAAAAGTAATACCTGACTTGTACTGCACAAGGAATCATGCACAGTTGCATGTGTCAGATCATCCTCAAAGCAACTGTTCCAAATTTTTTGAGCTGTAGAAGAAGCAGCTACTTTCAGCTGGTATTGTGTGTGAGGCCTTACTGCAGTCCTTGGTCCTTTCCATCCTTGAATGAACAAATCTGTTTCTTTCACGAGTTTCTTAAGAAGTTTAAGTAGAAGCAAGCCCTAAAAAAAGGTTTTATATCTGAAAAAAAAGTTTACACGTATTTTTTACAAAATAATGTAAGTTTTGAGATACTGTTCTAAAATTTCTAGTTCATCCTCCTTATGCCTTACATTATTTAACTAAACTACTACTGGATTGCACTGTGCCACTTGGGTTGTGAAGCTGAACTGTTCTCACTTCATCAATGATGACATTTTTTTTGGTGAAATCTGAGAATTCATATTTTTTCAAGGCAAAAAAATGAATGCACAGTTGGATAATGCCTCTCAAAGCAGCTACTCCTCCAGGTGTCTGTGAGCTGTTTCTCTCCCTGTAAACTCCCCTCCATAGTTAGCCTATGTGTCCATTGCGCAGTCAGTCTAGGTCACACTGTATGCGGCTTCCGTCTGAGTTTAGTGTCAGGAAAGTTTACTGGCAGAAAAAATCCAAGGTTTATCTTTGCTACCTGTAAACTGCCCTGCCACTCGACTCCTAGCTGAAACCACATATAGTGTGCAATGGACAGCAGTCAGTCACATAGGCTAACATGGAGGGGGGAGTCAACAGGCAGAGTAAAGCTCAAATGCCTGGAGGAGCAAGCAGCTGCTTTGAGCTGCATTGTGCATGGCCTTACTATAATGCTATGCTTGAGGTACTGTTCTTGCTCCTTATGCCTAACATTATTTAACCAACTGTATTGTATTGCAGACTGCAGCACTTGGGTTGTGAACTAATTGTGATGTAAGTAACTAAGTTTAACCACTTGCCGACAGATGATCGGCAATTGACGGCGACAGTGTGGCGCTCCTGCGCAAATCGCCGTCATATGACGGCGGCTGCGAGATCGCGCGCGCGGCGCCGGAGGCGCGCCCGCGCGCTCACTGTGTTCAGGGAGGGCCAGGGAGCGGGTGCGGCGGATTCGATCTCCGCCGGCCACCCGCGATGCCCCCCCCCGGAGTGAAAGGACGGAGGTCCGTGTAAGTAAACACGGACCTCCGTTCTGTGAGGGGGGAAGGGCTGTGATCACAGCCTTCCTCTACATGGAAGCTGTGATCGCTTCCCTTCCCCAGCTAGGGCTGCCCAAATACAGTTAGAAGACGCCCAGGGAACACTGTTAACCCTTAGAGCGCCCCCTGCAGGTTAACCCCTTCACTGCCAATGGCATTTACACAGAAATCAGTGCATTTTTATAGCACTGATCGCTGTATAAATGCCAGTGGTCCCAAAAAAGTGTCAAAATGTTCAGACATGTCCGCTGAAATATCGCAGTACCGCTAAAAATCGCAGATCGAGGCCATTACTAGTAAAAAATAAATAAATAAATAAAAACCCCAGAAATGAATACTCATCATCCGTAAACGCGACCACTTTGCGCAAACCAATCAATAAACGCCGATTGCAATTTTTGTTATCACAAATATGAGGAAGAATATAAATCGGCCAAAACCGATGAAAAAAAATTTTTTTTATATATTTTTTTTGGATTTGTATTTTAGCAAAAGTAAGAAATTTGTTTTTTTTTTTGCAAATTTGTCGCTCTTCTTTAGTTTATAGCGGCGATCAGAAATGACGCAGCGGTGATCAAATATCACCAAAAGAAAGCTCTATTTGTGGGGAAAAAAAGACACAAATTTAGTTTGGGTACAACGCCGCACGACCGCGCAATTTTCAGTTAAAGCAACGCAGTGCCGAATCGCAAAAAGGGCTCTGGTCCTAAAGGGGGAAATCCTTCCGGGGCTGAAGTGGTTAAACATGATGTCATGATGATGACATTTCTGTTCTCTGAAATTTTAGCTTTTTTCAAGGCAAGGCATCATGCACATTTGAACAATGCAGCTGCTCCAGGTGTTTCAGCTGTTTGAGCTATTTCTCTGTGTTAACTGCCCTCACCTGCCTATGTGTCCAACTGTCTATGGCCAAGCATGCATTGCACACTATAGGTCTTCCAGGAGTTTAGTGGCAGGGAAATTTACAGGCAGAAAAAAATCCTAAGGTTTCATTTGGATTTTTTCTTCTGCCTGCCTGCCACTAAACTCCTGAAACACTAGAAACAAGCACACATGACGTGTTGTTTTTTTTTTTTTTTTTTTTTACAAAAGGCTATGTCTTTTTTTGAGTTTTTGAGTCAGAATGATACTGTTCTAGTTCCTGTTCTGTTCTTGCTCCTCCTCGTGCCTAAACGACAGAACTATATTGCACTTAGTTGATTGTGAACTTGTTGTGATGTTTACATGTAATTGACCATATATACCATGTTATGTGCAATTTGAGCTTTCAGAACTTTTTGACAAGCAAATAAAAGCATTTTATTTCTTTCATAAGTCTTTTGGAGTTCCAGTTCTTCATTTCTGAAAGAAAACTAACAGAAATCATCATTCTCTTAAAAAAATGGTCACATGACCAAAAAATAGGTATAAGTAATCGGTATCGGCGACTACCTAAGGTAAAGTATTGGTACTCATGCTTGGTGCCAAAAAAGTGGTATCGGTGCAACCCTAATAACGATTTTAGGAAGCTGAATGAAGTGTCTAAGTTTGATGCATACCCGATGCCGCTGGTTGATGAACTTGTGGATAGGTTGGGAGGGGTTTGGTACATAACAACCCTAGACCTAACTAAGGGATACTGGCAGATCCCCTTAATGGAGTCAGCAAAGGAAAAACGGCCTTCTCTATCGCCAAGGGGTCCTTCCAATACAAACAAATGCTGTTTGGTCTACATGGGGCCCCTGCATCTTTTCAAAGGATGATGGACAATACTTTAAGGCCGCATTGGACCTATGCAGCGGCCTATCTGGATAATGTTGTCATCCACAGCCCAGATTGGGAATCACATCTGCCCCGGGTGCAGGCAGTGGTAGATTCACTGAGAGTAGCAGGTTTAACAGCCAATCTGAAGAAGTGTGCCATAGGTCTCGAGGAGGCCAAATACCTTGGGTATGTGATTGGTCAAGGTCTGATTAAGCCCCAAACCAATAAAATCGAGGCCATTCATAAGTGGCCCCAACCGGTGAACAAGAAACAGGTTCGGGCCTTCCTGGGGATTACAGGGTATTACCAATGCTTCATCCCCACTTTGCCATCATTGCCGTCCCTCTGACAGATCTGACAAAGGATGGAGCATCAGGAATGGTTAAGTGGAATCCCGAAGCTGAGAAGGCCTTCCAGAAATTGAAGCAAGACCTTTGTGTACAGCCGGTGCTCGTGACCCCAGACTTCACAAAGGAGTTTGTGGTTCAAACCGATGCCTCTGAGGTCAGACTAGGTGCTGTTCTGTCCCAAATCAGAGATGGCGATGAGCACCCGGTCGTTTAGTTAAGCAGGAAGCTTAATAGACATGAAAAGAATTATGCCACTATGGAGAAGTAATGCCTGGCTATCAAGTGGGCCTTAGAGGCCCTAAAACACTACCTGCTGGGAAGGTTATTCAGGCTAGTCACCAACCATGTCCCCCTTAAGTGGGTGTGTAACAACCGGGAGAAAAATAGCCGGGTGACTAGGTGGTTCCTGGCCCTACAGCTGTTTAAGTTCTCAGTGGAACACCGGGCTGGAAGGCTCCAAAATAATGCAGATGGTCTTTCCCGGGCCCACTGCATGGTTGGGACAGTTGCTCTGCCCGAGGGGCTTGAGCAGAGGGGGGGGGATATGTGACGTTATGTGAGGCACCACAATGGATGGGCGATACTGGTCACCTCGCATGCGATCATTTTGAGGCGACTAGCGGGAGTCCAACCTGAGTTTTTCCAGACACCGTGGCAGAGCTGGTTCCAGCCTGGACTTTCTGGCCATTTTGACCCCTCTCCATCTGCATTTAATGACCAGGAAGAGAACAGAGGAGATCTCTATCCTGCATCTCAGAGGTAGAAAACTGAGAGCACTGTGTGCTAACTTGGACTGTTTTGTGGTTGTCGGGGACAGTCCCACACTGTATAGAGAGGAATCTGTTTAGTTTAGCGCCAAACGGCGAGATTTTGTTTTTCTGTTTTTGTTTGGAACTTGCAAACCTGAAATAATAAACTTGGCAAGCCACCAGATTTTAAAGAAACTGACATCCATGCTGAATCTTTTCCCCTGAAAAGTGATCCCCGCAAGCTAATCTCCCACAGTACATATATATACAGTGTATATATATATATATATATATATATATATATATATCATGATTAATGCATTTGTGTATTTCTTTAAAAATAATGAAATTTGTCTAAACTGTCGTTATCAGCGCTTGCACAGCAGCACTCAAACTAGGAGAGATAGGGACAGCACTAGTAGCCACACAAGCTCTGCTACATGCACATGTGCTAACAGGCAACATGCTGAGAGAAGGAGGGAGCAGATTGAGCAGACGAGTGGCTTATCAAGCAGGGCTAATCAGCAGATGGTGGCAAAATTACTGCAAGTAGCTTGAGCCCACTTACAGAGTGCAGGGGTTTAGAATAATGTACTGTACAGAGTGCAGGTGTCAGGAGTACGCAATGCACACAGTGCAGGTATCCGTAGTATTTAATGTACAGAGTGCATAGGTGTTAGGAGTGTGTACTGTACAGAGTGTAGGTGTCAGGAGTATGCAATGCACACAGTGCAGGTATCCGTAGTATTTAATGTACAGAGTGCATAGGTGTTAGGAGTGTGTACTGTACAGAGTGTAGGTGTCAGGAGTATGCAATGTACACAGTGCAGGCGTCAGTAGTATGTAATGTACAGAGTGTAGGGGTCAGAAGCATGTACTGTATAGAGTGCAGGTGTCATGAGTATGTAATGTACAAAGTGTAGGTGTCAGGTGTATGCAATGTACAGTGTGCAGGTGTTAGGAGTATGTACTGTCAGAGTGCAGGTGTCACGAGTATGTAATGTACAGAGTGCAGGTGTCACCAGTATATAATGTACAGAGTGCAGGTGACAGGAGTTTGCAATATACACAGTGCAGGTGTCAGGAGTATGTACTGTACAGAGTGTAGGGGTCCAGTGTAAGTAACGTACAAAGTGCAGGAAAAAGTTTTATACTCAACAAAAGAAAACTATTGCACTTTGTTACTTCCCAAGCACAGGTAAGTTTATTTCAGCAAGGTATACAGCCCCAAGCTTCCACCCTCTCTAAAATGTTTCACCCAATTCACCTAATCATAACCTTGTCCCTTAAAGTGACACTAACTCTGATTAAAAAGAAATGATATTTAACCACTTCAGCCCTGGAAGTTTTTACCCCCTTCCTGACCAGGCCATTTTTTGCAATACGGCACTGCATCGCTTTAACTGACAATTGCACAGTCATGTGATGCTGTACCCCAATACATTTATTTTCCCCATAAATAGAGTTTTCTTTTGGTGGTATCTGATTACCTCTGCGGTTTTTATTTTTTGCGCTATAAACAAAAAACGAGCGACAATTTTGAAAAAAAACAAACATTTTTTTTATTTTCTGCTCTGAAACATTTCCAAAAAAAAAAAAAAAAAAATGCAAAACAACAAATGAATTCATCGGTTTAGGCCAATATGTATGCCGCTACATATTTTTGGTAAAAAAAATCCCAATAAGCGTATATTCATTGGTTTGCGCAAAAGTTATCGCGTCTACAAAATCGGGTGAGGTCCGTGTGCCTATCACAGCCTTTTAAACCTTTGTATTTGCTGGCTTTTATGCATTGTTTTCGTGCACCTAATTTAAATAAAAGGTGTCATCTGGTAATATACTATGCGGAGCGTCTTTTCTCCATATGTATCTGTTTGACCTGAGATGGATTTCTGAGAGTCCCACGGGTCACCCCACACAAGCTCCACTGATTCGCTGGTCGTACGACGATGTGAATCCAACTGCTCTGGTAAGCACCCATCTTGTCACTTTTGGTTTGTCACAGCACCGTGGAGTCACCGACCTTGGATTTGTGTCACCTTTCGCACCTATCAACACGTTTGGGACTTTTTCTTTACTCTCCTTAAATTGGGACTGTGTATGGAAGACTTTATTCTGTTGAGTGCACATTAATGGCACTATTTATTTACACCCACCTTGGTGTGTGCAGAGTCTTGATAGTATCACACATCCCATTTACACGTTTGTATATATAATAATTTGTTCATCTATTCATTTGCACTGTTTGTTTAGAAACAATGAATTATCACTTTAAGCGCAACACCAACTATATTATAATTGTCATTTGTACTATTTGGTCTAGTGAGGTGTTTGCGGCTATTGTTTTTGTTCTTTTGCGCAATTTTTTTCTTTTTTCTACACTTTTTTTCTAAATAACATGCCTAAACTATGTAAAATGCATGTAAAATCTTAGGTTGACCACACACATAAACATTTTGTAGATTCCCTCATGCATTCTGCAAGCTGGCACCTATGGCTGGTTCACTACCCCTACAGTGATTACAGCTGATTGGCTTGCGATCGCTATTTTTTTTTTTTTTTTGACTCCTTTCATTTTTTCTTCAAAGTTTGTCAAGTTGGATAGTGTTGCGCCCAGTCACCTATGGTTCAAATTTTGGTAGCTTCACATGAAATCGGGCAAAAATCAAGCCTTGTGTGGCATTGCCAGCTTTATTGGATGATTGTTGTTGAAATTCATGGTCTGTGACAGGATCTATTGAAGAGCAAATATATGAACAGAAGCCTGAAGCAGGGATGGAGAGAGATAACCAAGTGCTCTGATTACCTCCTAATTGGCAGTAAGATTTGATCACGTCAGATAAAGCACAGCTTGCCAGAGGGTCCGATCATTCACCCATGGCCACCTTTTCTCCCTTGCAACCTAAACACTATCCACATCCTCCATCAGTGGCTGTCAAGCTAATGAATACTTCTATAGCCAGATGACTCCCCCTCCCCCAAGATGATCCCTTAATGTGGCCATACATGTAATTATGATCAAATCTATGAATTATCAAAAAGACACATACTGAGTCATTGTTTGATTTTAAGCAAAACTGATTCATTTCATGGAAAATATTCTGTCTGGACAGAAAGTCTGATTGCAGGAAAGTAGATAGAACAACATAATCATTAAGAGGATAGCATATCAAGCAATCTTTTCGATCTCCCAATTGTATTTTTCTTCCTGGAAAGGAAATCAATCAGCAATATGATGGTATGAATTTTTATTCCATGTATGGCCACCAAAAGAGCTCGTTCACGCCAGCCTATGTTCCAAGATGCATAAGTGCCGGTGTGCGCTGTGTAGGGGCAGTGAGATGTGTTAATACCTTGCATTGCAATCTTTACTTTTTTCTATGTTTTAACTTTATTAAAGCATCATAAATTACAGTTTATTAAACTCTATGATCCACGGAGCATTCCAAGATAACTGCAAACCCGTGGGATTGTTAGAAGGTGAAGAACAACATTTGAGAACCTCCAATAGATGAGCCCCCCCTAACAGACAAGCCCTCTTAATAGAAGAGCTCCCCAAAATAGAGAAGCCTCTATTATAGAAGAGTCCCTTAAAGGAGACCCCCACCAGAAGATTCCCCCCTAGCAGATGACCCCCTAGTAGAGTAGCCCTCCTAGTAGAGGAGATGCCCTAAAAAAGAGCCCCCAAGTAGCAGTGACCCCAATAGAAGACATTCACCCATTCCTTAGTAGAGAAGCTCTCCTAATAATAAAGCCTCTCTAATAGAAATGCCCCCAATAGAGGAACCCCCCTAGTATTAGAGCCCCATAGTAGAAGAGCCTCCTCATAGAAGCCCAACCAGATAAAAGAGCCCTGCTGGTAAAAGACCCCTCCAGTGGAAGACTCCCCCCCAGTAGAAAAGCCCCCCAATAGAGCAGCCCCCCATGAAAAGAGCACCCTAATAGTAGAGACCCCTTAATTGAAGTGCCCCTAATCAGTGGTGTATTTAGGTTTTGTGCTGCCCTAGGCCTAACTAAACTCATGCACCCCCCTAATTTAAATATGGACCACCCCTTCTGGTCAAGGCCACACCCCTTCCTGTTTAAGACCCGCCCTGAAATTTTCCAGTAGGGAAAGGGCCTTGGGGGTGGGGTGGGCAATGGATCCCTTAAGAGATTTCCTCACACTTCCTGTTTGGCTATGGGGCAGCACAACAACTCATTGGTCCCTTGGGATCCCCTACACTTGTATGGGCTGTCCCCCCTGATGGCAGCCCTGCCGGTGCTTTATGGGGGTACCACACCGGTTTGTCTCCCGGCCCAGCCCACCCCATAAGACTGGTGCTACACTAAAAGTGTAGTGCAAGCCGATGGGGACTGTTTGTGCTGCCCCCCCTGCAAAGTGCCGCCCTAGGCCTGGGCCTTGTTGGCCTAGGCCAAGATACAGCGTTGCCCCTAATAGAGGAGCCCCCGTAGGAAAGGCCTCCTAGTAGAAGAGCCCCCCAGTAGAGGAACCCCCTAATAGAAAAGCCCCCCTAGTAGAAGAGTCCCCCTCATAGAGGAGCCCGCTAGCAGAAGAGCCCCTATTAGAGAAGCCCTCTCTAATAGAGGAGCCCCCTGGTAAAGGAGTATTTCCTAGTAGATAAGCCTCCCTATTAGAAGTGCCTCCCCCCCCCAGTAGAAGAACCCGACTCCAAGAGGGGCCCTCTAGCAGAAGAGCCCTCATTAGTAGAGGTGTCCCCTGGTAAAGGAGCCTTCCCTAGTAGAAAAGCCCCACCTTCCCAGTAGGAGAACCCCCTCATATAGTAGCCCTCTCTAGTAGAAGAGCCCCCTGGTATAGGAGCCTTCCTAGTAGATGAGCCTCTCTAGTAGAAGAGGAGCCCCTAAAAGAGGAGCCACTGGTAGAAGACTCAGCCCAGTAGAGGATCCCTAGTAGAGGTGCCTTCCTAGTAGATGAGCCTCTCTAGTAGAAGAGCCCCCTAAAAGAGGAGTCACTGGTAGAAGAGTCCCCCGGGTACAGGAGTTTTCCCAGTAGAGGACCCATTAGTAGAGGAGCATTCCTAGTAGAAGGGCCCCCCTAAAAGAGGAGACCCTGCTAAAAAAAAGTCCCCCTGGTAGAGAAGCCTGCCTAGTAGATGAGGCCCCTTAAAAAAGGAGCCCCTGGTAGAGGAGCCTTCCTATTAAGATGAGCCCCTGGTAGAAAAGAGGAGCACCCAGTAAGAGTCCCCCAGGTAGAGGAGTCCCCCCAGCAGAGAACACCCTAGTTAAAGAGCCCCTGGTAGAGAAGCCTCCCTCATAGAGGAGCCCCTGGTAGAAAAGCCCCCCTAAAAGAGGAGCACCTGGTAAAAGAGTCCCCCCAGTATAGGACCCCCTAGTTGAAGAGCCCCTAGTAGGAGAGTCACCCTCATAGAGGAGCCTTCCTAGTAGGAGACCCCCCTAAGAGTCCCCCATGTAGAGGAGTCACCGCAGTAGAGTGCCCTCTGTTGGGAGAGTCCCCCTGGTAGATGAGCCCCCCTAAAAGAGGAGCCCCTGGTATAAAGAGCCCCCCTGGAAGAGGACCCCTCCCTAGTAGAAGAGCCCTCAGTAGAGAAGCCCCCTGTGGTAGACCAGCCTCGCTGGTATAGAAGACCCTCCTTGAAGAGGAGCCCCCCTGGTAGAGGAAGGACCCCCGGTATCAGAGTATCGGGGTGTGTGATGGTGTCGCTCACACTGACCCCATAGAAATCATCATCTCCCAGCAGCCCGGCGTTGCCAGGACAACCAGGGCTCTCCCGGCTTTCATGTGGCCATGTGACAGCGGAGTTGACGTCAAGCAGAGGCAGAGCCAGTGGATGAAGTCAGCCCCGAGCAGAGTGCTGCATGCTGGAGCGGGATCGGTCTGCCTTCTCCTCTCCGTCCTCCGGAGCATGGACTACTAATCTCCTCCGAACACCGTCCGATCAGGTAACCGGCCCGTCCTCTCCTCCACATCACAGCACGGAGCCCGGCTCTATAGACACCCGGTGCTGTGTGCACAGAGCGGACCACTCTGCAAACTCTCCCTCCTCTATTCATTGCTTCAATAAGAAAAATAAGGCCAGCAACCAATCAGAAGACAGCTCCCAGTGTCCATGCATCTCTAAGCAGATGAAAGCTGCAGTCTGATTGGTTCCTGCACTTAGTACAGCACCAAGTCTCCTGCATGCATTGCTGACAGTTATGTGTAATGCATTCCAGCCTAGAGATCCATAAGATCCAGAGAAGAGCAGTAAATGCAGGGCAGCAGGGGGTGTCTTCAGATGCAGATTTCAAGTGAAGGAACAAAAAAAAAAAAAAGAAGTAAAGTGAAAGTATTTGGAGTGTAGATGTGGGTGGAATGTGAGAGATCTGTGATGCAATCTGCTGCTCGGTCTCATCCTCTGGGCTGCGCGCCTCATCCGCTGCACATCAGCTGTTGCGCACCAAGCGTAGCACTTAAAGTGCATGGCCACTGTTTGGTTATTATAGGGCAGTGAAGGGATAAAGTTTTATGATAGTGCCCTGTGTTTGTAAATATGACTCTGTGTTTGTGTTCTCTATGTAGGATCATCCTGTGTGCCCAGGGAGGAATGCTCATATTTTAGTTGACACCGGGGGAGTGTCCGCCGTTAGCCCTCCATTGTCTATGGAATGATTGCACAGCATTCCGCACGTCTTTCTTTTCCCCATGGAGAGGAAAAAATGTCCTACTGGGTATGGTGGAGACATCAGGGCTCTGTGCAAGGAAAGGCATGGCAAGGCTTGTATTGATGGAGCTGCTAAGCCTGATGTATAGAGGGCCACATAGCGGTAAAAGGGGAGGCTTTGTTGGGGCGTTATTAATATTATTTATAGATCTTTACATGGAGCCAACAGTTTGCACAGTACTTTACAAAGTACAGCGAGACCGGACAGATATCCTAATTAGTTACGTAGGTTGTAAAAAGATACAAGTCCAATTAAATTCAATACAACAGACTTTTGAAGGTCTTGTTCATATGAGCTTACAATCTAAAAGAGAGGGGCAGGAGACGTGCTTTGTTGTTTTTATTATTATAGGAGATCTGTACAGAGCCAACAGTTTGCTCAGTGCTTTTCAAAGTAAAGGGAGATCATACAGTTACAATACCTAGTAACAAAATTTGTAAAAAGATACAAGTCCGCCTAGTTCAATCAATTACATTCAATACAAGAGGGTTTGAAAGGTCTTGCTCTTGTATGAGCTTGCAATCTAAAAGGGGGGGCAAGTGATATGGGCACTTTGTTATTATTATTATTATAATCATCATCATCATCATCATTATAGTAGATGTGTATAGAGCCAACAGTTTGCACAGTGCTTTGCAAGGCAAAGGGAGTCCATACAATTACAATACATAGTTACATAGGTTGTAAAAAGACATCTAGTTCAATACAAGAGGGTTTGGATGGTTTTGCTCATATGAGCTTACGCTCTAAAAGGGAGGGGCAAGTGATACAGGCACTTTGTTGTTGTTATTATTATAGGGGATTTGTCTCGAGCCAACAGTTTGCATAGTGCTTTACAAGGTAAAGGGAGACCGTACAATTACAATACATAGTTACATAGGTTGAAAAAAAAGATATAAGCCCATCTAGTTCAACCAATTACATTCAATACAAGAAGGTTTTTAAAGTCTTGCTCGTAGGAGCTTACAATCTAAAAGGGAAGGCAAGTGATACAGGCGCTTTGTCATTTTTATTGTTATTATAGGAGATTTGTACAGTTATAATACATAGTTATAGGTTGAAAATAGATACAAGTCCATCTAGTTCAAACAAATAAATTAAATACAAGATGGTTTGGAGAGTCTCACTCGTATGAGCTTACAATCTAAAACAGAGGGGCAATTGATACAGGTGTTTTAGTATTATTATTGTTATTACAAATCAGGATTTAAATAGAGCCAGCAGTATGCACAGTGCTTAGTAATGGGAGATACTACAGATACAATACATACGTTGAAAAAAGATACAAGTCCATCTAGTTCAACCTAATTCAATGCAAGAGGGTTTGGAGGGTCTCGCTCATGAGCTTACAATCTAAAAGGAAGAGGCAAGTGATACAGGCGCTTTATTGTTATTACTTTGATGATTAGTATTATCACAATACAGGATATAAATAGAGCCAGCAGTTTGCAGAATGTTTTGCAAAGTAAAGGGAGATACTACCGATACAATACATAATTAGGTTGCAAGAAGATACAAGTCCAATCAGTTCAACCAATTAAATTCAATACAAGAAGATTAGGAAGGCTCTGTTTGTAAGAAAGAACTCGCAATCTAAGGGGGGGGGGGGGGGGGACCAGGCAAATGATACAAAAGGTGATAGCTGTAGGGGTGGGGGGTTGAGAAAGTAAAAGTTTAGTCTTTAGGTGGAGGAGGGATAGGCTTTCCTAAAGAGATGAGTGTTCAGGGATCTCATTGTTATATAATATACTGTATGTGTCCAGGGAATCACCCTGTTATGTAATGTAAGACCGTGCCAGTGGGCATATAATGCATCCGTCTGCCAGGCTCTGCCAACCATTATGTACAAGATACTTAAAATCCAATGACTTTTTCTGCAGTCCACTACTGCCTATAGGAAATACCAAAATGTAGGAATTATGATATAGGGACATTTAGCAGTAAAACTAAAGGTTATCATAATGATAATATTGTTTTAGAGGATCCCAACCAGCACTGTATAAGTTGAGCCTTGGCATGTGTCATTTGATTGCCAAACCCGCTGTGATCTATTCCTCTTATATACTGTATGTTTATATTTATTATACAGTATGTGTGTATGTGATATATTATATTTTTTTCTTATAAGAGAATGTAAATTGGCCCCCTCCTGCAAATTAGGATTCTGATTGTACTCTTACTGATGCACACTTCATCATCATTATTATTATTATTATTTTATCCATTTGTTCTGCAAAAAATCAATCACTTCCCTGCCAATTGATTTTAGACTCCATTTTGATCAGATTTAATCAAATCTTAACTATTGCTCAAAATCCACTTCCTTGTATGTGGCATATCGATCAAATGAGTTGTCGACTACAGATCAATTATTCCAATCAGATTGGAAAAGAAATCAATCATTTATCGAAACGTGTATGGCCACCATTAGGGGAAACATTATTGTGAATTGTAAACCAACAACACACCTGCTACAATATTGTTACATGTAATGAAATAATAATCCAACCCACTACTGATTTATAAAGCCTTCTTATTTTTTAAGGCTACATTTGTTCTTATGTGACTCCACATACATCCAGATCCGATCATTACATGTGTGGCCAATTCAGAATTGGATTGAAACTTTAGCTTCTCGTTCACACCGTGTCTGTTGAGCTGCGTTGATCTATATAGGAAAATGCAGGCTAAATAGAGGGGCTCATTGAAAACAATTGCTGCTTTTTTTTACAAGTCGCATGAAAGGGAAACCCACAGGTGTGATCGGGTCCCATTGAAAATAATGGCAATCCACTCGTCATGCGTTGTTGCACATATAGTTACACAGGCGTGAACAGGGACTATATTTGAGTATAATAAACAATAGAGTTGTACCGAAAATCAGAGACAGTCCCAGGGATAGAAATCTCCAAGTATCCCCGGAAATCCGAGCCTTCCACATCTCTGCAGACTCCCAGAGCAGCGGATGAATACCGCCACTACTGAAGATCAATGACCTGCGTTTCCATAGAACACCCTCATAGTACATGTAAGTAAACAATCAGAATGTTTATCTTTGCATTGCAGCGGCATGATGGAAGCAGGCAGATCTTGGACATAGGAAATGTAAAATTAGAATACATCCGTAGGAAAGGAATCTGGGTGAAAACGTTAAACGTTCTTTTTGCTCATACATTCTACGGAGCTTAGATTGCTTACTGTTACTGTCAGGCACTTCTGCTTTTTAAGGGACCTTTCACCTGAAAGTCAGTTTAGCTTTGAGCAAGCTCATTCATTTTCCTTAGGTCGTGTAAACGCAATTTATCTTCGTAATTAAGTTACAATTCTTATATGCCTCCAGCAAGAATGTCCATTGAGAACCCTGTGCATGACATGTCAGATTTGTATCTACTATGCGTCTGCAGGGAATATTGACTATACATCACTAGAGCTGATCTGTGATTGGCTGGGATTGGGTGGTAATCATCTTGTCTTCTAGTTGCTTATGGTTGAGGGTAGCAGTCCTGTTCCCAGATTTTTTTCCTCCCCGATAAATGATGCTCACTGCACTCTCCCTCTTTCCTCTTCCTCTCTTTTTTAGTTTTAGCTTATTGATATAGAATCTGCCTAACTTCCTGTTAGTACCGTGTTTCCCCAAAAATAAGCCAGAGTCTTATATTAATTTTGGCAACAAAAGACACAGTAGGGCTTATTTTCAGGGTAGGACTTGCCATGTAATGTGCTGTCTTCTCTCCCCCTCTTCCTCCCTGCCTGTCAGGAATCCCCAGTGGGACCAAGTAAAAGTGGTTGTAAAATGCTAGAATCCACTCTATTACAGTAGTATGTAATGTCAAGTATGTATATTTCTGTAATCGAATTGTGCCAAATGCCTTCTTATAGCGCCACTGGGCGCTTCCGTGACCCGCCGGAGCTCTCTTCCCCGCTCCGAGCACTGCAGAGGGAGAGGCTGAGATCCCCCGCTGACAGCTGGAAGAAGAGGGGGAGAGCAGTGGTAGATGAGCTGAAGGACGAGCGGCGCTATACCAAAGGTATTTGGCACAGATTACATTACAGGTACATACACAGATTACATACTGTAATAGAGGGTATGGCTTATATTGCAGCCCTTGCAGTCTTATTTTCGGTACAGCCCTCCCCCGAAAAATAACAGTAGGTCTTATTTTTGGGGTAGGTCTTAGTTTCGGGGAAACATGGTAGACTCACAGGGGTGCCATTAATCCTTAATGGCAACCCCCACGCATGAAAAATCGCAGCACATTTTTGGGTGCAGGAAACCGAATGGTGCTGCAGTACCATGCGGTTCTGTGCAGCCACCCTGCAGGTATATTTTGGAAAAAGCTTTGGGGATTATTTTTCTCTGTGTTCCCTGCAAGTAGAGCAGCCCATTCAAATGTTGAAGTCCCCACCCAGGGACGCAACACGTAAGGGTGGCATTTTTGAAGGAAGTGATGTCCTCACACCCGTCGGCTCGACTGTGGTGAGCAAGTGGTGGTTCTCTTACTAGTCAGGCCTAGAGATCTAATGTAAATATATACATCTGATATTCCATACTGATGTTTTTTCTTTTATCTAAGGGAGTAGATTTGTTGGCTTGACTATTTTTTTAATAAAATGTCTTTAAGCGGAGAGCATTGGATGTGACTTTGTTATTTTGAGAGGCAATTAAGGCGTTAATATTGAGAAACCCGTGGATGGGCTCGAAGTAGATTTCAGAGTAAGACCTCAGCTTCCATTGAATGTGGAGACGTGGTGCAACGTTCTGTTTACACAGCCCCACAAAATACAGACGTGTGAACCTAGACTTTTATGCCTAGTACACACGGACCGAATGCCGGGCAACACCGGCCGGTTTGATAGAAGTTCGGCCGGCTTCCGTCGAAGGGTCATGACCAGAATAGGTCTGACGACCGGCTCCCGATTGTGCTCAGCCAGTGACTGAGAAGACTCACTGGCGCGTTCTGGTGGGGGGCTGCCCCCCTGTCAGAACACAATAGCTCAGCTGGGGCGATCGCTGTACGAACATTGGAATGTTAGTACAGTGGCTCCAATCTAAGCTGTCAGTTTTATCGTTGAAGAAAAAAAAAACTATTACTGTGTGTGCTAGGCTTTACTCTCATTTATCCCTAAGCAGCTGAAGGATGAGATCAGGCTTGCAGTGGGAGTGCCTGCTGTGAAACTGATAAGCCGTAAATAGAAGTACTAAAGCTAGCCATACACTGAGCGCATTTCACCTGGTACCTGATGAACTGGCCCAAATTTGAGCCATTGATGGCAATGTCAGCACCCTCCTGCCCGATATGCATTGAGGGAGCCTGGTGGCAAATTGGCAGCAAACCACTGGCTGCATGCAACTAGATGCAGCCACTGTTTGGGTAATCTGACAGCCGTAGATGTGGGCAGTCAGAATACAATAGCTGGCAGTGCAGATTCCTCCACCCATGTTGTTTAGCATGGATGGAGTAATCAGTAGATTTGGACGAGAGACCATCTTACATTGTATTGGCAGCTTTGAATGGGCTGAGAAAGCGCAGAGTGGCTGCACCATTGTGGTTACTTTTACTAGTGATGCACAGAGCATGAAGGAGGTGGGAAAGGTACAGAGTGTACAGAAATAGTCTCTTCAAAGAGTTGTCATTCTTCTAATGCTTTGCAGTCATGTAAGACAACATAAGTGCATAAGAATATGTTCTATCACTTTAAAATGGCTGTAAGGTAAAGTGGCTCTTATAATAGATAATGTTTTAATTCAATTTATCTGTTTGGCTGTAGCTATGTTCCTATTTGATTTATGCGCTTGCTGTACATGGCCAACTAGATCCAGGGCTTCCTATGGGCCTGCACAGTGACTTCTTCCATTCACAGGGATCTGTAAATGTAAAACTACAATTCCCATCTGTCCCCATGGAAGAACGACTTGTAGATGCCAACTGCGCACAAAAGTGGTGACAGCACCACACCTGTAGTCTATTCATTTCTTCTTCTAGCCATATAACAGTAGATCTGTACCTCCATATGGGGCTGTGAAAGTGTCTGCAAGAGTATTGTACTTTCCAGCGCTTGATCAGTGTCATTGCTCTGCAGGCTCCAATGCAAAAAAAATAATAAATCCACATTTTTTTTTAAATTTTAGCAAGGTAGATGCATTTATTATTTTTGCAGATGAGCATCTAGTGTCCATGTTGTCAGAACAGATGGAACCTTACTATCATATGTTGAGTGGACAGCCACGGCCCACACGTGGTCCAAATGCTGCAGGTATAATTGGGACAGCTGTGTCATGTCACACCCCCCCCCCCCCCCACATCTACCCTGTCATTGAGGAGCTACCGTACTTGGAATAGGTTAAATCTACCAGCCGAGGGTCTCCTTATGCAGCCTTAGACCCCTTTCTCACTGAAGCGCTGCTAAAACTAAATTGCCGCCCGTTTTTGCCATGCTTTAGCAGCGTTTTAGTGATGCTTTTCGGGCACTAGCGGGCCGTTTTTTTAAGGTCAGAACATGTCCTTAAAAAAAAAAAAAAAAAAAAGGAAAAACTAAATACATTTTGCATCGCTTTTAAGGCCCCTTTTTAAGTGCTGTCCATTCATTTCAATGGGCAGGGGCGTTTCTGGAGCGATATTTATAGCTCTCCAAACCTGCCCCAAAGATGCTGCTTGCAGGACTTTTTCTAATGTCCCGCAAGTGTCCCTGAGTGAAAGCACTCATTCAAATGAATGGAAGGCAGTTTTCAGGCACTATTTCTAGTGCTAAAACGCCTGAAAACTGCCTCAGTGTGAAAGGAGCCTTAGCGAAAGCTTCACTGATTTATTTATTTGGATTACAGACAATATGTTGGTCTTTAGATGGAGCGTAGCCATTGTATGATTCAGCCTTGAGTTCATTCACACCAGGGTGATCTGAGTTGATCAATGCAAGCTGACGGCAAAGAGAAAAGAATTGGTGTCCCAGTAGTGCATTGAGGAAAAATATAGGCATGCTGCAACGCACTAAAAAAGCGTTACAATGCACTTGTAGAGTGACATACACTTGTGAAATAAGGGTAAGCCCTCGTTCACACGGGTGTACTTAAAATAGTCCTAAAGCCTTAAAGCTTTTCACCTTAATGCATTAAAGTGAAATACCTTCTGCGTTGCAGCTCCTCCCAGCCCCCCCCCCTTTTTTCTTACCTGAGCCCGATCCGATCCAGTGATGTGCACAAGTGCAGCAGCTCCCGCCGCTATCTCTTTCATTGGACAGATAGATAACCATGGGAGCCATTGGCAGGGTTGATTTCTGTCAATCAAATCCTATGATGCGGGGGGTGGAGCTGAGTCCCGCTGTCTATGTCAATGGACACAGCATCGGGGCTCGGGATTGAGCACGCATGGGTGCTCCCATGTAAAGCCGCTTTATGTGGGGGCACACAATGAAGAAACGGGGCCTGTAGTGCTGGCGGAGGACCCCAGAAAAAGATCGGGGCTGCTCTGTGATAAACCATTGCACAGAGCAGGTAAGTATAAATGTTTGTTATTTTAATAATAATAATAATAATAATAAAAAAAACTTTAGAACCACTTTAATGTGGTTATAATCCCTTACATATACCCAGTGAAGTGACTATTCTCAGGTGATACACAGATGTAAAACAAATCCTCCTACATAAGCTGTACTTGTTTGGTTGCAGTCTTGTCTGCGCTATATCCGTTCAGAATTTATAAAGCTTGTCTGAGTGGTCAGAAAAAAAGGGGGTGCAGATCTGAGGTTACACTCTGCAGAACTCGGTGAGGAGAGCTCTAAAGCCTCGTACACAAGGGACGACGATCGTACGTACGATCGTCGCAAATCGTATGTTGCATAATGTAACTTGCATACTGACTGCACTACACGATGGTACGAGCACAGAAGAACATTCAGGTGCATGTAATTAGCATCCGGCCGTTCCTGACTTCTGAGCATGCGTGTTTTGCACAATACAACTTGTTGTACCAACTGCTCTGTACACACGATACAACGGTCGTATGAGCGCTTGTTGGTACGACCAAGTTTTCTAGTTTGCACATACAACTCCCTTGTACGACCGTCGTATGTTCAGCTGTTCTAATCGCGCATACGAACGATCGATTTCGCATACAACGGTCGTTAGTACGACCTGTTGTATACGATCGTTGTCCCGTGTGTACGAGGCATAAAAGCTGATTGGAGGGAAGGGACACACCTCTTTTAACACAGCACAACAGGAACAGAGCTGTCAATCAGCTTAAGCTCCTCCCCTGTCACCTTTTTTTCTCTTGGTGTCAGGAAATATCATCAGAAGAGATTTATGCTGATAGCTGAGAAACGAAGTAGCAGACAGCAATAACACTTAGTGCTTTTTCCAGAGACAAGTACACACTATAGAGGGATAAGCTTTGTTCATTTTTCATGTCTGAGGTTTACAATCGCTTTAAGTGTAAATCCATGTGAGTGCCTTGTTTGCCTGCACGGGGATGCACAGGTATTCATGTAGACACCTGGGGGGTAAACAGGGCCCTTGCACAGTGGTACTCTGTAGGACATAAAGTTAAAGAGAAACCCTGCAATGCATTGTAAGACCAATTCTAGCGTGCCACCATACCGCGTGCCAGTGCTTGTTAGACACGGCATAGCGTGCGCCTGCTGGAGTAAGCGATCCCTCATAAGGGGTGTAGGTAATCTGTTCTTAGAACGCTTACTTGCATTAATTGCATACATTTCTCCACGTATTATTTCTCTGTCTTGGATCTGAGAACACAGCCATGTCAGTACTCTGGGGAAAAATATTTGAAAAATGTATCTGCGCAATTTAGAAACTTCTACGGCCACAGCTGAAGATATGTTGCGGGGAAACAAGTGCTGTCTGTAATCCTCGCCATGTTGCACCTTGCACGTAGCCTGTAACGTTGTCCTAGCTGATCTTGCAGTTTCCTGTTAAAGTAACGTTTGTTTTATTGTGGTGAGCACGTGACTAATTGTGAGCGCGGCTTTTCCACCCACCCTCTAGCAGCACTGCTGTGAACATTTTAGCCATTGTTTGTCTTCCATCACTGATATATTTTCTTTATATGATCATTAATTCTGACTAATTGCACATTTTAATAATTTTCTGTTGCTGGGGAAAAGGTCAGTCCACCCCATAGTGATATTTTTTTAATGATAGGAGGAATCTGATGAGCTAAATCCGCCTGTGGAGTCCTCTGGGACTAATCGCACTTTTCATGCAGCATGCTCCAAAATGCATTAGGAATACAAATCCCATTCTGTCCTATGTGCTTGCTTCACATACAGTATATGCGCTATAGTTTAGTGGGAAAAGGAAGCTATATGGCAGGAGTCTCCAAGCTTTCTAAAGAAAGGGTCAGTTTACCAGTGGCGGCTCGCCCATCTCCCCCCCCCCCCCCATCCACGCGTCCGGCCCCCTGATCTACATACAGTGCGCCGGACACATGGATTCCAATGGAGGGGTGCATTTTTTTTTTTTTAAGCGCGTGATTAGAGCCAGAGGCTCTAATGGGCTTCAAAAAAGGGTGGTCTTGGGGTGCAGAGCATTGCGCTCCGAGCTTACCCAGTTGTGTGACAATAGTGACACAATGTGACACTGATGATCCTCCTCCCGGCCAATCAGGAAGTGGGTCTGAGACCCACCACCCGATTGGCTGAAAGGACAGAAGATCCTATTGGACGCCTAGGAGGAGGATCATGATAGGATGCCTGCTCGCCCGCCCACTACCTAGATGGGGTTAGTGCTGGGCTGACCCCGACTGTCTTCCGGGGGGGGGGGGGGGTGTGGGCTGGCTTGTCTGTTTTCCGCCCCCCCCCCAAGAAAAAATAACACCAGCCACCACTGCAGTTTACTGTCCTTCAGACTTTAGAGGGGCTGGACTGTTGCCAGAGGGAGTAGAAAATGTCCTGTCGTTGGTAATAGTGTCCCATAATTGGTGTCAGAGGGGGGAATAGTGTCCAACCATTGGTGTCAGTAGGAGGAGTTGTGCCCCATTATTGGTATCAGTGGGAAGAATTATGCCCCATCGTTAATGTCTGTGGGAGAAATGGTGCCCCATTATTGGTATCAGTGGGAGGGATTATGCCCCATCGTTAATGTCTGTGGGAGAAATAGTGCCCTATTATTGTTACCAGTGGGAGGGATTATGCCCCATCGTTAATGTCTGTGGGAGAAATAGTGCCCCATTATTGGTACCAGTGGGAGGGATTATGCCCCATCGTTAATGTCTGTGGGAGAAATAGTGCCCCATTATTGGTACCAGTGGGAGGGATTATGCCCCATCGTTAATGTCTGTTGGAGAAATGGTGCCCTATTATTGGTATCAGTGGGAGGGATTATGCCAGATCGTTAATGTCTGTGGGAGAAATAGTGCCCCATTATTGTTACCAGTGGGAGGGATTATGCCCCATCGTTAATGTCTGTGGGAGAAATAGTGCCCCATTATTGGTATCCGTGGGAGGGATTATGCCCCATCGTTAATGTCTGTTGGAGAAATGGTGCCCCAAGGCCCAGACAAAGGCAAGCAAAGGGCTGCAGTTTGAAGGCCACTGCTATATGGGCTCAGTCGCACCTACATGTGTGTATTAGCACTCATGCTGCAATGCACATGGAACAGTGTGAATCCAGATTTAAAGCTGAAGTTTAATCTGGTTATATAAGTACATACCTATTTCAGACTCTAATGTCATTACTGATCCTCAGTGCTGCTCTGTGCAATTCAGGCAAATCATGGTTGGTGGAAGGGACCAGCAGGGTGGTGTACATGGCTTCCTGAAAACGTCACAGCACATCAGTGCCCCTCTCAAGAGCCCTCAGCCCTAATGGAAGCAGTGGGTTGGCTGTAGGAGCAGTTGTGCCAATATTAATACACCTTGAATGAAAGCCCATATTTGGACTTTAACCTTCATCCTTCCCCCACCCATCTGGAGAGCCTGCCTTATTTTTTTTCTTTTTCTTGCCTTTGTTGGGTGTAAATCTTTGAAGTCTGTGTGACACCATAACCCGCCATCACCCTGCTTCTAGATCTTCTTCTTCTTCCCATGACTGCGGACAGAGAGAGGAGTCATTGGGGAACATGAGTCCAAGATGTGCCTGGGACGCCTCAGTTTTGTTTTCTGCCTGGACAAACTTTACTTTAGTCAGGTTGAAAAAAGACACAAGTCCATCTAGTCCAACCAAAACTATCATATAAAATAAACGAGAAATCCAAGGGGAAGGATGGTCACAGATGGTGTGCAGAACCAGAAGCTTGAGATGCCACCAATGGTCCCCAAGAGATGGAAGAAATTGTCAGGTGCTTTACATCTACAAAGAAAATGAAATATTCATTTTTGGGTGGACTGACCCTTTAATAATTCCAGTTTTTCTCCTGTAACTTAGTTGATCATTAAAGTAACAGAATAAGTCATGTTAAAAATATAATACAATTCCTAATGTTTACCAGTCATTTTGTTTTCAAGGAGTCCCTCTTTTGAGACCCAGTGGTGTCATTAGTGGGCATTTCTGCTGGCGTTTGCTCTATAACGGCCTTTCTCAACCTAAACCACTGACCGTTATTTCAAGGGTTCCACAGTGTTGGAAAGGTTGAGAAAAGCTGATCTAAGGCTCCATGCACACTAGCATTTATTTTAAGCTCCTAGACGCTAGATAGTGTTATCCTATGTGTCCATGCACACTGCTTTAGGCTATTGGCATTTTTTGAGCTTCAGCATCTAGGAGCTGAAAAAAAAATGTTTTTGTAGAGTTTCCTACAGCGTTTTTCTAGCAGAAACGCTGCTAAATGCTACTAATACCGTTTTTTAGCTTTTTTTTAGCTTTTAGTTTTACTGCAAAAATGCCAATAAAATGGTAATGCTCCTAAATGCAGCTAAAATGCTGCTACAAAAAGCTATTAGCAGTTTTTTATACAGAGATTTTTTTTTTCCAGCATTTTTTTTTTTTTTTTTTTTTAGCGTAAAAAAACAAAACGCTAGTATGGAAGGAGCCTACATGCTAAAAACAGCTTTTTTATTCTTTATGTATTGCAATAATGCTAATAAATTTTTATGCTCCTAGATCAGGGATGTGCAATTAGCAGACCTCCAGCTGTTGCAAAACTACAAGTCCCATCATGCCTCTGCCTCTGGGTGTCATGCTTGTGGCTGTCAGACTCTTGCTATGCCTCATGGGACGTGTAGTTCTGCAACAGCTGGGGGGTCCGCTAATTACATATTCCTGTCCTAGATGCTACTAAAATGTTACTAGAAGCTGGCACAAAAATGCTATTATCAGCATTTTTCATCCAGCATTTTTTTTTCTAGCTTTTTTTGAGCTTATGAAAAACGCTAGTGTGCATGGGGCCAGTGTTACTAAACCCAGTAATATGAAAATATTCCGAAGCCTCGCTCGTCCCCCCCTCCCCTCGGTGGTGCCGGCATCACAGGTGTGGGCACCCAGCTTTGGCGAGTCGCGCTGCAGCTTGTGAATGGCTCGGCGCATCTCCTGGGGCCTGTGATGTGTCCTAGAAGATCGCCGGGAGGGAAGGTGAACTTCCTTCCAGCTCCTTGGCGCCAGGGGAGGAAGTGGACCAAGGACCCTGTGAAAACAGGGTCCACGGTCCCCTCCCAAAAAAAAGACATGCCAATTATGGCATGTCAGGGGTCACCTCTTCTTTAAAACGGAAGTTACACTTTTGGGTGGAACTCCGCTTTAAGTTCCACAGTGAGTATAACAAGCATGCTATGCTGCATATACAGACTGATTTACTGTTGTGGGTTTGTTCTTGTCACAGAAAGTAAAGAGGTAAATTTTGATGTGATTGGTCAATGCAAAGACAAAGCTGGGGCTTCCCCGGTATTCATAGTTTTCTGCCTGACCTCCAGTTTCTGAGAATTCCAGCGTGACGGGTCACTTATTGTGTTATACAAATGATGGCGTAGGGCGTTTTTGTGAAGGAAAGTGTAAAACACAATGAGGAAGTTGTAGTTTAATATTGTAACTTGGCTTTTATTTATAGTCCTAGAATGAATGCTTCCTTGTTATTCTGACTGTGCTTTCTTCTGTACATTCCCCTTCATCTGGGTTCTCTTTTTACAAGGTAAAAAGGTTAATGGTGAGTTTTATGCGTGATTAACCCTTTTGCTGCTGGAACTTTTATTTTTTGTCATATTTTACACACATGCTTAAGCCACTTCACCCCTGGAAGGATTTACCCCCTTCCTGACCAGAGCACTTTTTTTGATTCAGCACTGCATCGCTTTAACTGACAATTGTGCGGTCGTGCGACGTTGTATCCAAACGAAATTGACGTTTTTTTGTTTTTTTTTCTTCGCTAACCTCAGAGCCCCCAGGCAAGGGAACAACACTGTGCTATATACATGTGCTTTTTGTAAAGCAACCACTTTAAATAGCATTTTCTGTTTGTGGGTCTCCAATACGGTCAGTTTCCACTTTAACCATAATAAATGGGCCCTAAAAAATAAATCGGCAGAGATTCTCTATATATCTGTAACCTTTGCTTGCTAAAAATAGGCTGCAGACCTCATCCAATTAGTTCCACATCTTGCCTGTGTCCTTTTTAAGCACGGATCTCGGTATAATGCGTAGAATCCTGTGGTTTTCACTGCGTGTAATGACTGCATCTGTCCTCCTTACATTATCAATTAAGCAGCATTAGTCTTCTCTTCCTAGCCTGTTTTCTTCCAGTGCTCAGTGACATTGTTGGTGTGAAGTGACAATTACCTGTGAGGGGTGCATGTATGGATGTTATATAGAATAAAACAATATTGCACTATATGTGTTTCTGATTACTAAGGACATTAAAGCACTATTTAACCCAAAAGCAAAATGTATTCTATTGCAGCTTACTCATTCTTAGATGTTGGGGCCTTTTTTTTAAACCTGTGATTCTGCCAGTAAGTCTGCTGTTTTTTTTTTTAACCACTCCAGCCCTGGAAGGATTTACCCCCTTCCTGACCAGAGCACTGCGTCGCTTTAACTGACCATTGCGCAGTCGTGCGACGTACCCAAACAAAATTGACTTCCTTTTTTCCCCCCAAAAATAGAGCTTTCTGCGGTTTTTATTTTTTGCACTATAAACAAAAAAAGAGCAACAATTTTGAAAAAAAAAACAACAATATTTTTTCTATAATAAATATCCAAGAAAAAAATATATAAAAAAAAAAATTATTCTGTTTTGGCCGATATATAGTCTTCTACATATTTGTGGTTAAAAAAAAAAACCGCAATAGGCGTATATTGATTGGTGTGCGCAAAAGTTGCCACGTTTACAAACCATGAGAATTCATTTATGGCGTTTTTTGGTAATGGCGGCGATCTGTGATTTTTATCGGGACTGCGATATTGCGGCGAAAATGTCGAACATTTTTGACACTTTTTTGGGACCAATGACATTTATACAGTGATGAGATCTAAAAATAGCCACTGATTACTGTGTAAATGTCACTGGCAGGGAAGGGGTTAACTTGTAGGTGGCGATCAAGGGGTTAACTATGTTCCCTAGGCGTGCCCTAATTGTGTAGGGGCTGGGCTGGCAGGGACATGACAGATCTAACTGATCCTGATTACAGGGATCAGTAGATCGCTGTCATGCCGCCTGTCAGAACGAGGAACCACCGTGTTTACATCTTCCTCTCTAGAAGGCGATCGGGGGTCGCCGGCGCAAATCGAGTCCACCTGACCCGTAGCCACACTAACGCAGAGTGCAGGGCGGGCATGAGGGCATGCTGACGGCAGTGCGTGCCTGCACCGCAACTGCGCGGATCGACGTTTATAGATGGTGATGTGCGCAGCGGAGCCAACTTGCCGCCGTTTTTCTACGCAAGGTGGTCAGCAAGTGGTTAAACTCGTTTTAACCACTTAAGGATCGAGCCTCTTTTTCAGTTTTTTTTGCTAGAAAATTAAAACCCCCAAACATAATAATAATAAAAAAAAAAAAAAAATATATATATATATATATATATATATATTCTAACACCCCAGAGAATAAAATGGCTGTCGTTGCAACACTTTAGGTCTTACAAGTGTTTTTTTTTTTTTTTTATTCACTTTTTTGCATTTAAAAATAAGGCAACAGTAAAGTTAGTCCAATTTTTTTACATATTGTGAAAGATAATGTTACGCCGAGCAAATTGATACCCAACATGTCATACTTCAAAATTGCGTTTAAAAAAAACTGCGGTCTGGGTCACACACTGCACATCGTAGAGAACCTAGCGAGAGTGTAATCTGAGACCTGAGTGGAGAGAATGGACACCCCCACCCCGCATCACAGGCTGGAGGAGGTGTGGGGCCATCTCCCAGGATTGTCTGGTGTAGAGAATAGATTTGTCAGAAGTGACTCATGCAGATAGAAGAGGAATAAGAAATGGGGACAGAATTTGCCTTAGGTGCTTTGGATTGAAGAAAAGAGGATATGCTTTGTTCATTTTTAATTTCAGGTGTTTACAACCACTTTAAATTAGAACTAAACTCCACACATACTTACCCCTCTTTCAGTGGTCCAAGGTCCCTTGCCAGGGACAGCATCTACCGGGTGCTAGGCTGCAACCATCTTCATTGGTCAGCTGTGCATGAGTTCATTCATAGAAGCACACAGGATTTGTGCTGGAATGTAAGCTGAGCTGTGCATGCACTTGTATACATTCTAAAGAATGCTGTTGCCCCTTCTGCAATACAGAGCCTGATTGCTCATTTTTTTAATTGGAGACTTTAGTTCCACTTTAACAGACCAAGCTGCCCAGCAAAAGTGGCAGTTTGAGGGTTGTCACAATCTATGTAACACTGACAGAGGTGATTACAATGGTTCGCTTTTATTAATTTATGTAAAACCTTTATCCCCTAAAGAACTGTTGCAGTGTTAGTTGGAGTTCACATTTTAATTTTATCGTCAAGTCCATTTAAATCTGCTAGTGAATCTAACACTCCACTCCTCCCAGATTGACAATGCTGCTGTCCAAAGGTGTCTCCATTGCTCCTCCATCCAGAGTGGAGCCACCCTAAGACTGGAAGTAAGTCACTGGCCTGGATCACCAGGGGAAAATAAAGGGTGGGGGAAAGGAAAACCAATGCAGCCACCGCAATTAAAGCGCAACTTTACCCAAAACAACTTGATAAAAAAGAATGTTCTTTAGCAAGAAACATACATTCCACATTTATAATTACCAAACTAGTGTGTGCTGTAAATTGCCTCCAGGAGTGCTCCTGTTTCTTCTTGCTGGTGGCTGCCATTTTGCTGAAGCCCAGAGCCCCTGAACAGCATTAAATCATAAAGCAGAATTAAACCATCAATTTAATGGTTTCAGAAAACATTTATGCCAGGAATGCTAACTGTCACATTTGCTTGTGTCCTTAAAGTGGTTGTAAACTCAGTTGTACCTACAGGAAAGTCTATGATAAGACTTGCCTGTAGCTACTGTAAATATCTGCTAAACTTGCACAGTTTAGGAGATATTCACTATATATGCTGCTGTATCAGCGCATGCGCATTGAAGGAACGGCTCGCTCATGCCGTTACTGCAGTGACCGGCAGCTCCTGCGTGCATGCGCGGGAGTGATGTCATCGCGGCTCCGGCCAGTCACATCGCCGGAGCCCACAAACCCGGAAGTAACTCCAGGAAAGATGTCGGCCCTGTCAGCGGTGTGCTGGCATCACTTTAAAGTGTTTCATAATGAGCTAGTATGCAATGCATACTAGCTCATTCTGCCTTTGTCTTGCAGGTTTTTTTTTTTTTTGGAGTATTAAATGGCTGGTTTCATAATCGATCACATGTGCAGCACCATGGCAGTTGCAGATCAAACAGAAGCAGCTTCCTTGGCTGTAAAGGATTGGAGGGTGTAAGGCTGTCAGCAGATCGGCCTCTACAATCTCGGCAGTGCCTAAAAAATAGAGAGCAACTAAGCATGTGCAGAGCAGGGTGAGACTGTGTATTACTGCATATTAAACCGTATAGGCACTTATGTTTAATGTTTTTTACATATCTATACCTGCATAAAGGGCCCATCCTGGTAGTCCATAATCCCGCGCATGCGCAGTAGTTCCCGGAGACGAGCCTTGTTTTCATTCTGTTTTTTCCATGGTAACCTTTAGCGAATAAGAGCCGATCCTGCTGCTGTCTTACTTGAGAAGGGAGAAGTAGTATCGCGGGATGGTGGGGCTGACGCCAAGCTAAGGAAATTATGCAGCCCCCGGCATGTAAACATTTTTCTGGCACGAAGAGCTTGCCGGAAAAAAAGGAGGGACAGCGCATGCGCCGGTGACGTCATTGCAAACAAAACAATGGATTACGCTGAAAGCAAGCGGGTAGGAAGCTGGGCACACAGAGCACACAGTACAATTGCTTTGAATGATTCATTTAAGGGAAAGTTGATGGAAGGGCTTTACTACCACTTTAAGGCCTCATACACACGGACGTTTTTTGACGCCGGCGTTTTCTGGCGTTTTTTGCAGCTCTCCATGTTAGTCAATGGCCCCATAAAAACGTTGGCGTTTCTGAGCTGTAGGTGGCGTCGGCGTTAGTGAGCAGAAAGTAGAACCCATGGCCATCGCGTTCTGAGGCTGTAACATTTTGACGTTTTTTGACGCTGACGCCACAATATGCCAAGAAACGCCAACATATGCCACCATATGCCACCTATTATTATACCGGCGTTTTCCGGCGTTTTTTGACGCCGACGTTTTTAGGTTGAAAAATAGCAGAGGGATGATTTTGTTTTAAAAAACGCCTATTGACGCCTATTGACGCCGACGCTCACTAACGCCGAAAAACGTCAATACATAACGCCGAAAAACGTCGCCTTTTTTTCCTTAACGTCGGGCCCGACGTTTTGTTTATTTTTTTATATACGCCCGTGTGTATGAGGCCTAAAGATTGGGTAATTGCAAAATATTTAATGTTGTTTTTGGGCAACACTGAAGAAATGACACTTTGCTACAATGTAAAGTAGTGAGTGTACAGCTTGTATAACAGTGTAAATTTGCTGTCCTCTCAAAATAACTCAACACACAGCCATTAATGTTTAAACTGCTGGCAACAAAAGTGAGTACACCCCTAAGTGAAAATGTCCAAATTAGGACCAAAGTGTCAATATTTTGTGTGGCCACCATTATTTTCCATCGCTGCCTTAACCCTCTTGGGCATGGAGTTCACCAGAGCTTCACAGGTTGCCACTGGGGACCTCTTCCACTCCTCCATGACGACATCACGGAGCTGGTGGATGTTAGAGACCTTGCGCTCCTCCACCTTCCGTTTGAGGATGCCCTAGAGATGCTCAGTAGGGTTTAGGTCTGGAGACCTTTTTGGCCAGTCCATCGCCTTCATCCTCAGCTTCTTTAGCAAGCCAGCGGTCGTCTTGGAGGTGTGTTTGGGGTTGTTATGTTGGAATACTGCCCTGCGGCCCAGTCTCCAAAGCGCGTGACAAGTTTTCCTGACGCCAAGAGAAAAAAGGTGACAAAGGAGGGATCTCCAGCACACAGCACATGTTCAGTGTACTGCGGGAGACCAGATATAATGAATGCAAGGTCCTGGGTTTAGGATTTGTTTAAAGGGGTTGTAAAGTCTCCTGGCTTTACACCTTAACCACTTCAACCCCCAGAAGGATTTCCCATGTTAGGACCAGAACGCTTTTTGCGATTTGGCACTGCGTCGCTTTAACTGACAATTGCGCGGTCGTGCGACGTTGTACCCAAATGAAAAAAGAGCGACAATTTTGTAAAAAATACAATATTTCTTACTTTTTGCTAAAATACAAATTAAAAAAAAATATATATAAAAAAACTAATTTATTTATTGGTTTTGGCCGATGAATATTCTTCCTCATATTTTTGGTAGAAAAAATGGCGATTGGCGTTTGATTGGCTTGCACAAAAGTTGCCATGTTTATAAACCATGAGAATTAATTTCTGCCATTTTTTTTTTACAATGCTCTTCCTTTTTTTTTTCTTAGTGGTAATCGCAGTGATCTGCGATTTATATCGGGACTGTGATATTGGGGCGGGCTTATCGGACATTTTTGACACTTTTTTTGGGACCAATTACATTGATGGAGCGATCAGAAATCTAAATGTCCACTGATTACTGTATAAATGTCATTGGCAGTGAAGGGGTTAACCTTGGGGGGGGCGCTCTAGGGGTTAACTGTGTTCCCTGGGCGTGTCCTAACTGTATGGGGGCTGGGCTGCTATGAGCATAAGAGATCTAACTGATCCCAGTGACAGGGGTCAGTAGATCTCTTACATGCCCACTGACAGAGTGGGGAACTGCCGTGTTTACATTGGCGGTTCCCAGTTCTTTCTCTCTGGCAGGTCATCGCGGCTCACTGGCGGACATTGTGTCCGCCCGAGCTGTGGGCACACTCCTGCAGAGTGCTGCGGGCACAAGAGGCAGCCGCACGTTCGCGAGCCGCCGTTTTATAGACGGTGATTTGTGAAATAGCGCCACTCTGCAGCAGTAAATGTACGCAAGCCGGTCGGGAACCGGTTATTGCATTCTATACATTAAGGTGAAAAACATTTTTAGTGCAGAAGCCCCCCCCCCCCCCAGAGTTCCCCTTTAATTACCTGAGGCCAAACCGATCCCACGCCAGGGACGAGCCTTGTCCCTCTAGCTGCCGGCTCCGGTCCTCATTGGATGGATTGATTGCAGGGGAGCCATTGGCTCCCGCTGCTGTCAATCAAGTCCAGTGACAGGGGGGAGGGGCCGAGTCCCGCTGTATGTGTGAATACATGCAACAGCAGGACTCGGGAGCGCGCCCATGTGGGTGACGACCAGGGAAAGAGCTTCCCTGATGGGTCACTCGAGAAGAGGAGGAGCCAAGATCGCCGCTGGGGGACCCCAGAAGAGGAGGATCGGGGCCACTCTACCAGATCTCTGGGGATCTGCCCACATACCTGGACAGACAATGATTAAGAAACGTGTCTACCTGTGCATCCTGGTCCTGTGATGCTTTTTGGGATGTCCCAATAAAGGACTTTGGACCGTATGGTGGTGTGCGGCCATTCCTTTCTTCTACGCATGTGCGGTGGCAAGCCGGGGTGAGCACCCACCTAGTTCCATTGGGCTCTCTGTCTCACCTGGAGCGGCGAGCCTTCTTGGATTCATTACCTGGACTGGCACCAGGCTCAACCTCTCAGAGAGCTGCTGAGAGCCTGAGCTGGCCGCTCCCGCCCCCTCCACAGCTCAGCGCTTCAGTGAGCAGGGGGCAGAGAAGAGAGCTACTGAGAACTGAGCAATCTGCGGTCTTTGATCGCTCGCTTCTCAGTCTTATAACAGGCGGGGGACAGATGCAGCATCAGACCCATGCTAGATCCACATAGGCAAGTATGGTTCTTGGAAAACCTTCCCATACTTCTATCTTAGGGACAGTATCTTTTAGAATATTTACCTCATTTTATTTGTACAAAGCAGGTACATTCTGAAAAGTACACAGTACCGTTCACAATAATCCCTGCACAAAGAGAGCTGACAGTGCCTTGTCCTATGGCAGTCCTACACATTGAAGATTTGGTTTGGTCGGTAGGTGATAAACCTTATGCCTACCACACATGCTGCAGTTTGATTGTCATAAGGTACAACTAAAGGCTTCCGTATCCACGTACTACTATGTGATGCACAATCCTCCTAAAGGAAACAAAAAATTCCTTCACCCTCCCTGACTGACGCAAATCCTCCTTCATTTGTGTCTCACGCGCTTCCCCTACCAGACACTGCAGTGCACAGTGGGGGGGTTTCAGAAGCAGAGGCAGTGCAGCCAATCTAGAAATTCAGATGCTGAATTATGATCTACAGATTTGTGAATATGCATTGAAAATGCTGATAGTCACACCATCTGCAACATTTTATAATTCCACTGTACTGCAAGCAGGCACAGCCTACATGAGAGTGGCAACACCGCTCTGGATAAAGGAGCAGTGTAGCACTGTTGCCACCTCATCACTAGAAGCTGTGTTAGGTTGACTTTACTGGCAGGCTCAAGGTATTTAAAGCGGAACTTCAGTCATTTTTTCATCTTTGCATCTATTAAATCTTCTGCCCTTGTTGATTTAACTTATATTGTATTGGATAGTAAAACATTTTTTTCCTGCCAGTAAATACATTTTACAGCCCACTTCCTCATTCTTGGCTGGAAAAATGCCTCGGCATTTGACATCATGCACAGCTCTCTCTCTCTCACTCTCGTGAGAGTTTGCCAAGAACGGAGGGGAGATGAGTCAATAAAAGCTGCAGTGCTGGAGGTGTGCCTCTGTGTGTCTGTGTAAATCCAGGAAGTGAACAGGCAGCAGCTTTAGCTGCCCACAGTTAAAATGGATGCAGCTAGACTTGGTGGAGGGAGATTTATGCAGCATATTCGGCAAGTACAGAATCACAATGTATATAAAATAATATGCAAAGTGGTTGGAGGGAAGCTTCAGAATGGCAAAGATGTTTTTATTACAAATAATGTGAGCAGACTCCAGTTCCTCTTTAACTAGTTCTCCACCGCGCGCAGTATATTTACTGCAGCGGTGTGGGCGCTTCCCACGAATCGCCATAAATAATCGGCGACCTGTGGGTGGCCGCTAGGGGGTGCGTGCACGCCCGCCGTGCTCCTGAGGAGTGTGCCCGCGGCTCGGGCGGACCCGATTACCGCCGGCGAGCCGCGATGAGCGGCCACAGCTAAAGAACGGGGAACCGCCGATGTAAACACGGCGGTTCCCCGCTCTGTTGGTGGAGGGCATAGGAGATCTACTGATCCCTGTCACTGGGATCAGTTAGATCGCTTATGCCCATGGTAGCCCAGCCCCCCCACAGTTAGAACACACCCAGGGAACACAGTTAACCCCTAGATCTCTCCCTGCAGGTTAACCCCTTCACTGCCAATGACATTTATACAGTAATCAGTGGACATTTACATTTCTGATCGCTGTATAAATGTCATTGGCCCCAAAAAAAATGTGTCCAACATGTCCACTGCAATATCGCAGTACCGCTAAAAATCACAGATCGCCTCCATTACTAGTAAAAAATAAAAACCCTAGAAATTAATTCTCATCATCCGTAAACGCGCCCACTTTTGCGCAAACCAATCAATAAACGCAGATTGCGATTTTTTTTTTTTTTTCTACCAAAAATATGAGGAAGAATATAAATCGGCCAAAAAAATGTTTTTACACCCCCCCGACCCGATGGT
>BLSH010016053.1:523961-535940 GCA_018402905.1 Glandirana rugosa | reverse complement strand
CCGCGGACGGGGGAGGGGCCGTCGCCACGGCAACCGCGGACGGGGGAGGGGCCGTCGCCACGGCAACCGCGGACGGGGGAGGGACCGTCGCCAAGGCAACCGCGGACGGGGGACCATCGCCACGGCAACCGCAGATGGGGGACCGTCGCCACGACAAAACTGGCGGACGGGGGACCGTCGCCACGACTACTGCGGATGGGGAGGGCCGTCGCCACAGCAACCGCAGATGGGGGATCATCGCCAAGGCAACCACGGACGGGAAAGACCGTCGCCACGGCAACCGCGGACGGGGGGCCTTGCCAAGGCAACCGCGGATGGGGGAGGACCATAGCCATGGCAACCGCGGACGAGGAGGACCGTTGCCACGGCAATCGCGGACAGGGGGACAGTCGCCACCACAGCCGCGGACGGGGGGGCGTCGCCACGGCAACCATGGACAGGGATGGCCTTAGCCACGGCAACCGCGGATGGGGTGGTCCTTCGCCACAGCAACCGCGGACGAGGAGGGCCGTCGCCACTGCAACCGTGGACGGGGTGGCAGCGTAGTCACAGCATTGTTCAGAGGTGGCAGCAGAGCAGTGTGTGGACAGGGAGCCCCAATACAACACACAGACCAACGCTGTATCTTGGCCTAGGCCGGCACTTTGCAGGGGGGCAGCACAAAAAGAGTCCCCGCCGGCTTGCACTTTTAGTGCTGCCAGTATGATAATACAGGCAGGGCCACCATCAGAGGGGGGGGCATCCCATACAAATGTGGGGGTCCAGGCGTCCCGAAGGGCTCAGGCGGCGGACCCCAACCAATGAGTTGTTGTGCGGGCAGTTGGCGCTCCCCAACTGTGGGGGAGGGGGGGGGCACGAGTTTAGTCAGGTCTAGGGCAGCACAAAACCTAAATACACCACTGCTCAGACCTGACCTTTTTACTATTAATATATTTAAAGAATTTTTGTGGGTTTGTCCTATTATCTTTTGCAATCTGTCGTTCATTTTGAATTTTTTACAATTACATTTTTTTCTTAACTTTTTTTCCATCACATAAAGGACAAAAAGTCCCCTATGTGATTTTTTTTTTTTTTTTGGTGACAGGTTCTCTTTAACCACTTCCGGACCGCCCGCCGTTGAATACCGTTGTTATGGTAGAAGAGGGCTACCATAACCCCGATATAAATTTAAACAGAGAGCGGCCCGCTTTCAGATAAAAGTGGTCTCTGCGGCGTATCCACCACAAGATCACTTTTATGGGGGGCGGGAAAGTGCCCCTCCTCTCCCACCACTTTCCCGTCGTCTCCCCCGCTTATCGGACCCACCGGTAGCAGCAGAGACGATCGGGTCCTCTTGACTTAGAGTGTGGATCCCGAGTGAGGGGAAGATGGCGCCCACTTGGCTCCATAGTATTGAAGCACGACGTCTCTTCCGCCCAATGCTCTTAAATGAGAAAACGTATTTATATTTTCAAATGACCTTTATTTTTTATTTTTTTTATTGCATTTCAGTGTAAATATGAGATGTGAGGTCTTTTTGACCCCAGATCTCACATTTAAGAGGTCCTGTCATGCTTTTTCCTATTACAAGAAATAATTCCTTGTAATAGGAATAAATGTGACCCAATTTTTTTTTAAATGGACGGTGTAAAAATAATAAATTAAAAAGTAAAATGAATAAGAAAAAAAAAAATTTAGAGCGCCCCGTCCCGTCGAGCTTGCGCACAGAAGCGAACGCATATGAAAACAGTGTTCAAACCACACCTTGGGTATCGCCGCGATCGTTAGAGCGAGAGCAATAATTCTAGCACCTCCTCTTTAACTCAAAACTGGTAACTTGTAGGACTTTTTAAACACCGCCGATGGAGATTTTAAAGTGTTAAAGTTTGTTGCCATTCCACGAGCGGGCGCAATTTTGAAGCATGACATGTTGGGTATCAATTTATTCGGCATAACATTATCTTTCATAATATAGAAATAAATTGGGCTAACTTTACTGTCTTATTTTTTAATGCAAAAAAAAGTGAATTTAAAAAAAAAAAAATTGCGCTAGTAAGACCACTGCGCAAATACGGTGCGACATAAAGTATTGCAACGACCGCCATTTTATTCTCTAGGGTGTTTAAAAATAAAAAAATATATAATGTTTGGGGGTTCGAAGTAATTTTTATAGCAAAAAAAAATTATTTTAACTTGTAAACACTGAATCTCAAAAAGAGGCTCGGTCCTTTAAGTGGTTAATGAGACGTGCAGGGTCTAAAGGACGCTGCAAGTCTCCCTGTGCTTTACTGCATGTAGTTGGGAGGAGGAGGGCACTTTACCCATGTGTGAAAGCAATCGGGCAGCAGCGGACCCCAATCCTTCCACCCGACAAGTAAGCCCTTCTGCTTGCCCGCAGCAGGGCTAAATGTAGAACAAAAACTACCTTCCTGGTTCGTGGAACCTCATGTCACATTACAAATTGTGCATCCTTGCAATACTGAATGGGCTGACAAAAGCGCAGGCACCAGAACGCATTTTCTAGTTGCCATGGCAACCTGGCGCCTGGGATTTGTCGAGCCTTGCAATAAATTCTGTTTGAAAGTAGGAAATAGATGTGTTTTGTATAAAACACCAAAGAAATCCCAGAGATATCAAAAAGTGAGTATCTCAAAATACACCTATTTCCAGGGCTGGTGCAAGGACATTTTACACCCTAGGCCTAGGTAAACCTTATTTTGCAGCCCCCCTTGGCTCCACCCCCTCTGCCCTGCCCAGCCTGATCAGAATCAAATGCAGCTTGATCAGCGCCAATCAAATGCAGCCTCAGCAGCGCCAATCAGATGCAGCCTCACCTGTGCCCATCAAATACAGTTTCACTAGTGCCAATCAATACAGCCTCACCTGTGCCCATCAAATACAGCTTCAACAGCGCCAATAAATACAGCTTCACCTGTGCTCATCAAATACAGCCTCACCAGCGCCAATCAAAAGCAGCCTGATCAGCACCAAGCAAATTCTGCCTGATCAGCGCCAATCAAATGCAGCCTCACCTGTGCCCATCAAATACAGTTTCACTAGCGCCAATCAATATAGCCTCACCTGTGCCCATCAAATACAGCTTCAACAGCGCCAATAAATACAGCTTCACCTGTGCCCATCAAATACAGCCTCACCAGCGCCAATCAAAAGCAGCCTGATCAGCACCAATCAAATGCAGCCTCACCAGTGCCCATCAAATACAGCTTCACCAGCTCCAATCAATACAGCCTCACCTGTGCCAAACAAATACAGCTTCACCAGCGCCAATCAATACAGCCTCACCTGTGCCCATCAAATACAGCCTCACCAGCGCCAATCAATACAGCCTCACTTGTGCCCATCAAATACAGCTTCACCTGATGACATGATTGAGGCAGCTGCTAGCCGTGGCTCTCCTCTCTGATGACATGAATCAATGCAAAGCAGCCAATGACAGATCAACAGCGTCCAGGCGCCCTAGGCGGCTGCCTACTCCGCCTAGTGGTAGAGCCGGCCCTGCCTATTTCACAAAAACATCCACAACGAGCCATTCAGAGCACTTGCTATATATGAAGATCTCAAAGCATTAACAATCCATTCAAAAAAATTTTTTTAACATTATCAAACTGAACAGATGTAGCTGCTTACGTGTATAAAACTAGTGTAGCCACTAACCGGACCGTCGGCAGCGGCGGAGATGATCAAGTCCGTCCCCCCGCAAAGAAGCTGGGTGAGCGGAAGATGCCGCCCACTCGGTTCCATAACATTGCAGGGCGGAAGCGACCTCACTCATCACTTCCGCCCAACGATCCTAAAGGGCCCATTTTTTTTTTAACTGTCATTTTCTAAAATAGTTTTTTTTTTTTTTTTTGCATTTAACTGTAAATATGAGATCTGAGGTCTTTTGGACCCCAGATCTCTTTGTTAAGTGTTCTTGGCATGCTTTTTTCTATTACAAGGAATGTTTACATTTCTTGTAATAGAAATAAAAGTGATCCAATTTTTTTTTTTTAAAGAAGGGTGTAAAATTAAAAACTAAAAAGTAAAAAAAATTAGAAAGATAAAAAAATAATTTAAAGTGCCCCGTCCTTGCGAGCTCGCGCCAAAGCGAACGCATACATAAGTCGCGCCTGTGTATGAAAACGGTGTTCAAACCACACATGTGAGGTATCGCCACGATCGTTGGAATAAGAGCATAATTTTAGCCCTATAGCTCCTCTGTAACTCAAAACTGATAACCTGTAGAAATTTTTAAACGTCGCCAATGGAGATTTTTAGGTTGCAAAGTTTGTCGCCATTCTGCAAGCGGGCGCAATTTCAAAGCATGACATGTTGGGTATCAATTTACTCGGCGTAACATTGTCTTTCACAATATGGAAAAAAATTGGGCTAACTTTACTGTTATCTTATTTTTTCACTCAAAAAATTATTTAAAAAAAAAATCGCATTTGTAAGACCGCTGCACAAATATGGTGCAACATTTTGCAACGACCGCCATTTTATTCTCTAGGGTGTTAGAAAAAAATATATATACTGTTTGGGGGGTTTAAGTAATTTTATATATATAAAAAAAATGATTTTATCTTGTAAGCACCAAGTCCAAAAAATAGGCCTGGGGTGAAGTGGTTAATGTACGGTGAGCACCATGCAATAAACTAAGCAACTGTGCAAGCTTGGGCAAGAAAGAAATTATTTATGTCTTAAACTCCTCACTGCATTCTTCTACAGATTGACTGCCAAGAGGCTGCAGTCCCGCCCAGAGGCTCCGTTTTTCATTGCAAAATATTTGGATCAGGGTAATATCTGTGGGTATTAGCATAGCAGCAGCGTTTCCAGGTTGGTTGCAGGAATTATGAAAGTTTTCTTAGGTTGCGGTTTTTTAGGAAGTGTGTGTTGAGGATCACCAATGGTCGGGAAGATCCCACCAAAGCTCCTACTCTTCATTCATCCCCCACGGGGTAGTGAGTTAGAAACAAGCCAATATATGATTATGTGTATCGACACCAATATATACTCCTGCGCTACGGAATAAGTCTGAATTAATCAAAATAAGTGTAATAATTAGGTTGCTGCTCTTATAACGTTTCGGTGCCTTTAAATTGCGAGAATCAGTGTAAAAGTGCTACCCATGAAATAAGTGCAAAACTCTTATATCTACATCACAATTGCTAAACCATTATGCAACAAAATCTAACCATTGTGTAACATGAGCTGACATTCAGAAGTCGAATAAATAAAAAAAGAAGAAGAAAAAAAAAGCTCTGCCCCAACCCTGCCTCCTGTCAATCACAATACCTAATACAATCAAACTTGCAACAATTCCTATAGTTTTAAAGTGAAAGTGACCATAACCAAACATTCACTGCAGGCATATCTTGTTGGTGCATGTGTTTTAACTTGGTGATTGATTCACCTGCAGTGAATGTCTCATTCACTGCTTCAAGCAGAACCCTCTCAATCAACATTAACTATTTTTAAACCTTATGCTGTTAGCATTAGTAAATAGATAGGAAATGAGATCCTATTTACTTGTTTTAACCTAACTTGTTTTACATGTGTTCATTACTTCCTGGTTTCTGGCCTAAGCAAATAATGTCATACATCCATTGAGTCTTCATGGGTATTTTTGTTTTTTCTTTTATCTGGAGGAGGAGGGGTTTTCTCAGCTAAGCACGTCCTCCTGCCTGCATGCCTGAGCTAATGGCAGATTGATTCCAGTAAGTAAATGCTATGTGAATCAATTGCCCTTACTCAAGATGGCCGTGGCCAAAAATGCTTAGGGGTGTTTTTTTAAAGTGATTCCTAGCAAAATTAAAGCATGGAGACATGGATGGATGGGGGAGTTTGCTTTGAATAATGAAAATGAATGCGATTTTGGTTTGTGGTGCTCAGATGCAGTGCAGTTCTGCTTTAAGGGCTCATTCACATGGGCAGCCGACTGCCCACCTTTAAAGCGGAGTTCCACTGTGTTTTTAAGCTTATTAAAAGTCAGCAGCTACAAAAAGTGTAGCTGCTGAGTTTTAATAAGCAGACACTCACCTGCCTCCTGGTCCAGTGATGCGGCCCCCTCCCCTCCGCGGCTCCGTCATTCCTACTGTGGGCACCCGACCGTGACAGGAAGCTGCTTCACAGCCGGCGCGCTCTGCGCATGTGCGAGCGGCGCTGCGCTTTTTGATTGGTCCCAAAGTCTCCTAGCACCTGTCCTGTGTCCCAGAAGACTTCGGGAGGGAGGGGGAAGGAGACCTTCCACTTCCAACTGCCTAAGGCGACTGGAGCAGAAGTACCCCTAAAAATCGGGTATCCCCACCCCCCCTCCTCCCCAAAAGCTCAGTTTCAGTATCAAGAGCTGGGAAGGAGGTCTTCGTTTTCAAAAAGTTTTATTAGTTTTCACAAAGATGAATACAGAAAGTCCCATTTGATACAGAAACTGTTACAGGAAATCAAGGCTGTTTTACATCTAAACTTTACCATTATGTCCTTACTCAAGTCTTACAGAACAAATATCTTGAGTGTTTAACTACTAAAGATGCTCGTGTGGAAATAATAGGTCAAGACAGAGGAGTGGAGTGTCGCCATCTCACCCGGGTACCCCATTGGGAGAAAACTGTGCCCGGAGAAGGGGGCGACTCAAATGCACTTGCTCCTGTAATGCTGTCTCGATTTGAGGTTGGCTTTTGGTAAGTTACATAGAATACTGTGCTAGATAAGTCTCATTGTGGCTAGTAAGATCTCTGGGTCTATAAAGGCTAAGGATAAGGTTCCGCTGATGAGCAGCCGGGGGATCCACCTTCGTGACAAGGGAAGGAGGTCTTAAAGCGAAATTTCCACTTTTGGGTGGAACTCCTCTTTAAGGAGAACATGCAGCTCTGGGCTGTACACGTCTCACAACTAAATGACAGCAGCATACATTTTTCCCTCTGTCTTTTTTGGCTCCTTTGCTACCAAATGCGACCCCTTTAGGTGAATGGGGCAGTGCTGCAAATGCCCTTCAACCGTGCATATTGCATGTGGTTGTGGCACAGTGATGTGGGCTTTTCGGGGTTAAAACAAGCAGTGAAGAGGCAATGTATTGCCTCTCAGCCCACCTGTTAACCACCTTCTAAAAAGTGATCCAGGGCAACAAGAGGACAGAGAAGTTACAGGAACAAGAGCGGCCATGACTTTGACGAGTCCTTATAGATATTACACATATTTTCAGCAGGCTTTACGAGTCTAGTGGCTATTCTTAAGAAAATTGCTTCATAGGGGGTTACATAGTGACCTAGTAAGTTACATAGCATTACCCACCTTCTGAAAAGTGATCCAGGGTGCCAATAGGACAGAGAAGTAACAAGAGCTGCCATGAGTGTGACGAGCCCTTATAGATATGACACATTTTTTCAGCAGGTTTTACAGGTCCAGCGGCTATTCTTAAGAACATTGCTGCATAAGGGATGACATAGTGATCTGGTAAGTTGCATAGCGTACTTGCCAGTTCCTAAAGGAGCAGACGCTGCGTAATACTAACATGCTGTTGATGCATTGAAATGGGTAGTGGTTTTGCACATAGTATTTTTTATTTTTTATGATACGGACTAAACCTCATACACACGATGCGATTGTTGTAAGAACGGATGTCCAACTTTTCTCAAAATCGCCCATCCGTGATTTTGTCTAGCATACTGAAGGTAGTCAAATTATCATTAGACAAAGCCGAACGTAGTGACGTGTTACGAGCGTATAAAGAGGACGTTCAGGTGAATGTGAATTACGGATGTAGGTTTACACGACTGAACACTTCCTGGATTCCGAACATGCATGTTTTGTACTTACAACTTTTGTTTGTCCAACTTCTGTACACACGAGCCTAAAATCGGACGACGCCTTGTCGGCAGACAAATGTTTTCTAGTTTGGTCATACAACTTCTGTTGGACGATAATTCAAAATCGGCTTTCGACTGGAGCGTACTAACGGTCGGGTTATTGTAGGACAGGCTGTCTTGCGACAGTTTTTGGCCGATAATTATATCGTGTGTACAGGCCTTAAAAGCTACAATTGTGGGTTGTGGCCATCAGGGTACATATCATGTGGTACATATATGATGGAAGTGCCCTAGAATAGTTGGCTTTTGGTCTTGTGTATTTGGCCTTCTATTCACGTTTCATCTGCCCATACCCAAAGAAGCCACGTTGGCCTTACTACATTGTCCAATTCCAGGCCTGTTCGCTTATCAACGGAAGCTTGCCTCCTATATTTTTTGTCAGCCGAGAGAACAATTGTCCAAGCCTGGAAAAAAGATCTGTCCACTTTCAGGGGGCGAACGATTGCATGACCATGTTGATGCTTAATGAACAGATGTCGAGCATCTGCAACGACTCTCATGCCAAGTTTCTTAAAATTTGGGAGCCATGACCATCATATGCCTTTCATACCCTTCCCTCAGCCAGCTTGGGCCATCTGTGACGCATGGTCCCAATGCTCCTGAACCCTTACCTTCTCCCCATCATTTCACCTTTAACCCTCTAGGCTCCTCTACCCCGTCTCTATCTCCTTACTTGATAGGTGGGCTAGCTCCTTTTCCCTAGCTTCATCTTTCCCTGCCTAACTTTCCTCTGGTTTCTGCTGCATCTTTTTTTTTGTCCCTTTTCAGTCCAGCCTAGACTGTATATTGCTCCACCTTTTGGATATTGATGGGTCCAGGGGATGTCCCGTTGTTGTAGGAGACCACCCTGGGACCCCTTAGTCCTTATGGTTTCATTAACACTTCTATTTACTGTTGTGTTAGCTTGCATTTTTTATCTATGTATCGTTTATTCTTGCCTTCCTTGTGAGCTACCTTCTGTTACAACCGTAATGCTAGCCCCCTGCATAGGCAGATCTTTTACCTGTTAACCACTGGTTAAAACTGAATAAAAATGATTGAAGCAGAAAAGCTACAATTGTAAATCCGTTTTTATGCAGGTAACTATGCACTAATATTAATGTGTGGTGTTAGCCAGCAGATGCAGCTTTTTCTCCTTCCTGCCTGTTGTAAAAAGCCTATTGTTTACAGAGCTCAATAGCAAAATGTACACACGTGGATGATTCCTAGCAGTGACTCCTCCCCCTCTCTCTACAGCTCTATCTGAGGTTTCAGTGAGACACCATCTGTCTGAATTGCGAACACCTGCTTTGCTCTCTATTTTGAAAACTTTAGGGGGGGCATTTATCACAAGGCAAGACTAAACAGGAGCAGCACTGAGATGTGAACAGAGTCAGGATACTACAGTGTTGTCCCTGTGTTTTCTACATTCTCCCTGCAATAGTTAGTAGTTCTGTTACAGGGAAATGCTTAGATGTAAATGTAGGCTATGTGTCAGGCTGAGGATACGTGTTAGGGACAGTTAGGGGCTTCCATGGGTGTTACAATTAGATTGCCTAATAGCAACCATGGTTAACACCTAAACATTACATAGAGGTAAATGAGGTAAAGGTCACTTCTGAAAGGCAGTGTAAAAAAAACTTGCCTCTGATTTATTAAAAACGATAGGATCAAATTACTGTAAGAATTAGCCATAAAGTGTTGCTAAACCCACAACAGTAAAATCAGACTGTATATGCAGTAAAGCATGCTTGTTGTTATACTCACTGTGGAACCTAAGGGGTTAATCCTCTGCATTGTGTAAAAGGCTGTTTGATCCAGTCTTTAATCCTCCCCTTCTTTTACTGTCCCCAATCCATTTCCTAATAGAACAGAGCCTTGGGGGTACTCTGCACATGCTCAGTTTGGTGTTTGTGTGTTTTGGAGAGGTGTTTTTTTTTTTTTTTGGAGGGTGCATTTGATCAGCGCTGTCCAGACAAAGTCAGGGGTCATACTGCCTCATAGCATAGTCAGAGCAGAATGAAAACTCCTCCTACAAGCTTTAACCAGACACTGATAGAAGTCACAAGACCGCTATATACTGCTGGTGAGCAAAGGTATTTAGAAATTTTATATTTATGAAAATAATTGCATTTCCATGTTCTGTTTACTGTGGGAGACCAGATATAGTGAATGCAGGGTCCTGGGTTTAGTAAGACTTTAAAGTGATTGTAAAGGCAGAAGGTGCCTTAAGCTATTATTTATTTATTTCAGGTACTTATATAGCGCCGTCAATTTACGCATCGCTTTACATATACATTGTACATTCACATCAGTCCCTACCCTCAAGGAGCTTACAATCTAAGGTCCCTAACTCACATTCATACATACACATACTAGGGCCAATTTAGACAAGAGCCAATTGCCCTACCAGCATGTCTTTGGAGTGTGGGAGGAAACCGGAGTACCCAGAGGAAACCCACACAGGAAGAATATGCAAACTCCAGGCAGGTAGTGTTATGGTTGGGATTCGAACCATCGACCATTTTTACTGCTAAAAAAAAAACTTCTGTGTGCAGCAACCCCCCTAATACTTACCTGAGCCCATCTCTATATAGCGATGTTGCATGAGAGACTCAGCCATCTGGGACTCTTCTCCTCATTGGCTGAGACAGCAGCAGAGTGCCATTGACTCCCGCTGCTGTCAATCAAAGTCAGTGAGCCAATGAGGAGATAAAGGGGCCGGGACTCCGTGCCTAAATGGACACAGAGCTGTGGCTCGGATGCCCCCATAGCAAGCTGTTTGCTGTGGGGGCACTCATCAAGAGGGAGGAGCCAGGAGAACCAAAGAGGGACCCAAGAAAAGGAGGATCTGGGCTGCTCTGTGCAAAACCATTACACAGAGCAGGTAAGCATGACATGTTTGATATTTTTAAGAGAAAAAAAAAGGAGACTTTACAAGCACTTTAAAGCGGAGTTCCAACCTGTTAAAAGTCAGCAGCTACAAAAAGTGTAGCTGCTGATCTTTAACAATCGGACACTCACCTGTCCCACGCTCCAGCGATGCGGCCACCCGAAGGCTTTCTCTTCTCCCCCTCCCCTTGGTGGCGCCGGCATCACAAGTGTGGGTGCCCGGCTTTGGCTGCAAAGCCCGGCGCGCACTGCACATGCGCGAGTTGCGCTGTGCTTTGTAAATGGCCGGCGAATCTTTTGGGACCTGTGACGTGCCCTAGAAGGTCGCTGGGTGGGAGGGGGGGAGGTGAACTTCCTGTTCCTTCCTTCCAACAGGACAGGTAGTGCAGCTGGCACCCTGTCAAAACAGGGTCCCAGCTGCCCCCCCCCCCCCAAAAAGTGGAAGTTCCTCTTTTGGGTGGAACTCCGCTTTAATGCTGTAGAGAAAGTGTGATGCTGATATAGGAGTGCGCTTCAATTTCTGACTATATGTGAAATAATTGTTAGTAAGAAAACTTTCTGTAGAATTAAATTGGCCAAAGTGTATGGGGAGGGGCAGATGACATTTCCACCTGGGCCAATCAGAGGAAGCCTTGTATTAATAGAAATACCAGCATCTCCTGAATGGCAAAGAAACATTTAGTCTGACACTTCACGCCTCAGGAACACAGCTAAAGCTACTACAGTACATTGCAACACACACAGCGACTGCATTGCTTTGTAAGCCTCAAACCCCAAGCCTCCTTTTCCGAGCATTGCTCCAATCCACAGCTGATTAGGGAACATGAGCTCTCTTGATTGGAGCAGTGTTCAGGGGGCGTGTCAGAACACTGGAGAGTCAGGCTGCTGCTTTGTCTGGTAGAGCCCTGGTCTGACTCCCCTATGTGCTGGCAGCACAAGGTTTTTTTTTTAACCCTTGCTACAGCTACTTAGCAGTATAAAAAAAAGCCCTATAATTGTTACCGCATACTCATTTTGACTACATTTCAGTGATAAATATCAAGTGTTTAATTGCATTAAAGAGAATATTGTACTAAAGAGAATTTTATTACTGTTCCCATTCAAACCAACAATTCCCCAGCACACAATCCCAGCTAGTCAGCACGAAAATGCCTAATTAAACAGTTTTAACATTTCAGTATTTGTGCATGCATTTGCAAAGTGTGGTCTCATGAAAGGACCCCCCCCCCCCATACCCCTAAACTGACACTGCTGGTGGTTTAATCTC
>BLSH010016053.1:486396-505359 GCA_018402905.1 Glandirana rugosa | reverse complement strand
TCCCCCCCCCCCCCCCCCCATCCATCCGTGTCTCCATCCTTTAGTTTGCAGAGAAATCACTGAGAAACAGCCCCATAGCTGTAGCCATCTTGAGTAAGGGCAAATGATTCATGTAGCATCTACTTCCTGGAATCTATCTGTCCTTAGCTCAAGCATGTAGATATTTACTTCCTGGTATCCATCCGCTCTTGGCTCAAGCATGCAGATTTGAGGATGAGCTTAGTTGAGAAAGCCTCTCCTCCCCTCCTCCAGATAAAAGGAAAGAAAATGAAGATTCCTGGGGTCCGGGATGTATGTTATCATTTTGGCCTAGCCAGGAAACCAGGAAGCAACTGATGAAACTAAAATAAATAAAGTGAGTAAATATCACAGGCGTGTGCCAGGTGTGCCCGGCACACCCCAAACACCCCATGTGGCACACATTACCCCTGCAGCCTGGGCCCCCTATGTCAATTACTGGTCCCTTCCTTTTGTGAATGAACCCAATAAGTGATCCGTACCAATCACTTACTGTGTTCATACATAACTGAAGCATAGTAAACTGCGTTATATACAGTATATACACACACGCATGTGTGTTTTGAGCTTTGGGGTGCACACCTTAATGCAATAGGCTGCGCACACCTATGGTAAATATAATGCACTTTCCTATCGATTTACTAATTCTAGCAGCATGTGTATTAAGAATAGTTGATGTTGATTGAGAGTGTAAAGTTCCCTTTTAGTATGGACATTTGGCCCCAGGAAATAACTGATTTTTTCAATTCATATAAATAATCTACTTTAAATTCCATTGTTTATTATTAACTGCAGTATATAGATCCTATACTCGTCCTATACAGTCAGGTCTATAAATATTGTGACATTGACACAATTCTAATGTTTTTGGCTCTATACACCACCACAATGGATTTGAAATGAAATGAGCAATATGTGCTTTAACTGCAGACTTTCAGCTTTAATTTGAGGCTATTTACATCCAAATCAGGTGAACGGTGTAGGAATTACAACAGTTTGTATATGTGCCTCCCACTTTTTAAGGGACTAAAGGTAATGGGACAGATCAACAATCATAAGTCAAACTTTCACTTTTTAATACTTGGTTGCAAATCCTTTGTAGTCAATTACAGCCTGAAGTCTGGAATGCATAGACATCACCAGACGCTGGGTTTCATCCCTGGTGATGCTCTGCCAGGCCTCTACTGCAACTGTCTTCAGTTCCTGCTTGTTCTTGGGGCATTTTCCCTTCAGTTTTGTCTTCAGCAAGTGAAATGCATGCTCAATTGGATACAGGTCAGGTGATTGACTTGGCCATTGCATAACATGCCACTTCTTTCCCATAAAAAACTCTTTGGTTGCTTTCGCAGTATGCTTCGGGTCATTGTCCATCTGCACTGTGAAGCGCCGTCCAATGAGTTCTGAAGCATTTGGCTGAATATAAGCAGATAATATTGCCCGAAACACTTCAGAAATCATCCTGCTGCTTTTGTCAGCAGTCTCATCATCAATAAATACAAGAGAACCAGTTCCATTGGCAGCCATACATGCCCACGCCATGACACTACCACCACCATGCTTCACTGATGAGGTGGTATGCTTTGGATCATGAGCAGTTCTTTTCCTTCTCCATACTCTTCTCTTCCCATCACTCTGGTACAAGTTGATCTTGGTCTCATCTGTCCATAGGATATTGTTCCAGAACTGTGAAGGCTTTTTTAGATGTTGTTTGGCAAACTCTAATCTGGCCTTCCTGTTTTTGAGGCTCACTAATGGTTTACATCTTGTGGTGAATCCTCTGTATTCACTCTGGTGAAGTCTTCTCTTGATTGTTGACTTTGACACACATACACCTACCTCCTGGAGAGGGTTCTTGATCTGGCCAACTGTTGTGAAGGGTGTTTTCTTCACTAGGGAAAGAATTCTTCGGTCATCCACCACAGTTGTTTTCCGTGGTCTTCCGGGTCTTTTGGCTGAGCTCACCGGTGCGTTCTTTCTTTTTAGGGATGTTCCAAACAGTTGATTTGGCCACACCTAATGTTTTTGCGATCTCTCTGATGGGTTTGTTTTGTTTTTTCAGCCGAATGATGGCTTTCTTCACTGATAGTGACAGCTCTTTGGATCTCATATTGAGAGTTGACAGCAACAGATTCCAAATGCAAATGGCACACTTGAAATTAACTCTGGACCTTTTATCTGCTCCTTGTAAATGGGATAATGAGGGAATAACACACACCTGGCCATGGAACAGCTGAGCAGTCAATTGTCCCATTACTTTTGGTCCCTTAAAAAGTGGGAGGCACATATACAAACCGTTGTAATTCCTACACCGTTCACCTGATTTGGATGTAAATACCCTTAAATTAAAGCTGAAAGTCTGCAGTTAAAGCATATCTTGTTTGTTTCATTTCAAATCGATTGTGGAGGTGTATAGAGCCAAAAAGATTAGAATTGTGTCGATGTCCCAATATTTATGGACCTGACTGTATGAATGCTCTCTGCGCCTTTTCCATGTCTGTTTATTGCAGAGAATGTACCAAGTATTTGTACATCATATACCAATTGCCATTTTTTTAAATAAATACATTTTTTTTTACTTTTTTTTAACCTTTGTTGCATCTCAATGCTGCCGATCTTTTGCTGCCACTTCCTGTCTGCATGCGTGAACATCCACAATGGTTGCATGTGTTTGCCATGCTTGTGTAAAGGGTGTTGAAACAACCACTGGTAGTCTCCATTGGAAGCCTGTATAACGGTGACCGTGCATGAGCACAGTTGGGAGACAGGAACAGGGTGTTGTCATCCTAAAACAGGAAATGCCTGAACAGTGACTGTCATATAATGGCAGTATTTTAACCAGCGGAGTACCAGCCTGTAATACCCCTTCATTACCTGGACATTTTTCAGTTTTCAGTGTTTGACAATTGCTCTGTCATGCAACACTGTACCTAAGTGAATTTTATATTATTTTTGAGACAGATAGAGCTTTCCTTTGGTGGAATTTAATAACCGCTGTTTTTTATTTTTTACTATAGCAAGGAAAAAACACCAATGATTTTGTGTACTCTGTGTTACAAACATATGAAAAATGGCAGGACAGTATAAACACCCCCCAAAATTACACTTTTTTGGAAATAGACCCTCCAAGCTGATCTTGTTTTTTGGAAATTAAGATAATTACTGTATGAAGGGGGTTAAGACATAGAGCTTTGCTATTGGTGCGTTAGATACAGTGCATCATTTATTATACAGGTTATATACAGAGGGGGGATGTAGTGAAGGGGTTAATGTACAGAACACATACAATGTGGGGATAGCGATGAGGGGGCTAATGTGCCTCATAGAGGAAAAGGTGAAGGTGTTCATGTACAGTTCACATCCGGAGACAGGCTGGAGACGGGATGTCTAGGAGGGGTGGGTAAAAAAAAATGAGCCCACAATCTTTCTCAATCCCCCCCCCCCCCCCACACCTTGAATCTGTTACTGCCTACTTCCCTTCCTGCAATCTCTTCCTTCAATCCTCCCCTTTCTCTGTTCTGAATGGAAGGGGAGCACTCACAAAATGTAAACACCGTTTTGGCCATCACAGCGATCACAAGGCATAGAGCCACTATTACTGGCTCTGTACATTTTGCCTGTGGTGCTCAATAGTGATGGGCTCAGGTGTGTTTGGATTGAACCTGCCAGGAAGCCGTCACTGCACACTGCCAATCATACGCAGTGAGGCATTGGCCGGCAGCTGCACATTCACGCTGCCTATGTTTGGCAGTGTGCAGTGCAGGCTTCCTGGCAGGTTTGATCTTATCACTCTCGAGCCCATCGCTAGTCCTCAATTGCAGGCATTTAAAGGGTGCACTGGCCGGCTGAGTGTGTTTTCTGCAAGGCCATTTGTAAATGGCGCTCCAGTGAACTGAGCCACCATTTTTGTTTCTTTTTTTTGCAGTGGTATGGTGGGTAATGAAAGCTACATATTTAAAAAAAACTATTTAAATGACTTTTACAGCTATATTGGCTTTACAAAAGTTCATCTGGTGACAGAAAATGTTGCCGGCTTTGGAACTTTGCATGAAAGCCAGGTAACCCACATTTCCGGGGGGAAAAGTCAGCAATGCCAGCACAGGATTCCTTTCATATACTGGCAGAGATCCCCAGTCCAGCTGAAAATCTCCTTGATAATTAATTTATTGTACCGTCAGCTGTGCATAGTGCATTGGAAAGGATGATGGACGGTGGACTCTGGAAGGCTCCTTGCTAACTTCTATAGTCCAAGCTCCTTTGTTTTTCTCCCCTCTCTTAGACAATACAGATTGATTTCTTTGTAGCTGGATCACATGGCTCTTTCAGGATTAGGAAGAGAGAAGGAAGATTGCCTCAGACTCATTTTGTTGTACGATTGGGGGTTGCCATGGCGACTGTACCAGCGATTCAGAACATTCTACCATCCTAAACGGCGAAAGAGTTAAATAACCAGAGATTAAAGTCTAATATCTTTCAAGAAACTACAGGAAAATGTCCTGTGTCCGAAAAAAATAATTTCTCCTTTTTTTCCCTTAACCACAGTTTAATACCTGAAGGCTTAATATTTATCTTATAATTTTATATTAAATTATACTTCATTTATATTAAAGTGTAACTCCAACTGAATACAAAGTTGGTTTTCTAGGCAAGTATTATTTGTGAGGTCTTTCCCCATCTGTAAGCTGTCTAGATATCCACCTAAATACACTCTTCTGTGTATATGAAATGTAAAGGCGTTGAAATCATATAAAAAATGATCACATTTAACAATGCAATAATAACGCATAATATGGGCTCATTGAAAATACACAATTTATTGCAGCTATAGATTCATAAATACATAATTTTTTTTTTCAAATGTAAGTATCTGGATTTGACTTCAGTCTTTCCTGCACAGCAGCACTCGTAGAAGGGGCATGAATGGGAGCAAAATAGGTGCGCTGCATGCAAATGGGCTGACAATGAACAGGTGAGGAAAAGAGGGATCACCTCATCAGTTTGTCGCTGGTCCTTCACTGTCCAATCAGTAGGATTCAGGGGAAGAGAGGACACCACTGTATTCCAATGAATGGTGCTGTCCACCTGGCTTTGTTTTTTGGAAGAGTTGTGCAATCTCAAGGCTGGATAACAAAAAAAACAACTCCTCATTTAGCAGGCAATACAGCACCATCATATACAGCACAGGTGTCAAACACAAGGCCCACGGGCCGAATTCGGCCCTCCAGGCCATTTCATGTGGCCCTCGCACCTCTCCTGCAGCAACCCCCTCATCTCTGCCCACACCTTGTCTCAGCAGTCAACAGCAGAGAGGAGGACAGAACTTTTCCGCCAGATCCTGCATGTTTCTTTGCAGCTGCAGAGATGCTTATCTCTGCCCCCCTTCCCCATCTCAACAGTCAGCAGGGGAGAGGAGTACAGAACTCCTACAGATTCTGCACCTCACTGTGCAACCTCAGTGCCCCCTCATCTCCACCTCCCCTGGTCTCAGCATTCAGCTGACTCCAGGCCTCCTGTGGTCCTCCTCCAGATCCTGCACTTTCTGCCTCCCAGCTTTGCCCCCAGCTTCTTCTCAGCAGCACTGTGATGTAAGGGAGGGTGGGGAACTCTTGATTTCTGATGGTGGTGGTGCTCTGGTCATCTAGTTTTGCAGATACCACCGGCCCTTTGAGGGCAACCATAATGCTAATGCGGCCCATGACGAAATTGAGTTTGACACCCCTGATATACAGTATCTCACAAAAGTGAGCTTGTATAACAGTGTCAATTTGCTGTCCCCTCAAAATAACTTAACACACACAAATTGAGCCCAGTTGGCCATTTTCCCTCCCTGGTGTCATGTGACTCGTTAGTGTTACAATGTCTCAGGTGTGAATGGGGAGCATGTGTATTAAATTTGGTGTTAGCGCTCTCACTAGTCACTGGAAGTTCAACATGGCACCTCATGGCAAAGAACTCTGAGGATCTGAAAAAAAAATTGTTGCTCTACATAAAGATGGCCTAAGCTATAAGAAGATTGCCAAGACCCTGAAACTGAGCTGCAGCACGGTGGCCAAGACCATACAGCAGTTTAACAGGACAGGTTCCACTCAGAACAGGCCTCGCCATGGTCGACCAAAGAAGTTGAGTGCATGTGCTCAGCGTCATATCCAGAGGTTGTCTTTGGGAAATAGACGTATGAGTGCTGCCAGCATTGCTGCAGAGGTTGAAGGGGTGGGGGGGTTAGCCTGTCAGTGCTCAGACCATATGCCACACACTGCATCAAATTGGTCTGCATGGCTGTCGTCCCAGAAGGAAGCCTCTTCTAAAGATGATGCACAAGAAAGCCCGCAAACACTTTGCTGAAAACAAGCAGACTAAGGACATGGATTTCATCTCGGGTGTGTCATTTACAAGGGCTGGTCTAAAGCAGGCTGGGAAGTGTCAGCTTCCACTCAAACTATGGAGTGCAGTTTTTAAGTGCCTGTGGTTATACATGTCCATCGGAGCGAGGAGGACACCAGAGGATATCCTTCAGTGAGGGGTGTGGAGTTGTATCATCCTATTGTGTGCGATATGAGATAAAAGTCTGTGAATCTGGAGGAGCCCTATCTCAGTGGTCTGTAAAGAGTGGTGGTCCCTGCATTTTTAACCTAATGCTCAGCTTCCAGCTGGGTCTGGTAAGCCTCTCAATATTTGGTGGTGGACGCACATCAGTTTGAGGCGCACTGGGTGTCCTGTCAGAAGTTTTATTTACCGTTACTCTTGCATCTCATTTCATGTGGACTTATTGCTCAATACCTTGCTTTTTTGCCTAATTTTTTAGCGCAGCCCTTTTTATATATTGTGTCCTTTATACTTTTAGTATTTTTGCTGCAGCTAGCCTTGAACCTTTAGCGCAGTTTACTTTCCTTCCTTTTAAGGACATGGATTACTAGAACCATGTCCTGTGGTGGCAGGAGACCAAGATAAACTTATTTGGTTCAGATGGTGTCAAGCGTGTGTGGCGGCAACCAGGTGAGGAGTACAAAGACAAGTGTGTCTTGCCTACAGTCAAGCATGGTGGTGGGAGTGTCATGGTCTGGGGCTGCATGAGTGCTGCCGGCGCTGGGGAGCTACAGTTCATTGAGGGAACTATGAATGCCAACATGTACTGTGACATACTGAAGCAGAGCATGATCCCCCTCCCTTCGGAGACTGGGCCTCAGGGCAGTATTCCAACATGATTACGACCCCAAACACGCCTCAAAGACGACCACTGCCTTGCTAAAGAAGGTGAGGGTAAAGGTGATGGACTGGCCAAGCATGTCTCCAGACCTAAACCCTATTGAGCATCTGTGGGGCATCCTCAAATGGAAGGTGGAGGAGCGCAAGGTCTCTAACATCCACCAGCTCCGTAATGTCGTCATGGAGGAGTGGAAGAGGACTCCAGTGGCAACCTGTGAAGCTCTGGTGAACTCCATGCCCAAGAGGGTTATGGCAGTTCTGGAAAATGATGGTGGCCACACAAAATATTGACACTTTGGGCCCAATTTGGACATTTCCACTTAGGGGTGTACTCCCTTTTGTTGCCAGTGGTTTAGACATTAATGGCTGTGTGTTGAGTTATTTTGAGGGGACAGCAAATTTACACTGTTATACAAGCTGTACACTGACTCACTACTTTACATTGTAGCAAAGTGTCATTTCTTCAGTGTTGTCACATGAAAAGATATAATAAAATAATTACAAAAATGTGAGGGATGTACTCACTTTTGTGAGATACTGTACATTTCATCTGTGTATGTAGATGTTTGCCTAAAGTTTAGCTCAACAGCTGAATTCCAGTTGCTTGTGTTTTTTTTTTTTTTTTTTTTTTTTTAATTGTGTAGTTACATTGGTCCATTGCAAATATACTGTACATATTCAATATCAGGCTGATCCCTGTAGAAGCAGAGAATCACTACAGTTATCTATGCGGTTTTTATAGATCACATGATGAGCACCTAGCATTTTGCATAGTAACCACAAGGGGTTGCTTGCTTAGCAAGGGCACCATTCAGAGACGGTTTGCATTCTCTCAATGGCTGCAAAGATTTCTTTGAATGGAAAACGTGAAGAGAAGGGGGCGTGATCAGGGCCAGCACAAGGGGTGGGCAGGAGGGTCGGCCACCCCAGGCACCCCCCTCACCATATGCACACATGCTCTAGTGGCAGGTAACCATAAAGCAATCAATTGGTCATGCATGTGCAGTGCACACTTCATACCAATCATGGACAGCCAGAGCAGGGGGCAGAGAATGGGCGCAGGGCAGTATACCCATTCTACAGCACTCATTAGCAGCAAGGGAGGGGAAGCAGTTCCACATTCTCTCCCAGGTTGCTGGATGAACCTGTCCCGGTACTGGGCGTGATGTGACGATGATATCCTCGTTCATTCACAATAAGAAAAATACAAGGTGTTTTCTGAATGGCGCCTGTGCTGAGCGAGCAACCTCCTGTAGTTACTATGAAGAAGCACACCTGCTCAGCACGGGATCTGGGAAACAGCAGGAATCACTGTAGTTGTTGTGACTACGACAGTGAGTCTTCACTTCAACAGGGATTGGCCCGGTATGGGGTATACATACTTAATTGGTCTAATTTGGACCAGTGAAAATAAGCAAAAAAAATTATACCTGGAATTCATCTTTAAGTCCCATGTATTCATAGTATTATCCATTAGGGTCATTTATGAATATATATATATATTTTTTTTTTTTCTAAATGTTCAATTCGCAAACAAAAGGAAAATATTGCTTTGCTGTGTAATCCCTTTTTTCCATTTGAAATGATTAATTAAAATCAAATCAAACACTCAATTTAAATCAGCTTTTCCTAAACTATGGGTCGGATCTGAAGCGGGGGGTCAAAGTTTGGGATGGGTCGCGCACTTGACTTTGTGTCCAAGTGCTAAATTAGCAGCTCTAAGAGATGGCACACTGACCATGACTGATGGCACAGGCTCGTATGGGGAGCTGGAGCTTATGCAAGATGGGAGATAGAGGCAATTACTCAGACAAAACAGTGAGGAGTCCCAGCACTATTTGGAAATGTCTACTATTAAAAAAAGAAAAAAATAGAATAAATATTGTATTTCTCTTGGTTTTACCAAAGCTTCAAGTAATGAGAAGAGCCCACAATCTATATTCTTTTTAAAAATCCCTTGTTATTTTATTTTGCATAGCATTGCTGACATTCTGGTAAACATTCTCTGGTTGGGTCCCAGCACAGTAACAGAATTTTTATTTGGGTCCTCAAAAAAATGAAGAACCTCAGAGCTAAAATGCATTTCGGGTGCTTCAAAGCGAAAGGTATGCAAAGTCTTACAGTTCCTTTTCTTTAGAAAGCAGCCACAGCCTAAGTAAAATATGTCTGCCCCTTGCCAGCATAGTGCAGAGCAAGACCCTTGCTTTCTATATGGAAGCAGTACTATCTCTGCAGAGATCGAACATACCCTTTGGGGTGTGGGAGCTCTCATATCAGCTGGGAACAAGAGCTTTACTGACTGTACAGCTTTAGCTCTAACTGGGAAGGGAGCATGTTGGACCTCTGAAAAGAAACCACTGCTTCCCCACAGAGCACAAGGGTCCTTTTCTACTCGTTGGGACAGGCTTTTCTTGTTCAATCTTTTTATTGCGAATCGGACTGAATAAAAACCATTGGTGGAGTTTGTACAAGTACAGAATAAAGTGGGATTCTCACCCACGGCAAGTACAATATTTATTGAAACAACCTATACTAATAACACATAAAATCACTGATTTATGACTGATAAGAGTGTAGACAATGGCACCAGATCCTACGTAGTTAGAACAGTATAAACTTCTAAGCACAAAAAGACCCATAAATCAGTCAATCCAGAGGAACGGAGGTGCAAAATCAGCACAAACAAAAAAGGAATAGCATGCACCAAAGGGTAGGGAGAAAAAAGGTGGATTAAAGGAGCAGGAAGATGACGGAGGTCTACTGCACTCACTGGGTCGGGTAGGGTAAAATACCCCTATGAGTGCCTGGAATATCATGGTTTGAGAAGAGAAGAGACAAAACCTGGAGATAAAAAATTACCTACCCATGGTTGCCAAACCTTCAGATGTTTAGGAACTGTGTCCAAAAGTGTTGACTCGATTTTACTGTGAAACATGGGCCGTGCAATTCGATTTTTCACCTCCAATGTACATCGTTTTGGGGTCTTCCAGGCCTTTGCAATAGTTGAGATGGGCTTTTCTAGCCAGGCTGTGGCTGGACATTTAGTTTAGTTTCAATTGGTGGTTCTCATAAATTGTTAACTTTAGGTCTTTTTCTGCTTTCCTAAAGACAGCTTTGCAAACTAAGCTTGTTGTCTGATTATTTTCATTCAGGACAAGGGGTTAATGGATCCTGAAGAAGCCACGCTACACTGTCTTAGGGGACATTTCCAGCTAATAGGTTTTTACTCAAACATACTATTGTATACCCTGTTAAAAAATAAGTACCAGAATCCTAGATCCCATTTGGTGCTCAGATAGGACATTGATGTGTATGTGGTTATCAGTGGTAGAAGGTAAATTGGTCTAATGGTCTCATTAGTCTATTGTTTTTGTGTTTAAGGATAAAACATTGTGCTTGGCCACACTGAGCGTCTAAAAATGTCCATGTTCTAGCAGTGACCCGATAGGGTGATCTTAACATAGCACATCAGTGTCAGGAAGTCATTAGGATGTGACAGCTGCCTGCAGTTATTGGTTAGAAGCTTTGAGACTTAAATTGGAAGAATGGCAGGTGGATACAAGATCTGGGGTTATTAAAACGTGTACATCAGTCACCAAATGACAAAGACATGAGTGATTACCAATCCACTGTCCAATCTATCAATCTTCTTGATATATGAAGCACTCGTGCTGGTAATTTTAGTAGCTTAATAGATTTTGAGAGATGAAATTGTCATTCATATAGGCTGATGATTGAGCTTTTCAATTTTCCTTCAAGCAAGCGTAGGTAAAAATTGAGTTCATCAGCTAGGAAATACTAACATTTCACATGCTGCTCTTAAAGTGACACTAAATGATACCTTTGTTTTCCAAAAATCTATATACATCCACTACTTAAAGTGGTTATACCACTTACCTTTTTATCTGCATTAAGAGTAAAACCTTTCAAGAGTTGCCCCTCACCTCCAGCCCCACTTTAAACACTTACCTGTGCCCATCTGCAGCAGCTCTTTTCCGCTCACTCTTTTCTCACCGGAGACTCAGCAGCAGCAGGAACCATTGGCTCATGCTGCTGTCAGTCAAATCCTGTGAGGAGGGAGAGGGGGCGGGGCTGAGCCACACTGGGTGTGTGTCTATAGGTGCACACAGCCCAGCCTGGTATCCACACATCTGTCCCCATAGCAAGCAGTTAGCTATGGGGTCAGACAGAGAAGAGGAGTGGACAGTGGAGTGCTTAGCTATCTGAAGGCTCCTGTCCGGTCACGCAATCTAACCAGTGGCCGGCTTCAATGAAGAGGAAAGAGTGGCAACAATGACTGCAATGCCTGTGCGATGACGTCACCCATAGGCTAACTATGGGGCATCAGTTGTTGGCTGTCCCTCCTCTACAGCGAAGCCAGCTCTAGGAGCCCATCATGTGACCAGGCTGGAGTGCCCTCAGAATAGGTAAGTATAGACCTCTTTCTTGTACTGGGTAGTTAGTATAGGGCTTAGAATTGGTGTGGGTCAGGTTTAAGCTTAGATAGTATTTGACTGGGCTTCTACTTAAAATAGAATTTTTGTTTTTGAAACCAGATTTCAGTGTACTTTAAAAGACTGTTGGTCTTTTTGGTATGGAGAGTTGACATATTAATATTAAATATTGTAGGGAATTCAAATGGCAAAAAGCTATATCATACTATAGGTCTGCTAGAGAACTTCTCTTTTGTGATACTGTAGGAAAGGGTAGTAGTTCAACTTATTTCTTCATAGGTAAGTTCAGATTTTGAAAGTTTCCAGGGGGCGTGTAACATTGTTGATGGGGTTTCTCCCATAGTAACTGTTTTCACCGTCTCCAGGGTGGATTTACTAAATGCAAATAGACTGTGCCTTTAAAAAGCAGTGTTCATATGTTAACAAGGGACAGGTGGAAAGCGCAGGATGACATAGCTCATCAGTTGGCTGTGTCTTCTTTCACTATCCAATCAAACAGGAGGGAGATGACCTTAGTTGGTTCTGTTGTCTGCAGGGCTATCACTAAAGACTTAAGCTGCTCACATACATTAGCTGGCACACATTTCTACTCACTGTTGGCTATGAGGACAGCTTATATATTTTCTCTGTGTATCCGAGTGATGCAGCTTTTAATGTACTCCCCATGACCGCTTGGTGCCGTTTCTTCAGGGCTGCGCTGTAACCGGTGGCTCCTGCATGCATGCATGGAAGTGATGTCATTGCGGCTCCGGCGCTGTGATTGCTAACTCCGGTGGAAGATGACGGCCCTGTACTTGGAGTGCCAACCCCGATTCAGGGCATTGTTCTAAGGTAAGTATTTCATAATGAGCTGAGCTAGTATACGATGCATACTAGCTCATTATGCCTTTCTCTTGCAGGGTTTTTTTTTTAAGGTTTACAACCTCTTTAAGCAGATACTGGAGAGTTAAGTCACATTAATCATCATTTCTTATATCTCTCAAGGACACCAGTAGTGAGATCTCTGCATTTGGGTTTCCAGCTCTACATACCTGCTGCAGTCATTACAACCCACCCCCTTGTTCAGATTAATTTTTAATATGGAACATGCTGTACATGTGGGAATGCCCCAGTATAGATGGTAATGTCCTAATAAGGAGAGTGGAAACAGAGCCAGAAAATATACAGGATAGAATAGAAGCCAAAGGCTAGCTCAAACCATCAGACTCATCTACTGTAAAGGCAAAATTTTAAAGTTTAGATTGCACTGGTACCTTAACTAGAAAGAGGGTAATCGTCGCAGTATGAGTACTGACCAGTATTAAAATGTTTTTCTAAAAAGGTGCTGTGTAGCTAGATGAAGGTGTCCAACAGCAGCTGTAGGGAAGTTCATAACAGAATGGATCTCAAGACTTTCTTAACAAAGGGCCTGTTTACTGTCCTTCAGATTATAGGTGGGCCATACTGTAGCCAGTGGGAGTAGACATTGTCCTGCCGTCATTGGAAGTAAATAGTGCTCCATTTTTGGTATTGGCAGGGGAATAGTGTCCCTTCGTTGGTGTCAGTGGGAGGAATAGTGCCCCATTGTTGATGTTGGTGGCAGGTATTATGCTTCTTCTTAGTAAGAAGAGTTGTGTCTTGTAATGGTGGTAGGATGGGCCAGATAAAGGCAAGCAAAGGGCCGCAGTTTGGAGACCACTGCTTTTGAGAAACTGACATAAAGTCTCATAAGACACGTGTCTCTGGATCAGATTGCGCTCCATATGTGACAGCCCAGGTTGGAAGGCCTGGTATTTTTTACCCAGGAACAGACTGGTGTCTTGGTCTACCAATCTCTCCCCGATTCCTTTTGCAGTGCTTTTTGGGAAAAGGTTTTTGGTCAGGCTGGAATTTTCTTTCCTGTCACAGCTGTTTTTTGCCCTGAGATAGGTGTCATGTTGGTATATGTGGGTTGACTATCTTAACCAAGGCTATAGCTATAGCCATAGCAGACCACGCAACCGATATGGGACCCAGCAATGGTTGGCTACATAGTCATTTATTCAGGTAGAAATCGCATTTGGCATATACTTTTGGATACATTGGATGTATGTATTTTTTGAGAATCTCTATAAAATTGCTATAAAAGCAAATTGGATTCCCTATCAATAGTAGTCATTCTTTAGAGTACAGAGGCAGGGGACCCCTTACTGATTTTGTTGTGAAAACCCATCACTGTGTGCAAATCTATTACTAGCTTTAGACCACTAATCATTGTATTTATATATCGCCAGCTGGGAATAAATGTGGTCACAGCAGGTTTAGACGGGAATGTGGAAACGTGAGATTATATTCATGCGCAGAAATCCTTGAAGCTGCATGCATTTCCTATAGGTGCATGTGAATGTGCAAGTATAGTGCATCCACATGTGCAACCCTTTGCTAGAAATAGGAGGTTGTACCACTATGCCCTGGCGAAGGTGTGCACTGCCAATTAGGGAGCAAAACAATGTCCCCTTTGTCATCAAAAGATTAAGTTTGTTTAAATCCTGACATGCTTGATTTTTTTTTTTTTTTTTACCATCATCTGGTGCTATAGGTCTGCTTCAACATGTACTGAGCTGGCTTGCAGGGGGTGATATAATTATATTTTTCTTCTAGATGACATGTGATACAAATACAAATCTCAAAGGCATGTGTTTCACCAGCTGAGGGCTTTTACAAGTTCACACTGTGCAGAGAGGGGGATTTGCTGGCATTCCTGAGTCCCAGCAGCATTCCGACTATCCTGGGATTATTGGCCAGGCATTACCATGCTGTGTATAACATACCATTCAGATTGGGCGTTTGTTATTATTATTATACAGGATTTATATAGCGCCAGCAGTTTGCGCAGCGCTTTACAAAAATGAAGGCAGACAGTACAGTTACATCACAATTTGGCACTAGAGGAATCAGAGGGCCCTGCTAGTTAGAGCTTACAATCTAAGATTATGGCAACCTATGCTGAAACATATTAGATCGCTTTCCTGCTGCTTGACTCTGAAGTCCTATATTGATTGAAATTTAGGACGTTTCTTAACACCTTTCAAAAGATTTTCTCCAGCATTTGTGCTTCAATGTCAAAAATAGATTTCTTCTGCTGCCCATGTATACTGCTGCTGGTAAACGGAAGTTTAGGAGCAGTTGGGCGTTTTTCCAGCTGCCGCAGAACTCTCCTCTGTTCTCTTACCAGTACATGTACACAGGGTCGTTTCTAGGCAGTTGAGTTCAGAGGCATTTGTTGGAAAGCAAAAAAATGCATTCGGGACTCCAGTTCAGAGGCATTTGAACCACCAAATGCCTCTAACAGCTTGTAAACGCGATTAAACGCGGTAACACACGCCTATGTGTTTCGTTTAAAGACATTTTTCATTTTACAGAAAAAAAAATTCGGTTTCTAGCTGTCAAATTAAATTGTTCAGGAGAGGTTGTCAAACGCACCGTGTACATTAAGCCTTATATGGCAGAGACATTTCCTCATTTTGTATTACGGATGCCATGGTCTTCATATGGCAGATGCAGCACTTTATTGCCCTACTGCAATCAATTTAGATAGCTATGCAGAAGAGCAATACTGATGCCTGTATAAGTGTATTACCAGATTAAAGTATTTTACTTTGTTCTATTTTGATTTTTTTAAGCACTGATATGCCCGCAATAGGATTTGTATTTTTGTCCATGCAGTCACTAGGTTGACACAGCCCTGCGTGCCAGGGCTAAAGACCGTATTTTTTTTCTCTGCTGCAGTGCACTTATATGTACAGGTCTGCTCCCCACCCCGCACTGTGACTGGACAGTGAAAGGAGAAGGAGAAGCAGCAGACCGAGGAGCTCATGTCTTCTGTACCGGTCATTGCAAGAGGTCAAGTTCAGGTATTTGCATTACAAAACTGCAGGGAAAAGCAAATCATTCCCTTTAATGCAGACCATTCCAGCACCTTCAAACCACAGATCAGCACTAGTTCCTGCACTTTTAGATCCCAAATCAGCCCCACTTTCTGCACCTGCAGATTTCAGACCTTAGACCAGCTTCAATTACTGCATCTTCAGACCCTACATCATGTCCAAATCCTTCACCGCACTTTCATCCTTCAGATCAGCCCCATTTCCTATACCTTCAGACCTCAGATCAGCCCCAATTCCTACACCTTTAGACCGAAGATCAGCCCCAGTTCCTGCACCTTCAGGCCTCAGATCAGCCCCAATTCCTGCACTTTTGCCCTTCAGATCAGCCCCAATTCCTGCACTCTCGCCCTTCAGATCAGCTCCAATTCCTGCACTCTCGCCCTTCAGATCAGCCCCAATTCCTGCACTCTCGCCCTTCAGATCAGCCCCAATTCCTGCACTCTCGCCATTCAGATCAGCCCCAATTCCTGCACTCTCGCCCTTCAGATCAGCCCCAATTCCTGCACTCTCGCCCTTCAGATCTGCCCCAATTCCTGCACTCTCGCCCTTCAGATCTGCCCCAATTCCTGCACTTTCGCCCTTCAGATCTGCCCCAATTCCTGCACTTTCGCCCTTCAGATCCGCCCCAATTCCTGCACTCTCGCCCTTCAGATCCGCCCCAATTCCTGCACTCTCGCCCTTCAGATCCGCCCCAATTCCTGCACTCTCGCCCTTCAGATCAGCCCCAATTCCTGCACTCTCGCCCTTCAGATCAGCCCCAATTCCTGCACTCTCGGCCTTCAGATCAGCCCCAACTCCTGCTGCAACTGGTGGTGGTTTCAGTAGGAGAAGGAAGGAGGTTAGTAGGCTTCTTCGTTTAACAATATACAAAGCCTTAGTTGGGCCTATGCTTGTACAGAGAGAAGGGTCAGAACCTGAATATCAGGTCCACTAAAAGCATGTTTTAATGCACAGAAATATATTTAAACATTTTTACCTTTTAAAAGAGAAGTATGGTAAGTGGGCAGATCCTGACTTCATTGACGTGATCTTGCCCAAGCCTGGACCGGCTCTGTGACGCCAACTGACCAGTGGTTTTCAGCCCACTGGCAGCTGAAAATGGGTCACAGGAGGGCAGAACAAACTGCACTCCTGTGATCCACAGGAGATGTTCAGCCAAACAAGCTGTAACTGTACTCCTTTTAATAGCTTTGGTGATCTGATTTTAAAAGTGCATTTTTTTCTGCATGTTCTAAAAATCTCGGGTCTGCGATTGACTTGGCTTTGGCTTCTGCTTTCCTTTGAGTGTTGGATGCTGTAGAACAAGTGGGCTATAAAATAAATGCTTGCATAATTTATGATGAAGACAGTCCCAGAGAGAAAACCATTTTGTGATTATAAAATTCTCTGTGTTTCTGCTTTGCGGTTGCTAACATTTAACGTTTTAACAATGTGCATAAAAAAAACTCAATTTGTTAGAAATAACACTGTCAATTATGGTGGAGAGTTGACTGCTTTGTAGTGACGTTGGAATACTTTTCCTGCATTTAGATAGCTCCCACCTAGTGCAGCAGTATTACCCCAGATTCTATCATTGGGCATTCATAGGTCTCCATTAAAGAGTCAAGAAAATTGCTGAATCTTTAATGTGGTCCATCAGTTTAGCGTATAGTATAATTTTTTTTTTTCCACATGCAACGTGGCAGTCTTGTATATATAATATAATATAATATATATATATATTTATTTATTTATTGATTTTTTTCCCATCAAAGGTGTGTGTTTAAATTCTGCCTCTTAGGAGCTTTCTTGCTTCACTCAGTAGTTACTTCCAATGGCTTGTAGGCCTTGTAGTGATGTATGAGCTAACATACTTTAAAAAACACTTGCCGACCGCCTAACTGCAAATCGACATCATGTGTTTGATGCTAAATATTGTGGTTATGGCTGCAGCTAGATGCTATGACCTTGGTATCTTTTTTTTCCGCTAGGCGGCTGGCTTAATAAAAGTGATTCCAGCAGCATGTTCACAGCGAGATCACTTTTATAGGCGGGAGAGGTGCCCCTCTGGTTACTTCCCGGTCCTTTCAGAGCTTACCGGGGCCGTCGGTAAGCCCGAAACCGATCCAATGTGACTGATGGCTAGGCAGAAAGTCGAATGAGGGCAAGATGGGCCCCACTCGGCTCTTATGCCCTTGGAGGACTGGAGCGACCTCCGATGTCACTTCTGGTTCTCAGGCTTAAAGAGGTTGTAAACCTCCAAAAAAAACAAAAAAAACATGCAAGAAAAAGGCATAATGAGCTAGTATGCATCGCATACTAGCTCATTATGAAATACTTGCCTTAGAACGAAGCCCTGCAGCGCCACCTGCGCACCACTAACACAGCTGACCTCTTTCCTGGAGTTACTTCTGGGTTTGCGGGCTCCGGCTGTGATTGGCCGGAGCCATGAGGACGTCGTCCTGTCCCCCCCCCCCCTGCATGCAGGACCCACCAGTAACGACACGGGCCCTGAAGAAATGGCACGGGCGGGCGTTTCTTCAGAGCGCATTCACTGATGGCATAATCGGCACAGTATACAGTAAATATCTCCCTAATGGTGCAAGTTTAGGAGATATTTACAATACCTATAGGTAAGCCTTATTATATAGGCTTACCTATAGGTACAAAAACACAAGGGGAGTTTACTTCCTCTTTAAATGCATGATTTTTTTTTTTTAAGTCAAAGTGTCATTTTTTTTCTCTTTTTGTTTATTTGCTTTTAAGGGTAAATGAGAGATCTGGGATCTTTTTGACCCCAGATCTCTCAATAAAGAAGACCTGTCATACTTATTTATATTACAAGGGGTGTTTACATTCCTTGTAATAGGAATAGGAGTAATAAAAAATAAAGGGACAGTGTAAAAATAAATTAAAAAAAAAAAAAAAAAATGAAAGCGCCACATCTCTCCGTGCTCTCGTGCAGAAGTGAATGCATAGGTAAGTCGCACCCACATATGTAAACGGTGTTCAAACCACACATGTGAGTTATCAGCGGGATCGATAGAGCGAGCGCAATAATTCTAGCACAGAACCTCCTCTAAAACATTTTTACAGGTTACCTGTTTAAAGTTACAAAGCATCACCTATGGAGATTTTTAACCACTTCCCGCCCGGCACATTGACAAATGATGTCCGGGCGGGTGGCTCATTATCCTGACTGGACGTCTATTGACGTCCTCAGGATAATCCGCGATCGCGCGCCCCTGGGGCCGCGCATCGCGGCGATTGGTGGTGCCATGGGTCAGTCTGACCCACCGCATTACCGACCGAGGTAAAAGGCTTCGATCCGAAGCCTTTTACCATGTGATCAGCCGTGACCAATCACGGCTGATCTGAAGACGTGCTCTCGTGCCTCTCTACACCGC
>BLSH010016053.1:462092-484362 GCA_018402905.1 Glandirana rugosa | reverse complement strand
TCTGCTAAAACTATAGATATAAAAAATGTTTGGGGGTTCTAAGTAATATTCTAGCAAAAAATACAGATTTTTACTTAAACAACAAATGTCAGAAAAAAGGCCTAGTCGTTCAGAATGTTAACCACATACTAATGCAGTTATACCTATTCGGGCACCATAACTGCTTTTGATCACTTTGAGAAATTATCTTTCTTAACTTTTTTTTACAAAGTCAAAGTTCTGTCATTTGACCATGTATCCCTTCTTTCTAGTAGTGGGAGGCGGGGTTACAGGACACTGTGCAGACACACAGTGAGCCTGTATTTCATAGTCTGTTCAGCCTGAGGCAAGATTAAGGCTGTGCTTGAGCAGGGGGTGTGTTCAAGAGGTAGGCTCTGATTGAGGGGAGGTGTATGCCAGAGGCAGGCTGTGATTGGTCAGAAGGCATGGTGGCTGAACAAACAACCCAGTACGGCCATGCTCTGTGTCTGTATAGTGTCCTGTACCTCTAAATGGCCAGCCAAAGAATGGAAACTGACCCCGCTACCACAGAGCAGCTTCTGTGCTTTGTGTGGTCAGTTTAGAACAAGGAAGAAAGGTGACTGGCAGGATCAGCCAGGTACTTCAGGTGGAAGAAGTACATGAAAATAATAGAGATTATGAGTTATAAAATACATATATGTGAACACACACATAGAAAAAAATATATTTAGGGTAACAGACACTTTAAGCAACTGAAGGGAGCATACATGCTTGCAAAAGAGAAATAAGAAGGGTCTGGAAACTAACAACTGAGAACCTTGGCTTTGTTAAAAAAAAAACAAAAAAAAATTTTGTTAACAAAAACAGTTCTTTTTAACTGAGACTGGAACAATCAAGCAACCAATAAGGTTTGAAGGCATCTCCATATCTAGAGAGTGATCTATCGTAAAAGGTCTACGTGGTCGTGGAGACAGAAACATATTCTCCACATGCATTAACTTCTTGACAACGGCTGCAGGCATACATGCGGCCTCTCGGCGTGTGGGCCTTATCGCTGTGTGGCTGCATATATGCGGCTCTGTGTAGACCACGTATCGCGGTAGCTGGCGGGGATCAGTAAGCTTCCGATGCGTACTTGTGATTGTGCGCTTTCCGATCATGTGACAGCCAATCACAGCAGTCACATGACCTGAATGCCCGCCTCCATCTCCTGGCTTTTATGACTTTTAAAGGGCCAGGAAGTGGTCGGCACAAAGGGATTGATATTGTTTTTTTGACCAGCATACTGTAGGTTTCGAGATGTAAGTACAGATACATCCAGATGTAAGTAAGATGTAAACGCAGATACATACTATTTATTTGTTACAAGCTTTTTGAGACACAAATACTACCCTATAGTGCTGTCACCCCAACAGGGGTTCTTTCTCTATTCAAAACTGAAAGAATTGACTACAGGTACACCTCAACTGCTGCTTTATGTTGAAAGGATTGTAATAGAGGGCCCCAACATGAATTCAGGTCTGAACACACATCTGATATTATTATTATACAGGATTTATATAGTGCTGACAGTTTGCGCAGCGCTTTACAGTATTAGGGCAGACAGTACAATTACAATACAATTCAATACAGGAGGAATCAAGGCCCTGCTCGTTAGAACTTACAATCTATTCTAGGAGATCTCTCTATGTGCAGCTTAAATACCCTAGTTAAGGCAGATGAGGTGGCTGCTCCTTGCTACAGTAAACTGCATGAGAAATAAGTATAAAACAATCAATCTTTACTCAAACTAAAGACCATTCTCCATTATTTTTAAAAGTTTTAAAAATAATTAACAAGGAGTTTTCTATTGTCACTTTTTCTTCTTGGGTCCTCTAAAGGCCTGTACACATGGTACAATTATTGGCCTAAAATTGTCGTACGACAGCCTGTCCTACAATAATCCGATTGTTAGTACGCTCCATTCCACAGCCGATTTTGAATTATCGTCCAACAGAAGTTGTATGAGCCGACTAGAAAACTTTTGTCTGCCGGCAAGGTGTCATATTCCGATTTTGGGCTCATGTGCACAGAAGTTGGACAAACAAAAGTAAGTACAAACACGCATGTTCGGAACCCAGGAAGGAGCTGGAAGTGTTCAGTCGTGTAAACACAAAATTACCGTAAGGGGCCCAAAGGGTGACGCACGAAAACTGAACTTCCTCTTTATACACTCGTAGCACGTCACTGCTTTCGCATTTGTCGAACGATAACTACTCCCGTCAGTGCACTAGACAAAATCACCGACAGCCGTTTTTGGGAAAAGTTGGATGTGTGGTCGTACAACAATCGCAGTGTATGTACGAGGCTTTAATGTTGGGGGGAAAAAGTGTTTAGGCTTAAAGTTGCGGAATAGTCATCTGTCCCCCTCAATTTTTTTTCTCTTAATAATCTTAGAGGGATTCACTTCTGAGCACTGGATTGTAGGACTCTGGGAGATTCACTGCAGAGTTCTGGATTATAAGAGACTCTGGGAGATTCACTGCAGAGTTCTGGAATGAGAGACTCTCTGGGAGATTCCTGATTGTAAGACTCTTTCTGGAAGATTCACTGCAGTGTTCTGAATTGGGAGAGACTCTGTGAGATTCACTGCAGAGTTCTGGATTGTGAGAATCTGGGAGATTCACTGCAGAGTTCTGGATTGTGAGAATCTGGGAGATTCACTGCAGAGTTCTGGATTGTGAGAATCTACAAGATTTACTGCAGAGTTCTGGATTGTGAGAGACTCTGGGAGATTCACAGTAGAGTTCTGGATTGTGAGAATCTTGGAGATTCACTGCAGGGTTCTGTATTGTGAGAATCTGGGAGATTCACTGCAGAGTTCTGGATTGTGAGAGACTCTGGGAGATTCACTGCAGAGTTCTGGATTGTGAGAGACTCTGGGAGAGTCACTGCAGAGTTCTGGATTGTGAGAGACTCTGGGAGAGTCACTGCAGAGTTCTGGATTGTGAGAGACTCTGGGAGATTCACTGCAGAGTTCTGAATTGTGAAAGACCCTGGCAGATTCACTGCAGAGTTCTGGATTGTGAGAGAATCTGGGAAATTCATGGCAGAGTTCTGAATTGTAAGACTCTCTGGGAGATTCACTGCAGAATTCTGGATTGGGAGAGACTCTGGGAGATTCACTGCAGAGTTCTGGATTGTGAGAATCTACAAGATTTACTGCAGAGTTCTGGATTGTGAGAGACTCCGGGAGATTCACAGTAGAGTTCTGGATTGTGAGAATCTTGGAGATTCACTGCAGGGTTCTGTATTGTGAGAATCTGGGAGATTCACTGCAGAGTTCTGGATTGTGAGAGACTCTGGGAGAGTCACTGCAGAGTTCTGGATTGTGAAAGACCCTGGCAGATTCACTGCAGAGTTCTGGATTGTGAGAGAATCTGGGAAATTCATGGCAGAGTTCTGAATTGTAAGACTCTCTGGGAGATTCACTGCAGAGTTCTGGATTGTGAGACTCTCTGGGAGATTCACTGCAGAGTTCTGGATTGTGAGACTCTCTGGGAGATTCACTGCAGAGTTCTGGATTGTGAGAGACACTGGGAGGTTCAATGCAGGACTGCAGTTGCTAACACCTTTTTCTAGCATTTTCAGAAGAAAGCTAGCAATGGTAGCCCCATCTTGCTCTCATAACAGGTATACTTTATTAGGTTTATACTTTGTAAGAAAGCTTTGGTCTAAGTCTATAGCTTGGCACAGATGTTTGAACATAATTAGGACAGACTGATCGCAATGTTCTAGTTTGCGTTTACTCTATCGCTGTCAAATGAAAGTATACTTCCTAATCTGAATGTTCTGGAATTCCTTTTTTGTTCTGTTCACCTTCTTGCTAATTTTGCATGGTTACAATGCACCCTTTGTCAACAACGTGAAGCAGAACTATCGAATCATGTATTATATTGTGTTACCTTGTCGCACGCGCGTTGAAATAGCTTTTTGTCTCACTGTACTTTCAGTGTTCTGCTTCCTTCGCGCTTTGTGCTTCGAGGCTTCAAGACAACCTCTAGCACTTAATGGATTGAATGAGGGCCAATTATTCATTTATGGAGACATTTAACAGGTGAAATCACTTGGAGGTCTAGTACAGCAAAAATATAATTAAAGAATGACTCCAGGCAAACATGAAAAACATCCTTAATTATTTTAAAAATGATTAAAACATTTTCAATAGAGCTAATGTAATAAAAATATATATTTATGCTGAACTTCCACATACCAGCTGAAAGTGGAAATCAGCCTTGTAAGCTCATTTGCAGGATAGGAAGATGCTCCTCCTGTAAAAAGCTGTTTGAACATCGGCTCAGTTTTCTAGAGTGCCACTAGAGCTCCAACACCTATAGAAGTCTCTCAACATTATTTAAGGAGATTGCACTTGACCCCACCCCTGCCTAACTCACTCCGTTCTCACTTTGCTCCTCACTGTTTGTGGGGTGGAGGCTGATTCAGCATTCTTCTAGAATGCAATGGTATCTCCAAAATCTGTGCTGCTCTAGTCTGTTATTAGTAACTCTCTACCTACTCCATATTGGCCAAGTACTGTGATAGGTGGCCATCATTAACCATCAGTACGGTGTAGGAGATGGGCAGGAATGGGGCCAAGTATTGTTCTGCTAGATTAAATTAGGCACCTTGCTGAGTTGATTTAGTTGAGGTTTTATTATTAGATCTTGGTACTTCCATGCCACTTTATAAAAATATTGAACAAACATAGAGGCTGCTTGTGATAACTGCTGTCACGTCTGAGTTCAGTGCTCGGACAATGTTTCTACCCAAAGTCCAGTGTGTCCTGCTCTCCCCAATAATTTTTTCCCAGTTTTCCAGCATAAATATCTCCATATAGATTCCTTTTCCATCATACGGCCAACATGTGGATGCAAAATGAATCCATATGTTGCAGTTTACAGTGCGTGCTGTAGGATCAGAGTCCGAGTGGTGGACGGCTGGTAGACAATAAGCTACAGGCAGAGAGAGCTGGTTGGGTAAAACTTTACTGAACATCTCTAACTTTTGTTTTGGGAACCAGTTAAATCGGTGAGTTTAGTTCCGCTTTAAAAGCGAAGTATGGCTGAAGTTTGTTTGGCCTTACTTCTCATGTGGGTCATAGAAGTGCACTTATACTTGCACTCCTGTGACCCAGAATTAGCCACCAATGGGCTAAAGTCCGCTGTTGGCTGATGTCACAGACCTGCTTCGGTCTCTGAGAGGATCCTGACGATAATGTCGAGATCTGCCCTTATTCCTAACAGGCAGCTGGCTCAACTCCTCAGCGTGCCGCTTAGAGCCTGAGCCAGCTACTCCCACCCCCTGCTCCAGTGAGTGCAGGAGGGGCAGAGCAGAGAGACGTTGACTGACAGAAGGAACCTGAAAACCTAGTGATCAGCGATCATGTCATCACTCCATTTTCAGGCTTTGAAAAAAAAAGGAAATGTGAAATCAGGCTTTCAGTGGTGACGTTCGCTCAGGGCAGGCAGGATTCACTACCAGCCCAAAGATCAAGCTGGAGGCGGAGCAGTGGCACAGCACCTGTAGAACTGCATCCTCTGAAGGTTATCAGCAGCTTGTTCTTGCAGTTCAGCCGTTAAACAGATCAATGTGATGTGTCACAAGACTGTGCACAACAAACTTTTTGCCAAGGAAAACAGCGCCTCAGCTGTTATCCAATATCTAATTTGTCTAATATGCTGCAGTAACCCTTTAACAGAAGAATTCACACAAAAATGCTGTTTAGAGAGACCTAAAAAAGAGAATGCTATTCAGTTTATATGAAAATCCTATCTTTACTCTGTTAAAAATCCCCATGAAGCGTTTATTGTAGGGCTGTCAGCCGAGCAGCCAAGGGCCCACACAGATCCTGCCAAAGAATTGTTTCACTGTTTTTCCTGCTGGCAGTATGCTCTTGTATATGCATTTTATTATAGCAGGATAGACGCAACAATGTGGACTTCAGGAGCCAGACATTAAGCCTGTGAGCGAGCAGGATATTTTGAAAAGTCAAGAAGGCCTTGAAGACAATCTGGCATGACTGGCATTGGCCTTGATGTTATGGTGGTTCAGGGAGCATTGGTGGGCCAGTGAGTGTTCCTGAGGTCTTCTCAGATCAGTTTTATAGATAAAAGAAGCGGGGCCAGCACATAAAATTATTTTTCTGCTTTTTTTGAAAATCTTGAATACATAAAAGCGAGCTAAGGTGCTCAGTAGGCCAGGACCCTTTTGTTTTTAGTCTCCATTGAGTCTTGAAGCCAAGCAGTTGATGCCGATAGCAGTAATTGTTTAATTAGAACATCAAACTGAATTGGTAAGACATGTTGTTTTTGGCATGACGATTTTGAGCATTATCTCAAATCCAGACTGTCCTCCTGCTTCTCCCAGGACCATCTGCATTTAACCTCATCACCTTCTCCCATGCTCACCTTCAGGATGTCTCCTGTCCTCTGGAATCTTTACCACAATCTGTCCACCTGTCTCCTCCTCTGCCCACCTTTAGGCAATCCATGAAGACTTATCCCAAGCCTTACCCCATCTCTACCTAAAAACTGTTCTTCTGTTTTCTCCGTCAACTCACCCCTCACAGTTTTAATCTTGTATTACTTTCAAGCCTGGTACACATGATCGTCCATTTTTTCTTATTTTGCATATTAGTCCCCATATCGATAATTAAGAGGTTACAAAATTCTTGCATGATAGAATAAAAATTTGGAAGTGATGTGTTGTATTTGTATTGTATCCTTGTAGGAAAATTGTACGATCTGGTATCGTACAAGAAAAATTTTGATGAACCGTCATGATCGACCCTTGAAAGCTGTGTACTAACGATCAGATTATTGGACGATCACTTCAAAAGCCGTATTTTGCGATCTTCTGATCGTGTGTTTGTGCCTTTAGATTGGAAGTTCTCATGAGCACTGTCCTAATCCTCTTGTATTGTATTGTAGCTGTACTGTCTCCCTTTATGCTGTACAAGCTGTTGCCACTATATAAATCCTGTATTATAAAATGTACCTCTTTATTGCCCCGTCTAGAAATGACTGCTACAAGATCACTCATACGACCTAAAACCTAAGCTAAAGATCACATAGTCTGTGGCTTTCCTGTGTGCTAGACTTGCAGAGATAAGAAGGCCTGCAAGAGCAGCAAAGAATGGTGCACCACTGCTAAGCAGGAGGTAGAATCTGCATGTAATGAGCAAGTATGGCTTACTCCTATACAAAATGTCAAGCCATGTACCACAAATAAGGTTTTTAAAATAATAACCTGTATTGATAATTTGCGTTAAGAGACTCTTTTAAACTGCTGCTTGCATAAAGAGAAAGCAGAGGTTCCTGCACAAACCTGCAACTGCTACAGTCAAATCCTGTGCCATTCATATATGCAATGCTCTGACACTTCAGGGTAGTGTCTTTTTCCCACCACTCAACAGATGTCGACATACCGAGTTAAAATTGCTGCAACATGAAGCCTCGGTTGTGGCAATGTGAACTCACCGCTCCAGCCGCCATGGAGGTCAGGGTGTTGTACAAAGATTAACCTCCTGCTTTTACCACTCCCCCGCTCCCTGTTACCCATGTAAGCTAAACCCTAGAGTCTTCGCAAATATGGAAGTTTAAAGTAAGAGGAAGATAATATATTGGGCCTAAACATTAAGGTGTAGGTCTACCCAGATTTCCTTGATGGGTTATCCTGCTATCCAGATTTAACTTAATTTTATTGTAATGTCTAGCCTTCCCCTATTCTACTTAGAAAAGCCTTTTTATTTCTGGAATCAAGGCTGCCCCTCTGCGCTATGGTCACACAAATCCCCAAAAAGAATTCAAATTGTCACGGTTTTATTTATTCTTGATTGTATATGCTCTTTTATAGAGGTATACGAGTTTTGTTTTTTTTTTTAATGTTTTGTTTTTATACACTGATTCGTTGTTTATTAGGGTTTGAGGTGGGGGTTTTTTTGGTGCTGTATAAAAAAAATTTGCTTTTGCTTCATTTTTATTTCTGTCTGTGTTGCAGCGTTAAGCCTGGTACATGGTCAGAAAATCAAACGAAAAACACCACTTTCAAAGCGATCGTTCAATATTCTGATCATTAGTACACAGCTTTTGAGAACCGATCACAATTCATCCAAAATTATCTGAAGGAGCCAACACAAAAAAAAATTCTCGTATGATACCAGATCATACAATTTTCGTTTAATCAGCTCCGTTTTTGTCCAAAAATACAACACATTACATCACTTCTGAATTCTTATTCCGTCATGCAATAATTTTTGTTACTTTAGTAAACTTTTCATTTTCGATATAGACTAGCATGCAAAAAAAGAACGGAAAATCATTTATCCGATAATCTCATCGTGTGAACAAGGCGTTAACCTCGCTTCTTCTTTTTTTTTTTTTTTTTTTTTTTAACAGAAAGTACCCTCACTGCTATCTGGTGAAAGCATTGTCACCGGTAGGATAAGAAGTGAGGGGAAACCTCTCTAACAAAGCTCTGGATATCAGTAAAAACCCAAGAGGGGTACTGAACTTTCCTCACTGTCTAAAACTAAAGAAAAAAGTTGGGATTGACTGGAGACCACCCATGCGAGTGGTGCATTGATTGCATAGTGTGGCTGGTTTTAGTATCTTCAAGAGCCAAGTTCCGTGTTGACTCTCTGGCACCTGGAATAAGGAACACGTTCTGCTCTTTATTATTAGGAAAGATTTGGATTTAGATCCAAACTTGACATGTTTCTTTGAGTCTATTCTTAGTGTCACATATTTGTTGTGTGCCCAGATCTCGCCCAGTTTTGGCTGCAAACTGCCTTTTAAGTATATACATTCAATTGTATTATGAAAGAGGATAAACCTACCTTACAATAACATACAATCTCCTTACCAACATAAATATTGGACTTTGTCACCATCACTAAACTATTTTCATCATTCCATTAATACACAGTACTTATTTACCTCTTATGTTGTGTTCCTTTACTGTTCTGTGTAAAACTTCCCTTTATCTGAATAGCAGCTTATAAAAGTGCTCGTGGTCTGTTTGGAAATCACCTTTGCATCTACTTCTGGGTAGATGCCTATACTACTTTCTTTGGCTAAGCAAAAGCGTCATTGGTGATAGAAACAGATATTTGGGTGGTGTGGTTGGGCTTGTGTAGCTGGGCACTGCTAGAGCGCATGGGTCTGCATTTGACCTGCTGTTCCTGTTGTAACGCTACCCTTGTGAGGGCCACGTAAAGATATTTGACCCCAATGGTTGCCCTGACCTTGCTAGTCTCCCGACACCTCTGACACCCTGGCTTCTGACATTTCTGAATGCAATTGCACAGGCACCAAATTATTTTACTTGGAGTTCTGCAGTTAAACAAATCAACAAGTAGCGACGTAGGCAAATATGATAATGACAAGTCGGGGTGACCTCCCGACTTGTCACCAGGCCAACTAGAGCGATGACGGATGGGTCCACACACTCCCGCCAAAGGTTTCCCTTGCTGCCTAGGCCGCAGCACCACTCCTCCGACCATCTGGGTCACTGTTTCCAGCCGAAGGCCATAGTCCCAAAAAAGAGACACCTCCCCAACACCTCCCTCAGCTAACTGGAACTTGTAGTCCATGACGATCAATCCCTAAAGGACGGCACAGCGGTGTAGAGGATAACACTTTGCTTGGCAGCAAAAGGGTTGCCGGTTCGAATCCCAACCACGACACTACCTTCCTGGAGTTTGCAGGTTCTCCCTGTGCCTGTGTGGGTTTCCTCCGGGTACTTCAGTTTCCTCCCACACTCCAAAGACATGCTGGTAGGTAAATTAGATCCTGTCTAAATTGGCCCTAGTATGTATGAATGTGAGTAAGGGACCTTAGATTGTAAGCTCCTTGAGGATAGGGACTGAATGTACAATATATATGGAAAGTGCTGCATAAATTGACAGTGCTATTCAAGTACCCGAAATAAAGAAATAAAATAAAAATAATGTAGATTTGGGCTCTTTAGACTACATGTCCCAAGATCCTCTGCTCTTCTGTAAGTTCACTCACTCTGCATTCAGGATGTGACAAGGTAGAGTCCAGGCTGAGCACTAGAGGGAACAGCTTCTCTGTGGCAGATGCTGTAAAGTGTCCCCTGACAACACAGATTATTTAGCTAGCTCCTGGCGATATCGTAATTCAGGGTTTTATTGGTTTTGAGTCCCAGTTGAAGAGTTTTACATGCATTGCATTAAGCAGCCCATGCATTTTCAGTAGGCTGTAATGCTCAAAGGATGCTGAATGCCACACTTTTTTTTTTTTTGCAATGCACAAACTAATCACGTGGGTGTGTGCTGTGGTGCATTACAATTTGTATTGGTGTGGTATTGAAAATGTGTACACATTGTTGCTGTGCGTTTGCATTAATGCACAGTAAGGTGCGTGTTTTACATTATGTTAACACAACTCGCTAGTGTGAGCATGCCCTTATTTTCTGGTATCACAATGTCAAAAAATAAATAACTGACTGTAGATTCTCTCTACATGAAGTAGGTTTTATTTTTATAAGTGTGGAAATACATTTGAAGTCAGATATGTATACTCTGTTGTTCATGCAATAGGCACTTTGGGTGTACTATCGGTAAGTATTATATTAGGTAAAATTGGAATGATTAATTGAAAGCCATTTTTGATGCAAATTTATATGCTTGTTTTTCATGATTACATTTTTTCTACAGATAGTGTCCGTATGTATTTCCGGCTTTCCAGTCAGCAACCTTGTCAACATTGCTGAGATAAAATCAGTTGCAGGATAAGTTATAGGGTATAGTGCTGTCAGGTGTTTTCAAAACTTTACCACACATAGATAAGATCTTTTACATTAAGCTTATCGTAATCAGTTTTATGTAAAAATACAAACTTTAAAAAATGCTGTAGATATCCTGTAATACAGCATATCCTGGATGTATTCTTAGATTCTGCAGAAATGTATATTCAGTCCTATGGATTTGATGGCACGTTCTACGTGACTGGCTCAGCAATGCACACGAGCTATCGGCCTTCGCAGGGCTGGCACAGTGACAGAATAGGTTCACATTCCAATGCATAGTTAATGCCCTGTTGGATGCGGCAACTGTACCAACACATCCACTGACCTCATTTCTGGGAACCGGAGCTGGGAAGTGAAGAAATGTATAATTACATTCACTTCTTATGATGCCTATGACTTACCATCAGCTTGGAATTAGAAACATTTTCTATAAATTGTTGAATTTCTGGATGATTCGGCAGAGTGGAGGCCAAGATTCTCTTTGCCAGGCAGATATTCCAAATGTGCCTAGACAGAGTCAACTACTAAAGGGGTCTACTGACTTAATCATTTGGAAAGTTCACATTGGAGAACTCACCCTGCAGTCTGAAGACTGCGCTGCTACGCTTTACTGCCGTCCTGTATTGTGATTTTATTTGCAAGTAGAGGATTATGGGGTCTGATGCTTATTATCTGCTCTGTCAAGTTTGGGACTTGTATGGAGATCTACGAGTCCAGAGGTGGTTTTGGCCAAATATGGGCACTGACAGATTAGTTTCCTTTCGTTAACATTTTACCTATAGGAAACTTTAGAAAAATGATTAAACCTACAGTTAATGATATATTAGCATTATCGAAAAGTCATAGCAAGGTTTAAATAAAAGATAAATAATGTAGCAAGCCTTGCATATTTGACAATCGGGGCCGACCATTTTAAAAAAAAAAACTCCTTTTATGCAGCAATATATTTTTTCAGTAATCCTAAAATGAAAAACGGCAGCAAAAAAAACAGACAGCAAAAATGGTGGTGTCCTTTTAATGTTAATAAAAATGAAACCCCTTACATTGGTGGTTAATGGGAAAATTGCCCCCTTGAATTGGCGATCAATGAGAGTGGGAGCCCCAATGTGAGTGGGAACCTCTAGCAACTTTAGGAGGAACCCTAGGGCTCCACGAAACCTTGGCTGACAAAGGCTAGATTGCATTACAGTTTAGTACAGTGGTTCTCAACTCCGGTCCTCGGGACCCCCCAACAGGCCAGGTTTGCAGGATAACTGAAACACATCACAGGTGATATCATTTAGTCAGCAAGCCAACCAGTAGCGCTAAAGTAGAGAATATGAAGATGTTAATAAGTCCGTTTCTATATACAAAGGTCATGAAAACAGGGTGTCCCAGTCTGCAGGGTCCCAAGAGATATATATATATGGAGGTCTATATTTCAAAGTCCATCACCGAACACCACGTGACCATCAAAGAGCGTCCCTCAGGACAGATCCTTACCAAAAGATGTGTGCTAGGCACTCTCATGCACTAGCAGAACTCACGTGGTCCACACATAGGATAAAATATAAGAAAATCGCACCATAGTGTAAAATCCTTAAAGCTTTTTATTTGTAAAATATTTAAAACTGCAAGAAGTTCACATATATATAAAGCCTTAGAGGTAACCCCCCACACCGTCTGAGGACATCTTCACAGCCCTTCGGCGGCGTTCCTCCCCTCCACTCTAATTCTCCCCGTCCAGCAGTGAGCACGAGCGATAGGAAGTCTCACAGGTACCTGAGATGACTGACGGCCGTCCTCACTGCTGGACGGGGAGATTAGAGTGGAGGGGAGGAACGCCGCCGAAGGGCTGTGAAGATGTCCTGGGACGGTGTGTGCTTGCAGAGTTATACAGCCTGTGGGATATGCTATTTGATTTACTGCATCTGGTAAGAGTCTGCACATTGGAGGGTTACCTCTAAGGCTTTATATATGTGTGAACTTCTTGCAGTTTTAAATATTTTACAAATAAAAAGCTTTACGGATTTTACACTATGGTGCGATTTTCTTATATTTTATCCTATGTGTGGAGACCCGTCTGAGTGGAGGTTGAGACCAGCTGGTGCATATATAGAAGCACAACACGTGAGCTCTGCTAGTGCATGAGAGTGCCTAGCACACATCTTTTGGTAAGGATCTGTCCTGAGGGACGCTCTTTGATGGTCACGTGGTGTTCGGTGATGGACTTTGAAATATAGACCTCCATATATATATATCTCTTGGGACTCTGCAGACTGGGACACCCTGTTTTCATGACCTTTGTATATAGAAACGGACTTGTTAACATCTTCATATTCTCTACTTTAGCGCTACTGGTTGGCTTGCTGACTATGTGATTTTGCTGTTATACTTTCTGTTTAAAGTAGCTGCTTAGGACTTATTCATTTAGATACACCTGGCGCGGATTGGGACTACTAAGGTGACTAGGTATCTGGGTTCGCTATTTAGTACCTTGCTGTGGCCTAGAAATTTTAGGTGATATCATTTGCTGCTCAGTGATTGCAGCATTCTAGTCTGCACCTCCCCAAGGTAATACTTAAAACCTGGCCTGTTGGTGGGTCCCGAGGACCGGAGTTGAGAACCACTGGTTTAGTAGAACTAGTTGCCTATAGTTTTGGTACCTGGGGAAGAAAATGTGTGGTTTCAGATGGGTTTGTGTGGTGTAAAGGATTAGGTTAATGTCCTGATGGTAGGGCTTTAGGTCAAGGCTAGGTTTAGAGTTTTAGTCTTGGGGATTCAGATTAAGTGTTAATGCACGTCCTCAGCCAAAGATTTTTCTTTTTCTTTGGAGAGCATTGGGAAGAGTTGTAATCTCTGTCAGATGTTTATTTCAGTCTATGACCACATCAGGAAGATTTTCCCTACGTGTCCATGTGACACCATGGCAAACGACAGGGAACTGGTCATTACTTTTATTCATAAATGCATAGCTGTATGTCTGTCTTTTTGTATCACCCTGGAGTTTAGCTGTAAGGCACACACACAATGGGGTTTAAGAATTTTGGCTGCTTCTCAATGCTTAGATTACTTGGAAAAAAATCTATGGATGGCTTTTCTCTGCATTATTTTTATCTAATTGCAATTATAAAACATAGTTAACACTTAACAACCATTCACAATCCACTCTATACTGGGTTGACGTTAGCTAAGTATTTTGACTGATTGGTATGGATTGCTGAAGTACACCAAGGAAGACATAACTCCATAATTTGAAGTTACCAAGCTCCCTTGCCAGTGCAGACATCTTCGCCTGGTTTTCTTTTGGGTTCAGCACCTTCTGCCATCTTGATTGGCTGGCCGGGTTGATGCACCTCCTGCGCATGTTCAGTTGGGTGTGGTGTTTGGGGCTGAAGAGGAAAGAGATGGCTCCCTATGATGTAAAAATAAAGATGATGGCATGGGGCCTGGACCTTTAGCAGGACATTGAGGTGGGACAAGAAAACAATGCTGGTTCCACTGGGCTTTTGAGTATGTGATTAGAGCACTAGGAGAACCGCAATTGGAAGGGTGAAGCTCCACTTTGAGAATTAGCAGTCAAGAATGGAAATAAGACCGTTTCTTTGATAATATTAGCGTCTCTCTGATTGACATTGTTTGTTGCCTAGAGATTCTCTTTAATCCGGTTTCTCTGTAGTGCACTGTTCAAATTACGGGTGTCAATCGGTATCTTCTATGTAGATGACACGTTTCATAACATTTTAAGAGTCTAACTTTCCGGGTTGTCAGAGAAACAAATTCCTTCTGGTTTTGCTGTTGACTTCCAAGATATCGATCTGTACGTGCGCCTTGCTGTAAGTGTTTTGCAGAGGAGGGAGGTAATGCTGCTCAAAATATTCATTGCACTCATAAATGAACAAACCAGCAGAATGAAATAGGATAACAAAAATCAAACCACAATGAGAAATAGATTTAGAGCCTGATATGTCATATGATATTACCCTGTCATTTCCCATCTCTAAAATTTAAAGGGCATAGAAAGTACTACAAATTCTCACTCAGCTCGATGAAAGAGGAGTCCAAGAAATAGCAGTGAGCAGACGGACTCTGCTATTATGGGCTCTGGAAAATGACTTCAGCAGGGGTCTCTCTGAAGCCTTCGGGTTGTGTGCCAGCCTATGGTAGAATAACAGTACGCACATAGCAGTCAGTCCTCGCATAGTGTGAAATGCCAGCAAATGAAGTGGCTGTTGTAAGAAATATATGTCCCCCGCAAGCCGGCCTGACAAGTTTTTCAGTAATCCACGTTGCTAAGTCCTTCAGTAGTTAGCACATAAAAATGATTTTATTAATTGGTGGCTAAAGATTTGGAAGCTTTCAACAAAGTAACAGCTATGATGCTCAGGGTCCTGATGCAGAACTTCCCATGATACCTTTAAGTATAAAGTAGAAATTTCAATCAGAATAGTTATTTCATTACAATAAGGATTTGTTTGAATAAATGTAACTTGAAAGCAACCCTTAATTTCTACCCCTAGAGTATACTTAACTTTCCTTCGCTCCCTTGACTCTCCATTCAGCATTGGGCACCAGGCTAGGCTAGGTTCACACCTTTTGCTTTTCCATTTTTCATGCATCTTAATGCGTTTTTCAATATGTGTTGATGTATTTTTTAAACACACATTGACATGCCTTTTTAATGCATTTTTATACGTTGTTCATGTTGGCAAATAAACTATTTAGGCTTCTTTACCAGGGGTTGAATATGCATGCAAAAGACATAAGATGCAAATGAGGAAATACTCACTACAGCCAGGTGTAGAGGAGCATTTGGCTTGTCCTTGTGTCAGCGCTAGGCCAGTCCACAGCTTGTGTAAGCCAAGACTCTAGTGAAAGTGATTCTTTGCATTAAGGTAAAAAAACCTTTTGTGCCAGAGGGTCCACCCAGCCCCCTTCTTATACTTACCTGAGCCCGATCTTGATCCTGCACTGAGCACATAAGCAGCGGCTCTCTCCCTCCTCACTGGGCAGATTGATAGCAGTGGGAGCCATTGGCTCTTGCTGCTGTCAATCAAAGTCTGTGGTGGGGGAGCAGGGGACAGGTTTTATTATTTTAATAACAATTCAAGCTTTCCAATCACTTGAAACTTGGCTTAGACATTTTTTTTGTTTCACTCAAGTGATACCTTCTTTTTCTCTACTCAACTGCTGCATTTAGTTGGGAAGAATTATTTTGAAAAAAAATGTTTGTTAAAAATGCTAGTGTCTGAAAAAGAGGGCAGTAACTTCTCACCTTTTCCAGTGCGTACAATGCTCCAGTCACTAGGACTGGTTCCTCCCTTAGATTTTACAGCACCACCCTTTCTTACAATGACAGAGGGAGGAACCAATGAGAGTTGCAGGAGACCCAGCAGGTTGACAATCCTGGAAGTGTTGGTTTTCCAGTGAACTTGGGGGATCAGTTCTAGTGATCGGAGTGGCCAGGTGGCATATGCTCTGGGAAATGTAGAAACGAACTGCCTTCATTTAGAAGTAATTTTAAGGCCTCATGCACACAGGACGTTTTTTGACTGTTTTACAGCAGCTGTTTTTAGCTGCAGACTTATTTTCCTACAGTCAATAAACCCTCCATCCTGTTATCCTATGTGGTCATGCAGACACAGGCTGTTATCAACTGTTTTTAGCAGTGACGTTTTTGAGCTGTAAAAAATACCCAAGGCCTGAGGGATCTGAGAGACGGTTTTCAGCTGTAAAAACGTTCAAACGCTCAAAAACTTTTGATCCCCAACGTTTTTGGACGTTTTAAATCAATTGGAAAAAAAAAACGCTGACCCTTTAAAAATGCACAAAACACTGGTAATCTAACGCTGGTAAAAGCTGAAAAATCACTGATAAGCTACTGACGTTCTTTGGACGTTTTTTTAAAGTCCTGTGTGCATGAAACCTAAGGCCTCATGCACATAGGACATTTTTGACTGTTTTTCAGCTGCAGACATTTTTTCTACAGTCAATAAACCCTCCATCATGCTATCCTATGTGTTCATGCACACATAGGCTGTTATCAACTGTTTTTAGCAGTGATGTTTTTGAGCTGTAAAAAAAACCCCAAGACCTGAGGGTTTTTTGGACATTTTTCAGCTGTAAAAACGTTCAAACGCTTAAAAACGTCCAAAAACGCTCAAAAACGTCAATCCCCAATGTTTTTGGACGTTTTAGACCAATTGGAAAAAAAAAAAAGCTGGCCATTTAAAAACGTGAAAAAACAACGGTAAAATAATGCTGGTGAAAGCTGAAAACATCCCTGATAAGCTACTGACATTTTTGGACTGTCCTGTGTGCATGAAGCCTAAGAGTCACTTTAAAGCTAATCAGTTTGATCAGTCATCCTGTGGACTGCTTCTTTATGCCTAAGGCAAGGCCATACACTGTTCGAATGTCGGTTGTTGAAGCATGTATAGGGCAGGCTGAATGTACCAAGCTGATCGATCATTTAACTTTGGTACAACCAGTATGCTGGGTTTTACCTGCTTATCGCTAGCAAATGCTATAGTCGCTAGCAATAATTATTGTCTTCTCCTGGCATCAGAGATCCATTGATGACATCGCTGGGTCTAAGGTATGTAATGCAAACAAGAAGATTTGAAAATGTAACGTGATGCTGAGGAAGGGAAGAACCAGGGTAGACAAAATATAAGGAGAACAAACTTCAGGTTTAAGCTGCCCATAGGCCTGATATGATAGTTGAAATCTAAACTGTCTGATCACTTGTTACTGCTTTGTTACAGGGGCCAGCTGCCAGAGTTGTGGGGTCTCTCACAGACTTGAACCTGCCACACAGTATAGCCAAATATGACAGCTGCCATCTCAATAGCATCCTTATGGTACAAACAAATGGCCACTGCCCTCACCTATAACTGTCCTTTGCAGCAAGGAGCACATGGAACGGTGACGCATGCAAAACAAAATGAAAGAAATTGCCGGCTCAGCTCACCAACCAGCCTGCAAACCAGCCGAATTGTCCTGTCTAACCGTATGCGTTAAAAACGGGCTTAGTTTGCACACATTTGCAAACAAATACATGCGTAAGATGCAGAGCCCGGTCAAGGCACCCCAGTAATTTCTATAGTCCTAACTCTAAATTTTGGGAGCTTCCACATGCATTATAATGGACAGACAGCCGGTGAGCCTGGAGGGAGCCCACCCCTCCTTTAAAGGCACAGGAAGGCACTGGGCACCCAGCATATAGCACTATGGCAGCAAAGGTGTCCAGTACATCCCCTCTCCAATATTCCAACAGTACAAATAGCCCCTGCCCTCACCTATAACTGACCTTTGCAGCAAGGAGCACATGGAAGGGCAAAGCGGTGCCTTGACAGGGCTCTGTAGTTTACGCATGTATTTGCAGATGTGTACAAACGAAACCCCTTGAGGACCATAAGATTACCGTCATCAATATAAAAATAATTATATTTTTTTTCCCTTTTAAGAATGTATTTGAACAATAAATAAAACCATTTCCACACATTTTTTTTTAAGTTTGTACACTTCAGTTGCTGTAACTAAGCCATTTCATGAAATAACTGGCAAAAAGCTAGATCCATTTGTTGATAAGAACTAATATTTCGACTCAAACCAAAAAATAAGTATTTTAAGCTCTTAACCACTTGCCGACCGCCCACCGCAGCGTGACGGCGACAAGGTGGCTCGTTATCGCTCGCGTGCGCTCACTATGGGGGGGGGGGGGGGGGGCCAGGGAGCGGGTAGGGCAGACTTGATCTCCGCCGGCTACCCGCGATGGCCCCCCGCAGCGAGAGAACGGAGGTCCATATATGTAAACATTGACCTCCGTTCTCATAGAAGGGAAAGGGCGATGATCACAGCCTTCCTCTATATGGAATCTGTGATCATCCCCTTTCCCCAGCCAGGGCAGCCCACATACAGTTAGAACACGCCCAGAGAACATAGTTAACCCTTAGAGCGCCCCCTGCAGGTTAACCCCTTCACTGCCAATGGCATTTACACAGTAATCAGTGCATTTTTATAGCCCTGATCGCTGTATAAATGCCAATGGTTCCAAAAAAGTGTCCGACATGTCCGCTGCAATATCGCAGTACCGCTAAAAATCGCAGATCGCCGCCATTACTAGTAGAAAATAAAAAAAATTAAAAACCCCAGAAATTAATTCTCATCATCCGTAAACACGGCAACTTTTGCGTAAACCAATCAATAAATGCTGATTGCGATTTTTTTTTTTTTACCAAAAATATGAGGAAGAATATAAATTGGCCAAAACCGATGAAATGTTTTTTTTACATTTTTTTTTTTTGGATTTGTATTTTAGCAAAAAGTAAGAAATTTAGGATTTTTTGCAAAATTGTCGCTCTTCTTTTGTTTATAGCGGCGATCAGAAATGACGCAGAGGGAATCAAATACCACCAAAAGAAAGTTCTATTTGTAGGAAAAAAAGGACGCAAATTTCGTTTGGGTACAACGTCGCACGACCGCGCAATTGTCAGTTAAAGCGACGCAATGCTGAATCGCAAAAAGTGCTCTGGTCCTAAAGTGTGAAATCCTTCCGGGGCTGAAGTGGTTAATCAGATGATACAGGCAATTAAAAACATGGGACAAATACGTCCCTTGGTCCTCAAAGGTTAATGCATACTGTTAGACAGGACAATTCGGCTGGTTTTTTAGGCTGGTCAGTAAGTTGAGCTGGGAATTTTTATTGGTTTTGTTTTGCATCCTTATGGTGTTGGACCAGTCCAATCTTTACTGATTTAACAAAAGATGGGAATGGCCAATTAAAATCAGGTTTCAGAAGTCTCATGGTTTAAACTGGATTATTAGATGTCCCACTCAAATGTATATAATAATGGACTGGTAAGGTGACATAACTGTGTTGTTAAGCTTTGAGAGAAGAGCGGATTGGATTATTCCTGCATTTGTGAACGTAGTGTACAGTTGTCATTGGTGTGTCAATAAGATGTAGGACTCTAGAAGCTTTGTGTCAAGCTGAGCAGCTGTCAGGAATCTAGAAAGGTTTAATGCACACGGGCACGGTGTGCCAACAACAAGTTCCCGATAGCTGATAGAGCTGTGCAGGACTTAAATTTAGCAGAAAGACACTCACCCGCTCTGTCCATTATGACTCCCAAGCACATGTAAGGGTGATGCTATGTTCAGGATTCCCCTTATGAATAGTTGCATGCTCCTTTAGAGTTACATTTAAAGGCCTGCTTAGCTATTTCCATTCAGACAGTGTGGAATGTGTCAAAGATGCCTTTAGGCCATTCCTCATCATTCCAATCCCCAAATCCATAAAATTCAAATACCAACTGCAAGTTCTCTTCCTTGTTGGATTGCAAAGATATTATCCAACATTCTCTGACACGGGGCCTTGGCACATTAGTGATGCTGTCTCTGGCAACAACTAATAACCATATTTTTCATTGTTTCCAAATCTTTGTCATGGGATTGGTAGTCGTCAACCAGATTGTCTCAAGTGATATATGAATTTGTTTCATACAGTCTATTCCAGGATTACATTGATTGCAAGGGTATGCATTTTTCTTTTTACAGTGGGAGGTGGTCTTCTAATTGTTTCCCATTTTTATCTAGTGCTAACATATGGTGCAATTGTTTTAGGTAGTACATAAAACTATTCACACCGGTCTCGACCATCCAAAGGATCGAAGTTTCATTTTCCACCCATGCGGCAACAGATACCAGGCCCAGTTTTTGATTTGATTAGGGGGAGGACATACAAACTCCATGCAGATAATCTTTGGGGTGGGATTTGAGATTAGGAGTCAGTGCTACAAAGAAACCGTTCCCAGCCACAATGCTTCCCCTGATTTTCCTTTGCACAAAAATTTCTGTGTCTAGCTAACACCTTGGGACATATTTGGAAGCAGAACACAGTGCTTCTCACAGGGTATTGGCTGGAAATCCCCTTTAGAAACTCTTTGATGTCATAGACAACAGCTGTTTTGAGCCTTATGGAGTAATCCCTTGTTTGTCTGTGGAAGCATTTCGAAAGGGTCACGTTCCTAAAACATGGTGTGTGGGCAAAAAGAATTTTAGAACTTGTGCGTCTCGTATCCATGTTCTGTGCACTTCACAAACACATGGTAAAATAATAGTGTTGCCACACATGTTGCAATCCAGTTGCATCGTACATGCAGCTCTAATCATGTTGGAAGCATTGCTGTATAACATAATTTTGATGGTTCTAAAGCCTAAACATTTTTTACCTTAACGAATTTCTTGCATTAAAGCGGTAGTAAACCGCCGGCTATTTTTTTTTTTTTAACCTGCAAGGCAAAGGTATAATGTGCTAGTATGCACTGCATACTAGCACATTATGTGACACTTACCTTAGAACTAAGCCCTCCAGAGACAAGCCGTCATCACTGACAGGGCTTCCATATTCACCCGGTCTTCGGCTGTGTGAGTGGCTGGAATCACCATGATGTCACTACTGCGCATGCGCACGGGAGCCACTGTTTAAGGCACTAGACTCCGAAGGAACAACCCGGGGGGGATGCGTTCCTTCAGCATCGTTACTGGCTGCATGTACAGTAAATATCTGCTAAACTGTGCAAGTGTACTAGATATTTACAGTACCTATAGAGAAGCCTTATTATAGGCTTACCTATAGGTAAAAGTCAGAGATGGGAGTTTACTCCCACTTTAATAAATGTTTAGATATCAGCACCACCCCCCTCCTTTTACTCACCTGAGCCCTCATTCTATCCAGCGCTGTGCACGTCTGCAGCTCTTCTCTCCCTTCACTTCCAGGTCGGATCATTTTAACTGTACATATGGAGTTGTGGCGCCATCAAGCAGCTTCTTCTTCATACATTATGTTTGGTTATGAAATTCAATCTCAACTTAAAGTGGTTGTACAGGTTAAAAAAAAAACAAAAAAAAAAACAAACATGTCTATACTTACCTTCTCTGTGCAATGGAATTGTACAGAGTGGCAGCGAACCTCTTCTTCTCGGGTCCCACACCGGCACTCCTGGTCCCATCTTTCTGTCCAGTGCCCCCATAGGAAGCCGCTTCCCATGGAGGCACTCATGCGTGCTCCTTCCCAAGCCCCGTTGCTGCGTCCATTGACACAGACAGCAGGGCTCTGCCCCACTCCCTCATCACTGGCTTTGATTGACAGCACTGGGAGCCAATGGCTCCCAGTGCTCCAGCAAAGCTAACGAGACCTGGAAGTGAGGGGAGAGAAGAGCTGCAGACGTGCACGTCGCTGGATAGAATGAGGGCTCAGGTAAGTAAAAGGGGGGAAGGAGTGAGGGGGGATGCTGATAGCTAAACATGTTTTAGCTTGATGCAAATAAGAACCATTCCAGGATGTGAGTGTGTAGTAATCACAAACAAAAAACCTTAAAAAAATCATGATCTATCCATTTGCAAATTATTCAAATTGTACCCATTTCCTTGTGGGAATTGTAGATGAACTGTGGGGATTGTAGTAAGAATGTGGGAATAGTGTGTGTGTGTGTGTGTGTGGGGGGGGGGGGGT
>BLSH010016053.1:429990-445682 GCA_018402905.1 Glandirana rugosa | reverse complement strand
AATCCTTTTCTCCGAGTTCACTGACAGACGCAGCACCCACCCCTCTGGGCTCGGTTTTGGTACGGCTTGTGTACAAACTGGAGAGCTCCTCTGTGAGGGGGGGTTTTAATGTAGGAAAGGAGGACGGCCCCCAGGGGAGGGGCCAGCTGAATTCTTTCCCTGCCTAGTTAACTCCTGGTAAGACGAACATAAAACCCCACAAAGTCAAGAAGAGCTGCGTCTGTCAGTGAACTCGGAGAAAAGGATTTTACGGTAAGTTATAATAAAATCCCTTTTTTTCAGTCCAATATAGTAACTGTCAAAATTTTGGCAGTATGGTGTGGTTCTCTAAATTCATTCCCTGATTTCCTTCATCTGCTTTGAGAAGATCGATAGGATTGATGTTGCATAAATTGCAGCAGACATAATGGTCAGTATCCAGTGGAGGAACTACCAGGGTTGCCAAAGTTGAACTTGCAACCGGGCCCTGGTGTTCCGCCACAGTGGGGGAAGGCCTGTAAATGGCAGGAAGGGGGCCTGCTGCGGAACATGGGCTCGGTTCACGCTGCTGTGACCCCAAATTTGTGCGACTTGCTTGTGACTTCCTTGTAACTTTTGTGATTTAACCGCTTAAGGATTGCGCCACATAAATATACTGCGGCAGGGAAGCCCGTTAGCGTAAAATCACGTATCTGGGGAGCTTGCGCACCGCTGGCGACCCAATGTCTGCTGGGACCGGCCGATCGGTCCAGAGGCAGATAGAACGGGGGTCTGCCTATGTAAACAAGACAGATCGCTGTTCTGTGATTTCTTCTTGTGTTTCTGCTAAGCAGGAGCACAGACCTCTGTCTTCTTACAGTATAAGCACCCCCCCCCCCCCACACAGACTCCCAGGGAACACATTTAACCCTTTGGTTGCCCCTGATGTTAACCCCTTCTCTGCCAGCATCAGTACAGTGACAGTGCATATTCTTTAAGACTGATCACTGTATTGGTGCCACTGGTCCCCAAAAAAGTGTCACTGTCCGATTTGTCCTCTGCAATGTCACAGTCCCGCTTTAAATCGCTGATCGCCACCATTACTAGTAAAAAAAGAAATCTATAAAAACTCCATAAAAATATTCCATCGTTTGTAGATGCTATAACTTTTGCGCAATCCAATCAATATATGGTTATTGGGAATTTTTTTGCCAAAAATATGTAGCAGAATGCATATTGGTCTAAATTGATGAAGAAATTCGATTTTTTTTTTTACAATTTTTTTTATTGGTTATGTTTTATAGCAGAAAGTAAAAAATATAGTTTTTTTCAAAATTGTTGGCATTATTTTGTTTATAGCGCAAATAAAAAAAACCCGCCGAGGTGATCAAATACCACCAAAAGAAAGCTCTATTTGAGGCTTGAGTCACATTGATTAAGACAGCACCCATTCAAATCAATGTGTTTTGAGTTGTCATGCACATTTGTGTCGCCAGTTGTATGATAAGTTCCACGGCTTATAAAGGGCCCCGGCGGTCGGGGGGGCTTCATGGTTATTTGCACCGGGCCCTGAAAGTTCTGGTTACCCCTCTGTCAGTATCTACAGGTAGTGCCACCTAAAACAGGATTCTCCGCTTTCTTCATGGCAGGAACATTCTTTTGCTGGCGATTTCTTCTCACTTTGTACTCTGTCTTTGGGGATAGGAAGTAAAGGAAAATTTCTCCAACAGAATGGAGAAAAAACATTCTGCCAAGTTCAGACTCTTTCCTGCTTTTTTTAAAATACTTTTTTCAACAATAGGTAACCTTTCCAGCATTTTTTATTTTGTTTTAAATAATAGTTGCTGGAAAAGCCAACCTACACATTGGGGTTGATTTACTAAAGGCAAATCCCCTCTGCACTACAAATGCACTCCAAGTGGACTTGGAAGTGCAGTCATGTAGATCTGAGGGGAAGATATGAAATGAGGGGAAGCTCTGCTGATTTCTATCATCCATTCATGTGCAATCAAAAATTCTGCTTTTTATTGTCCTTGCATGTCCCCCTCAAGTCTACAGCGACTGCACTTCCACAGTGGATTTGCCTTTAGTAAATAAACCCCATTGTATACCAAGAGGTCATGGTTTGGGCTCTATAAGAAGTCCACCTTAATAGTCAAGCTGTTCTGCATGGCGGCTGATTACATTTTATATGTGGAGCGTTACAAACTATCTTTCTGCCGGTTTTCTTTGCAGCGAGTGACTCATCTACTTGCATATTTATCCAACCAAATATTTAAAACAGCACAGATCCTTTCCATGCAGGCATTACACATAAGCCTAAAAAATACACTTCTGTGTATAGATGAGGCTGATGCCAAAATATAGTCTTACTGTGCTTATCCAACCTTATACAGTGCATCCAGAAAGTATTCACAGCGCTTCACTTTTTACACATTTTTATGTTACAGCCTTATTCCAAAATGGATTAAATTCATTATTTTCCTCAAAATTCTACAAACCATATCCCATAACAACAATGCAAAAGAAGTTTGTTTGAAATCTTTGCAAATTTATTTAAAAAATAAATAAATAAATAAATCACATGTACATAAGTCTTCATTTGCCATGACACTCAAACTTGAGCTCAGGTGCATCCTTTTTCCACTAATTTTCCTTGAGATGTTTTTACAAGTTGATTGGAGTTCACTTGGATTTGGAAAGGCACACACCTGTCTATATAAGGTCCCACAGTTAACAGTGCATGTCAGAGCACAAACCAAGCCATGAAGTCCAAGGAATTGTCTGTAGACCTGTGAAACAGGATTGTATCAAGGCAAAAGATCTGGGAAAGGGTATAAAAAAAATTCTGCAGCATTAAAGGTCCCAGAGAGCACAGTGGTCTCCGTCATCCGTAAATGTTAGACGTTTGGTACCACAAGGACTCCTAGAATGGGCCACCAAACTGAGCAATCAGGAGAGAAGGGCCTTAGTTAGGGAAATGACCAAGAATCCGATGGTCACTCTGACAGAGCTGTGGAGCGAGGAGAACCTTCCAGAAGAACCATCTCTGCAGCACTCCACCAATCAGGCCTATATGGTAGAGTGGCCAGACGGAAGCCACTCCTCAGTAAAAGGCACATGACAGCCCGTCTGGAGTTTGGCAAAAGGCACTCGAAGGATTCTCAGACCATGAGAAACAAAATTCTCTGGTCTGATGTAACAAAAATTTAACTCTTTGGCCTAAATGGCAAGAGTCATGTCTGGAGGAAACCAGGCCCCACTCATCACCTGGCCAATACCATTCCTACCAAGCATGGTGGTGGCAGCATCATGCTGTGAGGATGTATTTCAGCGGCAGAAACCGGGAGACTAGTCAGGATCGAGAGAAAAATGAATGCAGCAATGTACAGAGACATCCTTGAAAACCTGCATCAAAGTGCTCTGGAGCTCAGACTGAGGCAAAGGTTCATCTTCCAACAGGACAATGACCCTAAGAAGACAGCCAAGATAATGTAGGACAAGTCTGTGAATGTCCTTGATTGGCCCAGCTAGAGCTTAGACTTGAACCTGATTGAACATCTCTAGAGAGATCTGACAATGGCTGTGCACTGACACTCTCCATCCAACCTGATGGAGCTTGAGAGGTCCTGAAAAAAAGAATGGCAGAAACTGGGCAAAAATAGGTGTGCCAAGCTTGTAGCATCATACTCAAAAAGACTTGAGGCTGTAATTGGTGCCCAAGGTGCTTCAACAAAGTATTGAGCAAAGGCTGTGAATACAATTATGTACATGGGATTTTTTTCCTTTTTTCATTTTTAATAAATTTGCAAAGATTTCAAACAAACTTCTTTCATGTTGTCATTATGGGGTATTGGTTGTAGAATTTTGAGGAAATCATGAATTTAATCCATTTTGGAATAAGGCTGTAACATAACGAAATATGGAAAATGTAAAGCGCTGTCAATACTTTCCAGATGCACTGTATATAACACCAGTGTGCCACTTACTGTCCATCCTCTGTATACCCTAGGTGTCTGGCTTCACATAGAAATATATATCCTTTAAAAAATGTCCCACACACTAAACTTATTTGATTATTGTTACTAATATCTTACTATCACTTTTAGTATTTTGGAATAGATTATATCCACACTATATTGCCAAAAGTATTGGGCCACCCCTTCACATTTTGACATGTTGGACAATTTCATGCTCCTGACTTTGTGGGAACAGTTTGGGGATGGCCCCTTTCTGTCCCAACATGACTGTGCACCAGTGCACAAAGCAAGGTCCGTAAAGACATAGATGAGTGAGTTTGGGGTGGAGGAACTTGACTGTCCTGACCTCAACCCGATAGAACACCTTTGGGATAAATTAGAGTGAAGACTGCCAGCCAGGCCTTCTCATCCAACATCAGTGCCTGACCTCACAAATGCACTTCTGGAAGAATGGTCAAAAATTCCCATAGACACTCCTAAACCTTGTGGACAGCCTTCCCAGAAGAGTTGAAGCTGTTATAGCTGAAAAAGGTGGGCCAACTCAATATTGAACCCTACGGACTAAGACTGAGATGCCATTAAAGTTCATGGGCGTGTAAAGGCAGGTGTCCCAATACTTTTGGCAAAATGTATATAGCAGCACTGTTTTAAAAATGTTCTATTTTTTGCATACATCCCTACGCTGTACTCCTTCCTTTTAAAAATAGCACCAGAAAAATATGAGGAAACAATCTAGGCGCTTATACAAACTGTATTAAAATAAAGTTAATTATTTTTTATTAATTTGTAGTTGGACTAAATTGCATTTTATTTCTGCCTGGAATTCAGCTTTAATTTGGAGATTTGATTGACTTCAGTTGCTGATTAACTCACAAAACACACATTTTGGAGACCAGTGTAATGTAACGGAGCTGCCTGCCAAAATCTGCTTTTATTTTCAGCTTTCTCAGCAAAGCAAATAGTGATAGTCTGGGTAGGAATGCCAGCAATCCCGCTGTCAGCTGAACACCAGTGGGATGCCAGGCTGTCGCTCAGTATTTATATACTGAAAGATAATATTAGGTTATAACATGGCCTTAAAGTAGAACGCCAGGCCACCCGAGTGCACAGCAGAAATGTTGGAATGTGATCTGTTCAACCTGTCTAAGTGTTTGTAATTCTGTTCAGTCCATTTTGGAAATCACATACCTCTGTCACACTGCACGGCTCCCTGCTGGCAGAACACTAGCACTGCGGGAGGGATTCCCTCATCAACGCTTACTGTGTATTGGGGAATCAAGCAATTCATGGGGGGAGCAAGCAAAATCAAATCATTTATGGCTTGCCTAAGTTCCTTAAAAGAAACCATATAGTGGCATTGTATACACTGACTTTTCACATTTCTATGGTCAAGACTGATAAACCACATCAAAATATTTAGTCATTTAAATATGAAATGTTCCATGTGAATATTTTATATTTTCATATGCAGGCAGAAGGTGAAGGGTTTAGCACATTTTTACGTATTTATTTTTGGTGCTTGCTTGAAAAAAAAAATGTTTACTGACCTCAATAGCTCAAGTTTAACTTTACAAAACTGAATGAGCTGTGACTCATCCGTGTCTCTTCTCCACCATCTGAACAGCATTGTTCTACTGACCAATCCTTACTTTAAAGTGGATGTAAACCCGAAAAAAAATTAATTAATTAATATCGTATTTTTCGCACCATAAGACGCACCTAGGTTTTAGAGGAAGAAAACAAGAAAAAAAAATTCTGATCCAAATGGTGTACTAAAATATTTACCAGTGCAGCCATATACCAGATCCATTAAATACAGCCATATACCAGTGTCCATGAAATACAGCCATATACCAGATCCATGAAATACAGCACATAGGAGTGTCCATGAAATACAGCCATATACCAGATCCATGAAATACAGCCATATACCAGATCCATGAAATACAGCCATATACCAGATCCATGAAATACAGCACATAGGAGTGTCCATGAAATACAGCACACAGGAGTGTCCATGCAGTTCCAATACAGCAATATACCAGTCCCATGAAATACAGCCATACCTGTGTCCATCCTGACAGAGCTGAGAGGGAGATTCATATCTCCCGCCACCACCGCGCTGTGATGTCATCACCCTGCGCCTAGTGTAGCTCCACTCTGCAGCCAGATCCCATTCATAAATAAGACAGAGCAGCTCCAGCCGCCGCAGTACTTCATTTGGCCACTGGGGCCGAATGAAGCCCCAGTGGCCAAATGAAGTACTGCGGCTGCTCTGTCTTCTCACTGTGTGAGATCAGAGCAGAGCGCTCTATGCTGCATTACACTGCAGGCTCCCGGCGGCGATGAGGGGGGGGGCGGGTTTTTTCAGGTATTCGCACCATAAGACGCAGGGAGACTTACCCCCACTTTTTGGGGGAAAAAAAGTGCGTCTTATGGTGTGAAAAATACGGTAATTCTGCCTGGTAGAGTATAGCATGTTATATCATCTGTGCCCAGTCTTGCCACAAAGAGTTAATCCAACTGTGAGTAATAAACGTATCTTTTTTCAGGAAGAGAAAGTCTGACTAACAGGGAAATACACAGTCGTTCTGCCCCTTGCTCTGTGAGTGACAAGCAATTTGCTTATCTCCTTCACACAGCAGAGAAAGTTTTACACTCCCCCCCTCCCTCCCTCCTCAATGTCTCAGTATAGAGGTGGGTGGGTAGGCTTGTGACATCACAACTCCACCCACCAAACTCCAGCAAACACAGACACCCTCTGATTTCAGGGTTTTACAGAGCTGCTAGTGCTTACAGGAAGGACATTTGAAAGGTAGGGATAGATGCAGGAGGCTTGCATGTATATATACATTAACACTGTGTCATTAGTTTATACTGGGTGGGTGGTGGGTTTACATCCACTTTAAGTACCCCTGTAATCCTAACATTGACTTTCCCTGTAACCTCAATCTTGACTTTAAAGTGTTATTAAACCCAGTAATATGAAAATAGTTAATCTGCCCTCTCCAGTGCCCACAGCTTATAAATCTTCTTTTTACATTCAAATACTGCCACTATATACCTTTTTGGTTGATCTGTATACCAGGGTCATGTGATAAACTTGCAGGGTCTGCCTGAGTGCTAAGTGTTCAGGTAGGAGGAGATTTCCACTACAGCCTGTGTCCTCATGCTTTTATGGGAGGCGGATCATCCATCAATCAAGATGTGACATCCCACCATGTTCTTTTTTAGTTACTGGGCATTGAGGAGGAGGGAGGGACTGGGCTGTCATTAAGATCTGTATAAACGCCCAAATATGTGATGTCAATACCATGTGACCTGAAAAGCTCAGCTCAAACAGGAAATATTCTCTCCAGCAATAGAGACCAAACTGAGCATGTGCAGCAGTACTACCCTCACTGTGTCTTATCTGGCCTTGCCAAGAGTGACCCTGCAGGACGGGGAGGATTTGTCCATACAGGATGAAACAGCCTTTTTACACAATACAGGGGAATAACCCCTTCCACAGTGAGTATAACAAGCATGCTTTACTGCATATACAGACTGATTTTACTGTTGTGGGTTTAGTAACATGTTAAGCATACCTGTATCCCTAACACTAAGTCTCCCTGTAAACATAATCATAAGCCTCCCTGTAACCCAAACACTAAATATTCCTTTAACCGTAACTTTTTAACTCCTATGATCCCTGTAACTCTAATCCTATTAGTAACCCTAAACTAACCCTCCTGTAATCCTTACCCCAACCCTCCTTATAATCCTGTAATGCTGGACCATTCCAATTGGTGAAAGCTCCAACTGAAGCAGGTTTCTTCCTTCCACACTCCTGCATTCTTACTAGCCTATCATTATGATGGGCTGCCTATCAGAGTGTGTTAAATCTTTGGCCAATTTTGGCAGAGCGATGCACCCAAAATCTTTTACAGATGTGCATTGTATACCCATCAGCAGCTTTTTTTTCCCAGTTTATTTTTTATTGAGGAGTATTTTTGACAGTTTTGACTCAAAACAAAGCGCAAGTAACCGTTCAAAAATCAACTGTTACAAAAACATTGGGGTTAAGAAAGTAGGAAAAAAAGCTCTAAGAAATCCCGGGAATGTGCTCATAGGGACTTTGTAAGTGTCTTAGACAGGGCCGGCTCTACCAGTAGGCGAAGTAGACGGCCGCCTAGGGCGCACTGCCGCCTAGGGGCGCCTGGCCACTGTTGATCTGTCACTGGCTGCTCTGCATTGATTCATGTAAAAACTGACACTGTCTGACTGAGCTAATGAGATTGTATTATCACATGCCATTTGCAAATGTATATAGAAATAGTGACTGATCTGCCAAATATCCCCCTCCGCTCCCACCCCCATGAGGCTGTATTTGATGGGCACAGGTGAAGCTGTATTTGATGGGCGCTGATCAGGCTGGGCAAGGCAGAAGGGGTGAAGTCAGGGGGGGGGGGGGGGGGCGGCAAAATGAGGTTTCGCCTAGGGTGCCAAAAATCTTTGCACCAGCCCTGGTCTTAGAATATCCATTCATGGTGTACATCATAGATATAGGGGTATGGTAGTGAGGTAGGAAATAAGTAGGGGGACAGGGAACATAGAAGAGGGAGGGGTATGGCATGGAATCCTAAAGATGTACACTACATTGTCAAAAGTATTGGGGTACTTGCTTTTACATGCACATAAACTTTAAAATTTTAATGGCATTCCAGTCTTAGTCTGTAGGGTTCAATATTGAGTTGGCCCACCCTTTGCAGCTATAACAGCTTCAACTCTTCTGGGAAGGCTTTTGGCAGTATAGTGTGGATGAGTGAGTTTGGGGTGGAGGAACTTGACTGGCCTAACACCTTTGGGATGAATTAGAGTGGAGACTGTGGGCCAGGCCTTCTTGTCCACATCAGTGCCAGACCTCATAAATGTGCTTCTGGAAGAATGGTCAAACATTCCCATAGACACTCCTAAACCTTGTGGACAGCCTTCCCAGAAGAGTTGAAGCTGTTATAGCTGAAAAGGGTGGGCCAACTCAACTTTGAACCCTACGGACTAAGACTGGGATGGCATTGAAGTTCAAATGCGTGTAAAGGGATGTGTCCCAATACTTTTGGCAATATAGTGTATGTAGCTTTAAAGTAGGTTTGGGCAATGCAGTTTGATAAATTTGAAGGATAAAAGATTGATCATGGGGAAGGCTCCAGGGAGAATGGTGTTTGTCCCCCTTCTCACCAATATGTATTTCCATGGGTATTTGAATAAAGAATTGGAGAACAATCCTTCTGTATATAATTGATATGAAGTCGCCAAATGCTAAGTACTGGGTAACATACGCTGCCTTTGCAGCAAGTCAATTCTGAACTGTTGAAGAGGAGGGTACATGCTCTGTTAGTACATGGAGACACTTTTGTTTTTATTTATTAAAATGAGAGCAACTTCAAGTAAATCTAACCCCTTGTATGAATGCTCACCTCTCCTCCCCAGGCATCCTCTGCACTGAATACTAACCTTCCTTTACTGAACGATACCTATGCCAAAGTCCTGGTGGCTAAATCTCCTGCTTCAATAATGCTGGCCTAATATTTAAAATGGCATGCAGATTCTTGGATAAGACTAGCACAAATCAAATAACAAAGATCTGTGCCCCCAAGAACACCATTGTTTCTATACAGGTACAATGTTGTACCAGTGTAGCCATGTGCCCCCTTGGGGGTGGCAGGTAGTTGTGGTCCACCTGCCTGCTGCCATCAATCACACGATTTCCACACACCCGGAGTCACTGAACAGGCCTGTACTTTGTTTTTGTTGTTTTATTTAGGGGTTAAACTTGGATGGGGATAGGGATGACTGTGGGATGCCTAAGGATCAATCACAGGACCTTCTATATACACCGCCGTATATACACTCCTTCTTCTCCAGCACATACACTTGCTGACCGTTACACTTCTCTTTCCTCTCTCCTGCACACTACTTGCTGTTACCGGCCTGACACTTCCTCTTCCACCACAGCTAGCACATGGTGAGGCCTGTTCTTACTCTTAGCAGGACCTCCGGACCACCCGCAAGGGTCACAGGCTCCCAGTTGTGAAGCAATGGACCCTCATTTGTGTAGCTAAGTATGTTGGTGCTAGCTGGGCACTGAATGAACTACAACTCCAAGCCCATCCATCTTCCAGACCCCTCCGGCCTGCCTCACTGTCCAGTGGCACGCCTACCCCTGTTTGCCTTCTTCAACCTCTATAGACTGTCCACTGTCTTCTCCCCAGCCTTCTCATCCAGCTTCCAGGGGCTGCCACTCACTGACACCAGTGGATTCTTTAAAGAGCCTTTAATGTAAACTCTCTGCTGCTCTCCTGCTCCCTTGTGCTAATCCAGGATGATGACTCCTCTCCTGGCTGCACCCGAGCCTGCAGGCCTCAAGGGCACCCCCCCCCCCCAGACTGGGGGTTCCCTTCGGACAAGGTCTCCACAGCACCTCTGCTACATTCTCCACTCTTCCACTCAAACTCTCCTCCCCCTGCTGGGCAGATCACTGTATTTAAGGAGGCCTGCCCCCTGCCAAACCAGATTAGGGATTGGTCAGGGCTTCTTAACATACATCAGAAAGTGACACCACCTCATCCATCCCCTTTTCCAGAGCCTTCCAGGCCTCAAAGGGGAGGAGTAGCCAAGGGATGTTCCTTCCTGCAATTTCCAGCCCTCCCTGAGCCACTCCCCAGCCCAGATCAAAACAATCAGGCCTGCACTCACTGTCAGGCCTGACTAGATTTTACCTCCCCTAACAAAAACTCTCTATAAAAACGCACCTATCACTATGGGGGCGCTACACCAGGTTTTACCAGTAAGTGGTGCTGCAAATAAAAATAAAACGCTAGCTTCTGGTTTTAGTAAAGCCTGGGAACCACTGGAAGGAAGGTGTGCATCTCCCATGTTACTAAACAGAGGCAGCACAAGTAAGTGGAGGTTTTTCAGTTTCAGTAATACCCACGGCTTTTAATAAGATGCTAGATATTATTAGCATGTGCTCACTCACAGATAAACGAAATGTGGCTTCCCAACGTCAAAACTTGCCTCCTCCTTCCTGGCACTTTCCTCGCTTGAGAAATGTGTCATAATAAAAATAAGATTCTCCTCTCTTCTCCATCTGTCACACCTCCCATTATTACTCTGCTTGTTACAGCAATGATGACAAAGTACACTACGGCTTTGTTTGACAGCCTGGTTTAGAGATTTCTCCTTATAAAGGGATAGCACAGTCTTTGTTTAGTCGACTCTTGTTTTTTCTTTTACCATAAGCTAAATAATAATTACTGGTATTTCAATTGCTTAATGTCATTTGTTTGTGGAATGCAATAGTCCCTGTAACCGCTTCCAAGGAAGACTTTGATGTAAACAAATGCATGAATTCTTTTTGCTGTCTATTAGACGAATGGCGGCATAGAAGATCATCTTCATGTTTTCCAGACAGAAAAGACGGCGTGCCTTGCCATAAATCTCTAGGATCACATCATTGGTAAAGTTACTTTATATGAATTATGTCAGCTGTGATACAAGGGCTTTAATCGCACTTACCACCCCTCTGAAAAGTGTTCCGCGCTGGGCAGTTGACTGGCGGCTGGGAAGCAATATGTTGCCTTCTCATCACCTGTTTGAACCCCTAGTAGCACACAACACCCCTTGTATTGAACGTGGTTCTAGGGTGATTGTGGTGCAGCCCTGTTCACTTGAATGAGTCGCAATCGGTGTTGATACTTCCTGCTGAATGTGACAGGGGTATACCCCTTCATCGGCACAAGCATACTGAAGAAGCGGCCAGAGGGTGCCGTTTGGTCAGTAAGTGTCAGTCGTGACCAGCGGCTCCCGTGTGCATGCGCAGGAGTGGCGTCATCGCGGCTCGGGCCAATCACAGCGATGGAGCCCGCGCTGTGATTGGCTGGAGCCCTCGAACCCGGAAGAAGCTCTGGGAGACATGTCGTGGGTCACATCGGTGTGCGGGGACCGCTGCAACAGCGTTGATCTAAGTATTTCATAATGAGCTAGTATGCAATGATACTAGCTCATTATGCCTTTGTCTTGCAGGTGTTTTTTTTTTTTTCGCAGGGTTTACAACTTCTTTAAATTAGGGCTGATTAGGATTAACTAAAGGATAGTAAGAAACAAATTTTAATACAAAAATTGTTTTTTTGTTTTACTTTATTTTGTATTGTAGAGCTCTTAACTGACATCATATTCAGAGCAAAGTTTACCACTTTAACCACTTTAGCCCCGGAAGGATTTCCCACTTTAGGACCAGAGCCCTTTTTGCGATTCGGGACTGCGTCGCTTTAACTGAAAATTGCGCGGTCGTGCGACGTAGTACCCAAATGAAATTTGCGTCCTTTTATTCCCACAAATAGAGCTTTCTTTTGGTGGTATTTGATCCCCTCTGCGTCATTTCTGATCGCCGCTATAAACAAAAGAAGAGCGACAATTTTGCAAAAAAACCCAAATTTCTTACTTTTTTCTAAAATACAAATCAAAAATAAAAAACATTTTTTTCTATCGGTTTTGTTCGATTTATATTCTTCCTCATATTTTTGGTAAAAAAAATCACAATCAGCGTTTTTATCTGCGATTTTTAGCGGTACTGCGATATTTCAGCGGACATGTCGGACCATTTTGACACTTTTTTTGGGACCATTGGCATTTATACAGCGATCAGTGCTATAAAAATGCACTGATTACTGTGTAAATGTCATTGGCAGTGAAGGGGTTAACCTGCAGGGGGCGCTCTAAGGGTTAACTATGTTCCCTGGGAGTGTTCTTACTGTGTGGGGAAAGGGGATGATCACAGCTTTCACTTACAAGAAGGCTGTGATCATTGCCCTTCCCCCTTCAACAGAACGGAGGTCCGTGTTTACATACACGGACCTCCGTTCTTTCCGTGCGGGGGAGCCATCGCGGGTAGCCGGCGGCGATCGAGTCCACCCTACTAGCTCCCTGGCTCCCCCCGAACACAGCGAGCGCGCCTCCGGCGGCGTGCGCGCTCACAATGCTAGTTATCGCGGCCGCCGTCCTGTGACGGCGGTTCGTGATAACGAACCACCTTGTCGCCGTCACGCTGCGGCGGGCGGTCGGCAAGTGGTTAATCTGCATATAAATAAGAGTAAATACAAATTAATATTGCATTGTAATTCTCAGCTGAGCTTCTAAACCAGGGTTTATAAAGTAGGGTTCCTTCAGAGGTCGCTAGGGGCTCCTCGAGGAATGCATAATTTCTGCCTCTCAGATAAGTTCCCACTGACACCTTTGATATTGTTAGCTATCTGCAGCGGTGGCCGGTCCATAAGCGGCGCAGCGGCACGGCCCCTAATTTCCATGTAGGGCGCTAGACGCATATATTTCTGCGAGTTGTTTGTTTTTTTTTGTTTTTTTGAAGCACATGATTAGAGCCTGAGGCTCTAATTGGCTTCAAGAAGGTTGGGCTCAGGGCGCAGTGAGCCCACCCACTTATGACATTAGCGAATCAACATTAGCTATTGTCTTCCTGCTTCTCCTCCCGACTAATCAGGACAGGAAGCGGGTCCTAAGAACGAATTAGCTGGGAGGAGAAGTGACCGAATTGGCCGGGAGAAAAAGCCGGGGAAACCGCCCGTGACCTGGATGGTGTAAGTGCGGGTCTGGCTGGCTGGGGGGCGGTTTGTTTGCCGCCCCCGAAAAAATGTAGCACCAACCGCCACTGGCTGTCTGTAAGGGGGTAATTCTTCCCAATGACTATTTGTGTATAGAAATGAAGACACTGCAAGCTTTTATAATAACTCCATAACAATGACCACAAGTGTAAGGAGAATTCTTCCCACTGACCATCACACTAATGTATCATGAGTTGTAGATAGATATAGATATAGTCAATTTTAGTAGGGGTTCCCTGAGACCAGAAAGTTATTTCAAGGATTCCTCTGTGTTAAAAAGATTGAGAACTGCTGTTCTAAACAATGATCCAAACACAGCGATACATAACAAGTAATTGTCAAGCAAGAGTGATAAGGGAATGGCAGCAGGGGAAGTAAACAAGGCATTCTACTTACGCCCTGTGCACTTAGATGATGTTTTTTGGACATACATAGTACGCCCAAAGTCTACTACCCTTTACTAAACAGAATGCAACGAATAAAGAAAGGGAACAATACACAAGGTTACTGTTCTTAGATTCCTTTTTCTACAGTGCACAGAAGCCGATTGAGCCAGCCTTGTAAGTGGAGCGTATGGATGGTCTCCATTCACATGGTCTCCATTCACATCGTCTCCATTCACATCGTCTCCATTTGTACTCTGTTCACCCGCTAACCTGGCGTAGTGCTGGAGTAAGAAATATGCAAATAGTTTCAAGGCTGATTAGGTCTTGAAGTGCAGTGAATGGGATAAAGCTGCACAATTAATCGTATTAAAATCGCAATCTTGATCCACCCCCCCCCCCCCTGCGATCTTCATCAGGCATTACCGCGATTTTTAGTGCAGTTAATGGAGTCCGACTTGCGGGGCGACTCAGCGTGACTTGACTGTAATAAAAGTCAATGCAAGTCGCCTGAAGTCTTTTCTAATGCCCCGTACACACAATCCGAAAATTGGACGACAGATCGTCCGTTTTTTTTTTTTTGCATGCTAATCTCAGATCGAATCGGAAGAGTGTACTAAAGTCACGAATATTCTTGTATGACAGAATAAAAAATCAGAAGTGATGTCATGTGTTGTAGTGTATTTGTATTGTATTGTCAGACAACTGCACTGATTAAACGAAAATCGTACCATCGGGCACCAGGCGATCGTAAGCTGTGTACTAACGATCCGATTATTGTACGATCGCATCGTATGCGGTATTTTTCGTCCGATTTTCGGATCGTGTGTACGGGCCATAAGTCGGAGCGACCTGAGTCTCTGGGGAGACTGCCAAGTCTGGGCAGAGAGCCAAGTTCTGAAGTCATGCTGATAAAGACGCTAGAAGAGATACAATGTAATTACTTCAAAGGAATGAACCCCGTGTATAGAAGATGTTAAGTTTAACCATTTAAAGACCTAAATCTTTTCTGATTTGCTGCTTACAAATAAAAATCCAGTATTTTGTGCTAGAAAATGACTTAGAACCCCCAAATATTATATATTTTTGTTTTAGCAGAGACCCTAGAGAATAAGATGGTGGTTGTTGCAATATTTTATGTCACACGGTATTTGTGCAGCGGTCTTTCAAACGCAATTTTTTTGGAAAAATTACCCTTTCAAAGAACTAAACAGTGCTGTTAGCCCAATTTTTTTGTATATGTAATATGTTACGCCGCGAGAATCGTGAGAGAATTGTGATCTTTATTATAAGCAAAAAAATTGTGATTCTTATTTTGGCCAGAATCGTGCAGCTCTAGAATGGGGGATAAAAGACACCTGCTGGGATGTTATCTGAAAAGCTTCACAACAAATCAGATTGTCAGCATATGTTTCCAGAAGATTATTCCGGGGCTTAAAGAGAGCTTGTCATAAACCTTCACTGATGTCCATAAAACAGATAAACATAATGCTGGCTATGGGTTGTCTGTACAGTAAATGATATCCCACACAATATTGATCCACTTATTGCATGAGATAAAAAATAAATATTTATCTTCTATAGAAAAGGCAGTTGTATTTTGAAGGCAAACTATCCACTTGACAACCGCCCCATAGCAGATGCTAAAAAAACGAATATTATTTCTAGTGTTAAGAGAGTGCTAAGAGCGCCGCATTGTATAATGTATATGTTTT
>BLSH010016053.1:409773-429980 GCA_018402905.1 Glandirana rugosa | reverse complement strand
GAATCACGTGTGAAAATATATATATATATATATATATATATATATATATATATATATATATATATATATATATATGTGTGTGTGTGTGACTCTGCACTTCCCGTAGGGGGCACGCCCGCGCCGCCTCTGCTTTGATTAGTCACAAAGTGCCGGGACAATTGATGTCGGCCGGCATCCGCTGATCGTCGAAAAGAAAGGCTGGATGGAGTTCTGCGTATGTAAACAATGCAGAGCTCCATCCTGTCAGCAGGGATGGGATAGATTTTCAATAAAATCCATCACATCCTTGAATAAAAGCAGCACACACAGTACACAAAAACACTGGCTAGGCACACATTTAACCCTTTCATCACCCTAGATGTTTAACCACTTCCCAGTACAGTGACAGTGCATATTTTTAGCACTAATCACTGTATTAGTGTCACTGGTTCCCACAAAGTGTCAGATTGACCCCCAATAAATTCTTCTATAAGTCGCTGATTGCTGCCATTACTAGTATAAAAAACAAATAAATACAATTCCAGTATATATACCATAGTTTGTAAATGCTATAACTTTTGCAGAAACCAATCAATATACACTTATTGGGATATTTTTACCAAAAATATGTAGCTGAATACATATTGGCCTGAATTTTAGATTTTTACATTTATTTTATTGGATATGTTTTATAGCAGAAAGTAAAAAATATTGTTTTTGTTTTTTAATTCAAAATTGTCGTTCTTATTTTTTTTTTATAGCATAAAAAATAAAAACAGGTGATCAAATACCTCCAAAAGAAAGCTCTATTTGTAGGGAAAAAGGGATATAAATATAATTTATTTAGTGTCGCATGACCGGGCAATTGTCAGATAAAGTAACGCAGTGCCCTATTGCGAAAAATGGCCTGGTAATAGGGGGGTAAATCTTTTGGATGTCAAGTGGATAGTGTTTTTTTTTGTTTGTTTTTTTTGGTCGCTGTTATATTAATTTTTTTTTTTTTTTAGCGTTCTTATTTGTGTGTGCTCTGATATTGGGTTGAAAGAGGTAAAGATCACACAAAGTTCTCTAGGATACAATTTGAGGGGCTCCAGAATGTTGGTTCTAAACAGAAGTTTTTTTTTTATCCTTCTCTGGGTTTTGTAATTCCCAGATCAGGGTCTGGAGTCCAGAGGCTTCAAAGAGCTTTGGGTTGGAAGAAACCTCTAATCCTGTGTCCAGGTTTTGCTGGAGACCGGCAGAGTGTGTGGGCACAACCTTTACATACCAGAAGCTTAAGCTTGGGGTCTAAACAGCAGCGCTAAAAAACAAGGAGGCTTAAAGTGTTACAAAACCCACAACAGTAAAATCAGTCTGTATATGCAGTAAAGCATGCTTGTTATACTCACTGTGGAACCTAAAGGGTTAATCCTCTGCATTGTGTATAAAGGTTGTTTAAACCTGTCTCCTCTGATCCTCCCCTTCTCCGGTTGTCCCCCTAATCATTTCTTGATAGAGCTCGGGGACAAGCTGTGCATTCTCAGTTTGGTGTGTATTGCTTGGGAGAGTGCATGTAATCAGCACAAGGCCAATCAGCAGTGTCCAGACAGAGGGTCAGGGGTCCTGGATCCTTATAGGTCAATCAGAGGAGAATGAAAACTCCTCCTACAAGCTTTAACCAGACACTGATAGTTACATACTATATACTGCTGATGAGAAAAGGCATTTAGCAGTTTATATTTACTAAAATAAAATTATTGCATGTCCATGTGCTGTGTACTGTGGGAGACCAGATATAGTGAATGCAGGCTCTGGGTTTAGTAACACTTTAACCACTTGCCGAACGGCCATTGTTATAATACGGCGGCAGGTTGGCACTGCTGCGCGAATCATCGTAGTTGTGTGAGTGTGTCTGCAGGTTTGGCAGACTCGATGTCCGCCGGCGACCTGCGATCACCTATTATGCAGAACGGAGATCTGCCAGTGTAAACACGGCAGATGTCCGTTCTGTCAGGGGACATATGACAGATCTACTGTTCCCAGTAATTGGCCCCGGCCAGCCCAGCCCCCACACAGTTAGAACACAGTGAGGGAACACATTTAACCCTTTCATCGCCCCCTACAGTTTAACCTCTTCCCTGCCAGAGACATTTATACAGTAATCAGTGGCTATTTTTAGATCTGATCACTGTATAAATGTCATTGGTCCCAAAAAAGTGTCCGATCTGTCCACCGCAATATCGCAGTCCTGATAAAAATCGCAGAACACACCATTAATAGTGAAAAAAAAAATACCATAAATCTATTCCCATTGTTTGTAGATGCGATAACTTTTCCGCAACCCAATCAATATACGGCTATTGCGATTTTTTTTTTTTTTTTTTTTTTACCAAAAATATGTAGAATACATAAATACCTAAATTTAGGAAGAAATTTGTTTTTTGTTTTACATTTTTTGGGGGTATATTTATGAAAGCAAAAAGTAAAAAATATTGTTTTTTTTTTTCAAAATTGTCGCTCTTTTTTGTTTATAGCGCAAAAGAGCAAATGCCACCAAAAGAAAGCTCTAATTGTGGGGGAAAAAAAGGGTGTCGATTTTGTTTGGGTACAATGTCACACGACCGCGCAATTGTCAGTTAAAGCGACGCAGTGCCGAATCGCAAAAAGTGTTCTGATCAGGAAGGGGGTAAATCCTACCGGGGCTGAAGTAGTTAAGGACATTTTTCTTTTGTATTTTACACTGATGAAGGTTAACCCTTGCGTGGGCAACCGGTGTGTTGGAACTTTTTCTTTTTGTTTAAATTAAATGGGCCAATGAGCCCTAAAACAGTATTTCTGGCTTGGACTGAACTTGCTGGGAAGCACTACACTTGAGCAATAACCCCCAACTCATCACAGTATGTGTGTGTGTGTGTGTGTGTATATGTGTATATGTGTATATATATATATATATATATATGTATGTGTGTGTGTGGGGGGGATGCTTACAGCTGAATGAAGTTAATCTTTAAAGCGGAGTTCCACCTGAAAGTGGAACTTCTGCTTTAAGGGAAGGTGACCCCCCGACATGCCACAATTGGCATGTCATTTTTTTAGGGGAAACCGGGGACCCTGTTTTCAGGGTCCCCGCTGCACTTCCTCTCCTGGCACCGTGGAGCCGGAAGGAAGTTCACCTTCCCTCCCCTCCCACCTGGTGATCTTCTAGGACACGTCACAGGTCCCAGAAGGTACACCAGCCATTCACAGCATGACCCACGCATGCACAGTGTGCGCCCGGCTTTGAAGCCAACGCCGGGCGCCCACACTTGTGATGCTGGCGTTGCACTAGGGTTGCCACATCATCCCTTTCATCCAGGACACATATTAATTACTCAGGTTCTGTGGCTGATTAAGGTGATAATTAAACTCACGTGGTGCCTCATCTGCATTAAATTAGCCTCAGAACAACCTGTGTAATTCATATATGTCCTAGATTAAAGGGATGATGTGGCAACCCTACGTTGCACGGAGGAGAAGAAGAAGAGCGACGCAGCGGGCGGCTGCATCACTGGAGCCTGGGACAGGTGAATGTCTGATTATTAAAAGTCAGCAGCTACACTTTTTGTAACTACTGACTTTTAATAGGGTGGAACTCCGCTTTAATTATACTAGATAACCGTATCATCTGATGCCTCTAAAGCTGGCTATCCACTAGTAGAGTTTCAGCGCTGTATATCACTCCTCTTCAAAGCTACCTGAAAGACGCCCAAGGTCATTTAACCCACTTCCTGTGAGACCAGGCGGTCATGGGAGGCTTTGTCGTACCGGCCTGGGCTTACAATGCTATAGAATAAAACGGTTTACACATCATGATAGATCACCCACTGCCTGTGCTAGAAAAGAGGGGGATGTCATGGGACTATAATATTGCAGAACTTAAAGCTCATTTGCACCACTGGATTCGCAGCCCCCCCACCCGGAACCAGTGGTGGCAGCTGACCTGGAGGAGGGATTATATTTGGTTATTTAGGTGAATAAAATGCCTAATAGAATGGGTTAGGGTCAGATGGAAGGGAGGGATAGGAAAAAAAATCGCTTTAGCCTTGAAAGAGACTTTAAAGCGGTTGTAAAACGCTGGGTGTTTTTTTTTATTTTATTTTTTTCAGACCTGTAAGGGGTGGCCATTCCTTCAAAACCCATGTGCCGATGATGTCATCAGCTGCATATACAGTAAATATATTCTAAACAGTGCATGCTTGGGGGAAATTTACAGTACCTATAGGTAAGCCGTATTATAGGCTTACCTATAGTAAAAGTACAGGACTGAGGTTTACCTCCACTGTAAGGTAAGTAAAGTGTTGTGTTAATAGAGTAAACCCGGCTCCAGGTCAGTCTGCTGTCCCACCTCCACTGGCACACTAAGGCCCCATTCACACCTGAGAGTTTTGTAGCTTGAAGCCTGAAGCTACAAAACACTTGAGGGGCAAAAAATTCAATGATTCTCTATGGAGTCCGTTCACATCTCCACTCAAAGACGCCAAAAGCCTGAAGCTCCAAAAAGTTCTGGATGTATTTTTTGTAGCTTGACTTGGGCGTTTTTCTACTTTTTACATTGGTGACCTTTTGACCTGTACAAAATTGCGGTAAAAACCACGTGTATTTCTGCCTGAAAACGCTACGCCCAGCTGTGATTGCAGCCTTATAGGTTTACAGTCTTCATAGTATGGAGAAAAGAATCTGGTTGGCCACACATCCGATAAAATCACCTTTTATTGTAACTTCTTCTAAAAAAGCGCTCCACCGTACAATCAGAGGGAAAACAGCACACCAACGAATGCGTTTCACACCAACATCAGCGCTTATTTATAGCTTGGATAAGCGCTGATGTTCGCGTGAAACACTTTAGTTGGTGTGCCGTTTTCCCTCTTTGATTGTACAGTGGAGCGCTTTTCTAGCAGAAGTTACAATAAAAGATGCGGCTAACCGGATTCTTTTCTCCATACTATACTGTTGTGTGTGATTGGTTTTTTTCTTATGGATTGGGTAGGGGGGTTATCACAGTTGATAATCCTGGAGTTGTGATTTAGCCAATATCTATCATTATACACACATCATTCAGCTTTTATCCAGGCTGTAGATTTCATGGGTAGAGTTTTCTAGGTTGTAGGACAGGTCCTCTTAAAACCTTCACTGCTGTTACTTTTTGTTGCATTTTTTTCGCTACCGCTGTAACAGGTTTTGGAAATGCCAATTTTCACTGTAAGATACTTGTTAATACGGCCAATCTGGGTGCTAAGAAAAATGAAATGTTTGGACAGAATATATTATATGCTCGGCGTGGGAGAGGAAGTGACAATTTATGTAACGAAATAGTGCGAGTGACAACCCTGAGAAGTAATATTTGCTTATTTGTGCTTTTCTTTGATGTAATGCTTGTTTGCACTATCAGAGCTTTATGTGATTCACCTTTTGAATATTAAATTTGCTAAATATGAGAAAATAAATTAATGGGCTGTAATGTATTTTAGTTGCTGTTGCTTCCTTCCCTCGCCCTCCAGACAGTTGGAACCCACAACCCTTTTCTCTTCCTACGCGTACAAATTAGTCCCAAGTGCTTTTTCAGAGATCAGCCACCATCTACTGTCTGTAGACAAGTTTAAGTGTAACTCTAAGACTTGTTTTTGTTTTGTATGGGTTTGTACATCTTGCAGATTTTTATTTCTATATGTGCCCGACTAACTAGGGAGCTTCACCAGGAACCGGCCAAGATTCGACCCGTTAATGGGGAGGCTGAATGTACCAAATTGATCAACTTGAGTACAACCAGCTTGCCAGATTCTGTTGCGATTATCGCAGCACACATGAAAGCTACAGGAACTTATCAGGATGAAGTGAAAGTAAAGTCAAAACTCCTGTTGGCCCTCAGCCAGTGGTGGCATTGGGTTTCCCTAGATATCAGATTATTGCCCAATGTCAAAAATGGTGAATGTCTTCTAGGAGTGATACAATAATTGTTTTTTGAGTAGTTACCTTGGGTTAGGGCTTAGAATTACAGAGCCATGAATTTCACTGATAAAGATATTAAAGTTTCCTTATCAGGACTGAGCCAAAGTGAAGTCAGAACTACTGATCTAAATGCTTGTTTTGGGTTGGACTCAAAGTCTTGAAGATATTGCATCAATGCAGCAAGCACACAACCAATGCTTTCAGAATGATCAGCAATGACGGCCGGTATGCTCCATGAGTATGTTTACTTTACTTTAATACTTTTATAGAACTGAACCTACTTTTAGCCTTTAATAGCAACTAACAACTGAAAAACTTCCACCTGTGTTATGGAAATGAGGAGAAGGGACCGGGTCTGTAGTCCAGTTCAGCAGGTATTTTTTTTTTTTTTCTATGCCTGCGGTGCTTTTGAAGAGATGCACATGCCAAAAATACATGTATTGCATATATTTTATTTCATTTTACCCAGACATTTACTTTAAATGCACATGTTATTAGCTCGCCCAGGGTAATTGCATGTCATATGGTATTTTATAAATGCAATGTGTGTATATATACTGTATATTGTACACACATGGATCTAGAATGAGTTTAATTTTCATCTTTATTTTTTTCTTTATATCTTCAGTTGAAAGTCACACGCCATCATGGGGAAGCAGAACAGTAAGTTACGTCCTGAGGTCATGCAGGATTTACTAGAAAGCACGGACTTTACAGAGCATGAGATCCAGGAGTGGTACAAAGGCTTCTTGAGAGACTGTCCCAGCGGACATTTAACAATGGAGGAGTTTAAAAAAATTTATGGGAATTTTTTCCCTTACGGGGACGCTTCCAAGTTTGCAGAGCATGTATTCCGCACTTTCGATGCTAATGGCGATGGGACAATTGACTTTAGAGAATTTATTATAGCGCTGAGCGTAACATCCCGGGGGAAGCTGGAGCAGAAGCTGAAGTGGGCGTTCAGTATGTATGACCTTGATGGCAATGGTTATATCAGCAAATCGGAGATGCTGGAAATAGTACAGGTAAGTGGCTTATTTAAGTGTTTAAATAAAGTCATTTCCTTTTTTTTTACCCAGCTAACTTGATTACAGGGGCTTTTTTTCTTATTGTTGCTGTTTTTTGGTTATAGTGACAACAAGTGAGTAGCTAACTGAGTGACAATAATTAAAGAAAAGTCTTTTTGGCTTATGGTTTTGTGTTTGCAAAATGGCCCAAGTTACAGCATGATCTTGTGGAATTGAGGAAGCCATTTCTGTAGGAAGTGGTTTGCTGTTTTAAAAGATGACATATTATTTTCATTAATGTATAACTAAGCTCTTGTTTGGAAATCTGAACTCAAGCCTTACAATGCCTGTGTCTACTGCCCCTTTGGGATATGGTCCCTCTCTAGAAGGGTTCTTAACCAGGGGTATCGGCAACCATATATGGGGGTAGCAGACCAAATTTAACATAAAAAATAAACTGCATACTCTGCACTGCCAAACCTAGAATCAAAGTGGAGAAATTAAAGTGAATCTTTATCCAATTTTAGCAATTCATGAATGTGGTACTTTCTGGTACAATATTTGTATTGAGTTATATTGATGGTTACAACCACAGAATTCCCACGCTGGGAGCATAAACAGTGAGCACGATATAAAGCCTCAAACAGTATGTGCCTATAAGTGTACTATATTGAACTACAATGCCCTCCCCACCGGGGTCAGGGGAGGACACTGGGTGCCTGGGCCCTTGGGGGATGGACAGGTCCACTAAAAGGGAGGGGGCAAATAAAATGTAAATTAGGCAAGAGCAACAAAAAAGAGGGGGAGAAGATGAGAAGAAAAGAAGAGAAAGGAGAGAGGGAAAGAGTGGAGAGAGTTGAGAGGGTCCCCCAGGCAGGGTATTGGAAGATTTTAGGTGGGAAGGCCCAAGCTGGTCGGGTGCAGGGTTGGAAGAGCATAGGACCACCAAAGGGAGCACACCTTAAAAAAATTAGTGTGGGAGTCGTGGAGGATACTGGTCATCTTCTAATATCAATGATAATCAATGATCACATAAGGGTCGTCGAGATGCTCTTCACCTCTGCAAACGAGACAGCAGGCTTTTTCCTGGCCCTGACAATCGCAATAAATAAGTAGGTGACCAATTTTTGTTGGTAGGAAAATAGGCCCGGGATTGGACAATGGAGCAGGGCTAATTGCTCCACAGCATCCTTGTGGATAGGTATATGAAAAAGGGTGTACAAGCATCCAAAGACCCTCCACCAGAACCCCATCAGGCAGGGACAGGAACACCATTAATGTGGTACTTTGACCCAACCCCTTTTTTTTAAAGGAGCAACCCAAAGCTGTTGATGTGAAAAGCCTATGCTACTTAATATGCCAAACACCTAACATATAAACATATCCAAAAATAATATGATGTAGCTCTTATTAGTACTATAACTGATATACCACTCTTATTAATCTACCATATAAGCACAAAATCATACAAAAGGTCCCATGGGCAAAACAAGTCTGTTTCTTCACTTTAACACATATTTAGTATTCTCATACATTCTCTTGGACAAATGTACCTACTAATGAAATAAATATATTTCCGCCTTCTTTTCTTTCACCTCTGTGCACCACCGCCACCAGTTGTGCTCTCACCTTCAGGATATAACCCACATATGCAGGCAAGGTCAAAAAAGCGTGTATCTCCTTTGAAACAAGTCCTCCTTTGTCCCGTGAGTAATGACCCTTTAAACTCGGCTCCTCCTCCAAACACCATCAAGAGATTGGATTGTTTCTCTTCTCTTGATGGTACTTAGAGGAGGAGCCGAGTTTAAAGGACCTTTACTCACTGGAGGAAGGAGGACTTGCTTTAAAGAAGATGCGCACTCTTTTGACCTTGCATGTGTATGTGGGACATATCCTGAAGGTGAGCGCACAACTGGTGGTGCACGGAGGTGAACGAAAAGAAGGCGGAAATATATTTATTTAATGAATATATAATTTGTCCAAGAGAATGTATGAGCATACTAGAAACAACTGAAATCTAAAACCTGATTTTAGCTCATACCATTCCCATTATTATAGACTGAACTTGCTGGATCAGTTAAAATAGTATTTATTGAAATTCAAGACAAACATATAATACAAATATGCAAAAAATGGTACCATATAAACATTAAATGTTAAAAACCAAATCCACCTCTCATATTCCCTCAGTTGTCACCATCTGTGCCTGAAACAAATGGGCATATATCCTTATACGTGGAGGAAAAACCTCTTCCTGTTTTGTGATTGACATAGATTGCACACGAGGAAAACATTATGGTATGTAGGATCCTGGGATCAAGCAGTCGGCTTGGAGAGCAAGTATATTGTACACTGTTGAGTAGCCCACTGGAATTTCAGTGCAGAGTGGTCAAAGTCCAGTTTAATCATGGTTCATTGTAGATAGATACTGTATGTAAATATCGTTCCTGATTGTAATCCATAGTGCAGGAGCCACAGTATAGGCTCAATAAGAATTTTAGAACACAAGCTATACAGTCTATGGTGGTCCAGAAGAGGTATTTCAAGCACAGATGTCAAGCTGAAGTCCTACTTTGGGGTATCAAACCAGTGACTACTTCCCGGGACCCTCCCTCACACCACAGATTCCATTCAGCTCTAGGTGTAAACAAGTTACAGTTTATCCATTGGCACTGTATAGATATCCAATAGATATCCATAGCTATACTGGTTTCGCTGGGCAAAGCTCCCTGTTGGCCTCTGACGAAGCCAGTGGTGACCGGCGAAACCGGTCAGGTGGGAACACCAATCCACCTCCAACCCTGCATTACGGAGGAATGGCTTTATGATATTGGATCCTTATACACTGATTAATCAGACTGTGTACTGAAGGAGCACCTCCTGTATGGAAGGAGCTGATAAGTATAATCTACCCATGGAAACTGTGCATGCATATTGATTGTGTGATGGACAATGGAGGTCCTATAGAGAGCCTGGTGTAATCCCCTTTCCAGTTGGATATCTATACAGTGCCAGTGGATATAACGTCTAACCTATCCAACAGCTGGATGGAATCTGTGGTGTAAGGGAGGGTCCCAGGAAGTAGTCACCGTGGTTTGATACCCCGATGTAGGACTACAGCTTGAATACCTCCTATGGACCACCATAGACTGTATAGCTTGTGTTCTAAAATTCTTATTGAGCCTATACTGTGGCTCTTGCACTATGGATTACAAACCGGAATGATATATACATATCTATCTAAAATGAACCACGATTAAACTGGGCTTTGACCCCTCTGCACTGAAACTCCAGTGGGCTACTCAACCGTGTACAATATACTTGCTGTCCAAGCTGACTGATTGATACCAGGATCCTACATACCGTCATTTTTTCCTCGTGTGCAATCTACTTCACATCATCACAGAACAGTAAGAAGTTTTTCCTCCATGTATTATGCCCATTTTTTTCAGGCACAGATGGTGCCAATAATTCTGGGAATATGAGTGGTAGATTTGGTTTTTAACATTTAATGTTAATATGCTACCATTTTCTACATATTTGTATTATATGTTTGTCTTGAATGTCAATAAATACAATTTTAACTGATCCAGCAAGTTCAGTCTATAATAATGGGAATGGTATGAGCTAAAATCAGTTTTTTTATTTCAGTTGTTTCTAGTGCTTTCTTCACCAATAGGTCCCATTCCTTATATTAGTTGGGTCACCTTTTATGATGCCTTTGTTAATGATGTTTAAAAATTAGTTCAAGTAATATATAATATTAGTTTCTTGAGGACCTATCATTTTCTATTGAGAGTTACTCGTATGAGCATACTATATGTGTTGAAGCGAAGAAACAGAGGCTTTTTTGCACATGGGACTTTTTGTATGATTTTCTGTTTATATGGTAAATTATTACAGCAATATTAAAGTCTTGTTTTTTTTTTTTTCTAAAATAAAAAACATGTTATACTTACCTTCTCTGTGCAATGGTTTTGCACAAAACAGTCCAGATCCTCCTGTTCTCATATGCCAAGCCAGTGCTCCTGGCCTCCCCCTCCTGCCGGGTGCCCCCACAGCAAGTGGGGGCAATTCTGAGCCGCGGCTCTGTGTGTCCACTCACACACAGAGGCTCGGCCCGCCCCCTTCGTCTCCTGATTGGCTCACTAGCTATGATTAAATGGCCCCTGCTGCTGCCAAAAGCCAATGAGGAGTGCGAGTCCTCGGAGAGACAAGCTGGTGTGGACATCGCTGGATCGAGATGGGGCCTAGGTATGTATTGGGGGGCTAGGGAGCTGCTGCACACAGGTTTGTTACCTTCATACATAGAATGCATGACGGTAAAAAACATTGTGCCTTTACAAGTAGTATATCCGATAAAGCAATGAAAAGCTCTATGCCTTATTTTCTTTGAACTGAAAGCTGTTCATAACATGTACAGATTTATCAGAGAAAACCATAGATTCAGCTGAATTGTTTCCGCACAGGTAGTGTTTGCTTGGCCACCCACAGCTTGAATTTCAGTCAAGTCACAAGAATCAGCCGAAACTTGAGCTGTGTATGGTCAGATTTAGTTTTTACATGTTTACCTAAAAACAGGTTATGCCTACGGTCACACTGGTGCGATTTGTCATGCGGTTCGCATGAGAAGTCGCACCCTATTGTCTGCATTGAAAGCAGTCAAGTCGCTCCGATTTTGAAAATGTTTCCTGCACTACTTTTTTCAAATCCAGGTGTGACTTGCATAGATATCTGTGCATGAAGTCATACAGATGTCTTCCAAGTCGCACCTGAAGAAGCACTTTAACTTTAAAATCATGCTACTTCAAGTAAAGTAGCGCGATTTCGATGTCCCGATCGGAGTAAGGAAGACATAAAAGGTGTGGAATTGCACCAAATATTTATTTTTCAGTGAAATCAACAAGAAAAAAATAGGACCAGACTTTAAGGCTCCATGCACACTGGACGCTTTTTCAACCTCCCCTGAACAATTTTTGACAGCTAAAAACCAACACTTAAAACTGCCGTTCAGCCGCGTTTTACATGCCACGTTTTGCCATATTCACGTCAAGAAGCTTTTTTTTTTTTTTTTATTTTTTTTTTTTTTTTATGGATCAAAAATGACGACAAAAGCTGGTGAGCCATGTTTTTGGGCGTTTAATGCTTTTTGTGGTCAAAAGAACTACTCTTGAATGCGATTTCAGGGCATTCAGATAACAGCCCATAAACCCCACTGCTGATAAATGATATTAAACGTCCTGTGTGCATGGACACATAGGATAACATAGAGGGGCGTTTATGGGCTGTTAAAAAAAAATGCCTAAGCGATCGTTTAGAGCTACAGTATGCATGGAGCCTAAAGGTAAAATGAAATGCATAATATTGATAAAATACATATTTTTATTGGTATACAAATCTATAAAAAAAAAAAAACACATAAAGCGCAAGTGTTAATAAAAATCACATACAAATGCGATAAATGGCTGATGCAAGCCAAAGTTGTTAACAAGAATAATATTACATGCTATCAGGAGAATGAGCCCTTGTGCGTCAACGCATTTCGCTGATCCGCTTCCTCGGGACATACAAAGAGGGGGTGAAACACTGATTTCACTACATAGATGGAAAAAGTACATGTAAATCAGTTATATACACAGACCAAACAAATAATATAGCACATCACATTTTATATAGTTGCATTTATACATACCGAACAGTCACCTCGCCTGGATGATAGGATATTTATGACACGGTCTCAATGGACGGGCACTGGAGCAGAAAGAAAGAAAAAAAATGGAGAAAGCCAAATTCCTATTGGGAGGTACTACAAAAATGATGATGACCAAAGGGATATATAGGATGTGCATAGGTATGATATCAAATCTAAGGGCAATAGTAAAAATGAGACATCCAAAAGGAGTCTCTATAAATATATTTATTAATTTTACCGTAATATTTAGAAATCACATATGCTGATGTTTGAAGAGCATATACTGTATAGATATATACTGTATATAAAATATATAGGACAGCCTAGGATAGTTTATAAAGGGATGAATATATGTAAATATAATAACCACAAAGGAGACCTATAAACTGATACTTTCTTAGAGGATCAGCAAACAAGCCCCTGAAGAGAACCTCAGGCCCCAGCTATAGCAAAGGTAGTACTATTTGCAAGTAGATGTTGAGAATAATGACTCTCAGTGATCCCAACTAAATTCTTATACATATTAAATGATAATCCTGGTATAGAATCATTGGGTATAAAAGTGAAGAAGAGAAGCAGGGGCGCTATCTTTCAAATGGGATTTCCCAGGATTCCCACAAGCCCTATAGGAAAAAAGATGAATAAGGGTAACAACCCCATTCCCTAGTTAGGGGTTAGGGCAAGATAACAAACCGATCAGAGTGCTTACCGCTATTATGTGTAGTAATGGCATCCCAGGGAGACGGTGGGGTGTCATGGCGAGCATCTTCTATACCCCCACCGCTCATTGAGACGCTAGGTACATCTACTATTGGCCACGGCTGAGGCGCACCTGACCTGATATTTGTGGCTCTGGCAAAGGAGTATACCCCTACGGTCTATTTTCAAGGAACTAGCAGCATTGGCAGTCCATTGAACGGTGTTCATTTTTCGAAACTTAAGAATGTGTTTCACTATGCAAGCCCAAAGCAAATAAATGAGAGAGCTACTTATAGACATCAAATAAATACCATACAGGAATCTTTCTTGGAATGTCGAGTGTAAAACCGATGGTCCTAGATTAACAAAGCCCTCTTCCTATGCTTAACTGAGCTGTCCATTTATTATGGTCTGTCCTACCCAGTGAAGGACTGGTGATGTGGAGGCCGGAGATGTCCGTACATGTGTATCTTGTTTGACATGGAGGCAATGGTGAGTGACTGAAAATAATGATGTAGGTCACACTGGACTGCATACTTATCTGAAGAGGTGTGTTTTGAGGATGCATAGGAATGTGGAGAGGGCTGGAGAGTGCTGAACAGAATTCATTCCAGAGAAGAAGAGAAGCTCATGAGACATACTGGATGCCGAAGATCATGAAAGTGAGTAGAGGAGAAAGTCATGAGCAGCGTAGAGGTTGCTTTTGTGATAATATCTAAAAGGTGGTAGAGGAATGTTTGCTTGGGCCAGGCAGTAGAGGGGTTTTACTGGTTAGAATTTGATGTTTAAATTGAATTCTCCACTTAATAACCAGCAGAGGGGTTCCCATAGAGGAGGAACATTGCATCAGTGAGAAGACGAGATGAATCCTACTGCAGAACTAGGACCTATGTGCATGGGCTTTGTTTTGTCCGCATACAAGTCATTGTAAATGCATAAGAAACATAAGAAATTTGGAAGCAGTTTGGTTTTAGATGCACTTTTAGGAGATGCTTCAAACACAAACATGTAATATATTGCAGATTACCTGTCCATAGATGTGGTGACGGCATTAGGTTTTTTTTTTTTGTTTTGTTTTTTTGGCCTTCCCCTTCATTTTTACCTGGTGATCCTGCCAGCAATACACTTCTTGTCCTAGGCTGATGACACTCACCCACTGTATCGTACCTATGGAGGAGCATAATGGTCACCCTTCAACACGACCACAGCCCAATTATATGATTGGACCTTAAATATTTATATCTACTTTAAAGGCTTCTACAAAGTTGGTTGGTGCTGTTTGACACTTGGTCTTCAAACTAGCATTTGCAAGCCAAAATTCAAAACCCACATTTCTATTGTGCTTTGGGGTAATTGTCCCTCTAAAGCAGTTTTCTTAACCTGGGGTATGGGAACCAATTGATGAGGGAAGAACACCAAATTTTCTGATTAATTAAAAAAAATTATAAACATAAAAGTGCAGCGCTACTAAACTCTATTTGAATTAAGAAACCGTCCATATATACAGAATGAGGTAGAAAGGGACAGCTGCAGTGATGAAGATGTTCTATCACAACACTGTGCGCCGCAGTGCTTCTACAGTATCCACCACCAGATGCACAGGACCCTCCTCACCTCACTACTTCGACCTCACAGAGCCAAACAAAAGACTTCCTGTATTCCTGATGTCGCCAGCCAGGTCTCCTTGTTAATTACCAAAGGCAACCGTAGGTGTATGCAGACATATGAGGACAAAGAAAGGAAATCTAGTGCTTTCCGTTACAACTATTTATTGAAAAGGTATATAAAATCCAGAAAACTCACATGATATGGCACTCAAAGCCGAGTGCCAGCATATACACATCCAAAGAGACAATGGTCCTTGTCAACAAAGATGGCCGTGGGTGACATCACTAGTAGCTCCTCCCCTGTACATGTTACGTCCATACGGGACTTCGTCAGCGGGATCTTAGCCGGGATCTCGGCTTGAAGTGCCATATCATGTGAGTTTTCTGGATTTTATATACCTTTTTAATAAATAGTTGAAACTGAGAGCACTAGATTTCCTTTCTTTGTCCTCATATGTCTGCAAGATAAATCACATCATCTATGGCTTGCCTTAGTAACCAGTGTTAGGGGACTAGAAAGGAACACTGAAACATTAAAGTGATACTAAAGTCTCATTTTTTTTCATTTAAACATAACAAACATGTTATACTTCCCGTACCTGCTTTGTGCAGTGGTTTTGCACAGAGCAGCCTAGATCCTCCTCTTAACAGGTCCCTCGCCAGTGCTCCTGGCCCCTCCCTCCTGCCGAGTGCCCCCACAGCAAGCTGCTTGTAATGGGGGCACTCGAGCCAAGCCACTGCTCTGTGTGTCCATTCAGACACGGAGCTGCGGTCCAGTCCTGCCCCCCCCTCTTCATTGACTCACTGACTTTGTTTGACAGCAGCGGGAGCCAATGGCAGCTGAGACTCTCTTGCAACATCACTGGATCGAGATGGGACTTAGGTAAGTATTAGGGGGGCTGCTGCACACAGAAGGTTTTTTTATCTTAATGCACAGAACGCATTAAGCTAAAAATCCATCTGACTTTAGAACCACTTTAAGAGAAGATAAATCATGCTGCAGAATTATGACCTGTGTACACAGGCTTTGTTTTTTTTCCCCATACAAGTCATTGTGAATGTAGAAGAAACTCAATGAAGCTCAAGAGCAACTTGAAGCATCTCCTTAAAGTGCATCTAAACCCAAAAGCAAACATGTAATATAGTACTGCTTACTAGTCCTTTGATGTGGTGACTGCATTCACTTTCTCCTCTCAAGCTTTTTTCTGTTATCTTCTACTATAGAACACCTTTCACTCTACTACTCTTCTTTTTTATTATTATTATTATTATTATTACAAGGACACTGGATTTCCAGCAAAATCAACAAGTATTATTCTGTACTTGCAAAAAAATGTTTAAGGCCCCTTTCACACGGGTAGATCGATTGGGTCCAGCTGTCAGTTTTTTTTTAAGCAGACCCGATTGGACCACATCCATTCCCCTCTATGGAACGGTGGGTGTCAGCAGACATGTGCCCGTTGACACCCAATCCGATCCTGTCCACTAAAAACAAACGGATGGGGGATTTGTTTCAAATCAGTCTATTGGATCGGATGACAGTCGGATGTAAATGAATCGAATTTCAGATTTACAACCTGTGTATATGGGCTTTTCTTTTACCCCATACAAATCATTGTGAATGTAAACGAAAGTCAGCAAAAGCTTAAAGGATTTGATTAAATCATATTGAATCCCCAAGAACAAACATTCATTATATTGCAGCTTACCGGTCCTTAAGCCCCATACACACGATCAGAAAATCGGACGAATAAATACAGATTTCGAAGCGATTGTACGATAATCGGACCGCTAGTACAGATCTTTCAAGAGTCAATCATGACCGTTCATCTGAAAATATCCGTCCGGACATGCGGGAAAAATGTTCTCGTATGATGCCTGATCATACAATTTTCATTTAATCAGTGCACTTGTCGTTCGAAAATGCAATTCAAATACACTACAACACATCACATCACTTTCGATTTTTTTATTCTGTCGTATGAGAATTTTCGTGACTTAAGTAAACTCTTCCGATTCAATCTGAGATTAGCATGCAGAAAAAAAACGGACGATCTGTCGTCAGATAGTCTCATTGTGTATACCAGGCATTAGATGTGATGACTGCATTAAATGTGTCTTTTTGTGTTTTCCCCTTCATTGGTGATCCTGCTAGCAACACACTTCCCGTCTTAGAGTGATAACACTCATCCACTGTGCAGTATCTTTGGAGGAGCAGAATTTTCACCCTTGGATGGGATCACACCTTAAGGCCTCATACACACGGACATTTTTTGACGCCAGCGTTTTCTGTTGTTTTTTGCAGCTCTCCATGTTGGTCAATGGTCCCATAAAAACGCCAATGTTTTTGAGCTGTAGATGACGTCGGCGTTAGTGAGCTGAAACTAGAACCCACGGCCAGCGCGTTTTGAGGCTGTAACCTTTTGGCATTTTTTGATGCCGACGCCACAAAACGCCAACTAACGCCAACAAATGCCAACTAATATTGTACTGGCGTTAACCGGCGTTTTTTGACGCCAACGTTTTTAGGTTGAAAAATAGCAGAGGGCTGATTTTTTTTTTTAAAAAACGCCTATTGACGCCGACGCTCACTAACGCTCACTAACACCGATGTATAACGCCGAAAAATGCCGATTTTTCTTTTTTTTTTTTTTTTTACCTTGACGTCGGGCCCAACGTTTTGTTGATTTTTTAAGAAACGTCCGTGTGTATGAGGCCTAATAATGTAAATGGGCCTTAAAGTATTACTAAACCCAGGACCCTGTATTCACTATATCTGGTCTCCCACAGTACAGAACATGGAAATGCAATTGGTTTAGTAAATATAAACTGCTAAATACATTTTCTCATCAGCTGTATATAGCAGTCTTGTGACTTCTATTAGTGCCTGGCGAAAGCTTGTAGGAGGAATTTTCATATTACACTGGCTGTCAGGATGCAGGACCCCTGACCCTATGTCTGGCCAGTGACGATTGGCCCTGTGCTGATCACATGCACCCTCCCAAGAAAAAAAAAAACTCTAGCAATACACACCAAACTGAGCATGTGCAGCCTGACTCCACTAACTCTGTCTTATCCAGACATGGTTTGGGGGCAATGCAAGAAGGCAAGGATCTGTGCGTACAGAATCAAAAAGGTTTTTTACACAATGCAGAGAATTAACCCCTTAGGTTCCACAGTGAGTATAACAAGCATGCTTTACTGAATATACAGACTGATTTTACTGGTGTGGGTTTAGTAACACTTTCAAGCTTGGTACACACTACAGTCTTTTTTTTTTTTTTTTTTTTTTTTTTTTGTGAGTTGCACAAAAAAAACTGACCACCCCGGTCAGAGCTGCGCTACTAAAGGTTAGTCCAGTGATCTCCCCCGCTGAGCTGTTGTGTTCTAACAGGGGGATGGCCCACCCGCCAGAACACTCTGATCAGCGCTCTCTGCCATTGGTTGAGAGCGCTGATTTGGAGTTGATCGGATGCTAATTTGCCAGCATGCACATCTGACAAACAGCCGGCTTCTGTCGGACAGACAACATATACATGGACATAATTTCGGCCATTTTTTTCTGAACCGGCAAATGTCTCCTGACATTCTGCCCGTGTGTACGGGGCTTAAGGGTTTATATCTACTTTAAAGGCTTCTACAAAGTTGTTTGGTGCTTTTTAAATGCATGTTGGACATGATGACCTTAGATGTCTGTATTGTTCTTTGGGATAATGGTTCCTCTGAATCAGGTTTCTAGGGGTATCGTAACCAAATGATGGGCATTTTTTGATTAAGTAAAAATTATATGAAACCTGATACTCTGCAGCATTTAACCCGTGATCACAGTGGAACATTTAAAGTGCATCTTTATCCAATCTTAGGCCCCTTTCACACTACCACGTCATGAAAGCCGCGCGATTTTGCCTCGATTGTACCGTAATATCACGGGCGCGATTTTGACGCGATTTCATGGAATGCCTGTGTAAACTTGAGGTCTATGGATCTCAACTCGCATCAAAGTCGGACCAAAGTAATACAGGCACTACTTTGAAGTCAGTGCGACTTGAAGTCTTACAGACATGAATGGTTCTCATTGGGAATAATGGGGTATGACTTGTCATTCGGCTTTGCAGTCCCAAGTCGCAGGACAAGTCGCACAAGTGTGAAAGGGGCCTTAGGCACATTCAGGGATGTGATATCTTGGCCCAAACGCAAGCTTCCTACAACTTGATATACATAAAAACTCTTTTCAGTTTTGGATAGAATGGGAAAAGTTAGAAACCCTGTCAAGTTTTTCTGCTATATACAAGGCTCCAATAAAGAGATTTCCCTTCACTTTCTTCTTTGGGGATTAGGCACCATTCCTTCTAATGACATCAACGGTGGGGCATATATCCTCCCATTGGCACAAATGATAGGGCAATATTGCTACCATTGATGTAAACAATGGAGCATGATTCTTCCCATTGATATAAATGATGGGGGCACTCTTCTTCCCCCTAATACCAATGATGGGGCAGTAATCCTCTTCCTACTGACCACAGGAGCTGTGTAGTTCTTTGACATCCACTGACCACCGAACCTAAGGCATTGTTTACTCCCACTGATACTATGACATTTTCTACTTCCAGTCCCCACAGCCCAGCCACATTAAAGTCTGATTGTAAACTGGCCTTTGTTTAGAAAGTTTGGTGATCTCTGGTCTAGGGGAAAGAGAAACGTAACTCTACTTACCTTGTTCCCCTTGGGTTAAGGATGGGTCCTCGGGATCCTCACAATACAAGACTGCTGGACTATGAATATATATATATGTATGTATTAGGCCAGTCCCCTACCCTCACCTGGATTCACCCCCATCCCTTTTTTTACCCCCTCCCCCCCCATCCCTTTGACTTGAGATTAAAAATCGCCCCTCTTAAAACCAGGAAAAAAGGAGGCGAACCAGTGTGATTTCGTTTGTTGGAGAGACTCTCTTTATGGATTACTAGTTTGTGTATGTTCCTTGGGCCCCGGTGCCCTCATCACATTTGTAATGGTATGCATTGTATTTATTATTATTAATAAGGGTTTATATAATGCCAACAGTTTGCAGAGCGCTTTACAATATTAGGGCAGACAGTACAATTACAATACAATTCAATACAGGAGGAATCAGAGGGCCCTGCTCGTTAGAGCTTACAATCTAGGAGGGAGGGTTAAATGACATGAAAGGGCAATAGGGTATGTTTTATATTGGTGTATATTTCCTCAGCTTTGATGAGTGTATTTTAGTTCTTT
>BLSH010016053.1:393051-406393 GCA_018402905.1 Glandirana rugosa | reverse complement strand
CCTCCCCTCCCCTCTCCTCCCCTCCCCTCTCCTCCTACCCCCCTCCTCCCCTCCCCTCTCCTCCCCTCTCTGAGTCTGAGAAATTGAAAGTACCTGTCTATCTGTGATTCCACCCCGCCCACAAAATTTTATTCAGCAATCAAATAATTGTTTTAAAAACATACTACTTGGCTTTCTTAGCTTGGGTTAAGGAGAGGAGAGAGGACACATGACCGCTATTTAAAATGGAAAAAAAAGTATTTACTATCTAAAAAAGAAAAACAAAAAAAAGAGCAAAGAAATGAATGTTAAACAATTTGGCCCATTTTGAGTTTATTACCACTTTAAATAAAGTTCTATTAATAAAAAGAATTGTGAATTGTGTGGCTGAACATATGTACATGGCAGATGAGGGTTAAAGCCATAGTCCACCTTTTCCAAAAAAATTCTGAGTATGCGGGTAAGGGATAAAAACAGATTTTCCAGCTTTGACCAAATTCTCAAAGATCGCATTATCCCACCCTACCTTGTTTGGGAACTTTCCTGTTCCATAAGTGACAGTTCACATGCAATTCCTGAGAATAACCCATGGCTGCAATAGGATATGATCTAATCCCCTGCTTAAGGTCTAGGTCAGTGTTTTTCAACTCCAGTCCTCAAGGCACCCCAACAGGTCATGTTTTCAGGATTTCCATGAGTTTGCACAGGTGATTTGATCAGTTTCACTGCCTTAGTAATTACCATAGCTGTTTCATCTGAGGGAAATCCTGAAAACATGACCTGTTGGTGTGCCTTGAGGACTGGAGTTGAAAAACACCGGTCTAGGTGTGTACTGTTGATCCTATCGATCCTTCCTCCGGAAATGTGTGGTTAAATTATTGGTTTTTGAAACTAAATCCATGGTAACTCATAGATCATAATCTCAGAAAGAGGCATGATTCAAAATTTTCTGAAAGGAAAGCCTGTTTATTGGCACACATGACATCAGTATGAGAGAAGCTATGCAATGTCTAACCAGGATATTTTCTAAGCAATAAAAATCAAAAACACAAAGTAGATGAAATCATGCAACATGTGTCTTTGGGCCAATGTATGTATACTTAAAGTAAGCTCATCTAAAACCTGAATCATTTAAACTGAGCACATGATCAAAAAATAAATTGGCGGTATATAGGCCCATTATTACTGTTTCTGCTTATCAGTAATGCTGTGCTCTATTATAAGCATTGATTGACTGGTTTATTGTTACCTTTGTTGCTCTGTGTCCCTCACTATATGTACAACATGTATAACATAATAACCCAATAAAAATGTATTTTTGGAAAAAAAAAATGAGCATAAATTGCCATCACTGGAAACCAAGTGAAATCCAAAAATAATCAGTTAGGAAACTGATAAACTGGCCCACACTGTAGAGTGGGAAATTAGTGAATTATTCAACAATAAATAAACATGGAGTCCGTAAAAGTCTCATAAATAGATGAGAAGTGTTACTTCCAATCTGGCCGCCAGCTCTTAATCAGGCAGGGAACCCTCGGTACATGAAAAAGGAAGAAGGGCGCCAGGTCAGTAAGAATAAAAACACCAAGAACGTTTATTGTAGCAACTTACATTAAAATATCATGTGGGCGGGGGGGGGGGGGGGGAAGGGGATCGCCAACATATCCTGGGCAGCGAGTAGCCCTTCCGGGGCCTGTATAACCCTTCATTATTGCTCACGGCACAGGATATTGCCCACCTCAAGGCCAACCCCTAAGAGATCTTATAAGTGGCCCCCCAGGGGCTCGTTCGCAAACTGAGGGATGATTGGGGTGGCCACCAAAATTGCCAATGAATGCAAAAATAAACAGTCATGTAGAATAACTGAACAGTAATTTAAATTGTAATACCGCTCATGTTCTGTACCACTATATGATGCCTTTGAGAAATATGCGAATTGTACCTGTAAATTTGCAACTGGTTTTCAATAAAAAAACGATTGAAATTAAAATATCATGAGGGCAGCGTGTCCAGATCACAGTAATGACCCTTCTGATAGGAGTAGGTCTGGAGGACCCCAGCGGAGCATGCAGAACGAAAAAACCCGGGTGATGTGGACTGCAGGGTCCACCAGACCGATATCCAAAAGGACTCCTATGGATGGAAGGTGGAAAGGGGAGCTGTACCCGGTGAACGAGTGGTGGCATCTGGACCAGCCGCATCTTCCAGGTGGCAACCACGTCTGGGGTCCTCCAGACCTACTCCTATCAGAAGGGTCATTACAGTGATCCGGACACGCTGCCCACATGATATTTTAATGCAAGTTGCTACAATAAACGTTCTTGGTGTTTTTATTCTTACTGACCTGGCATCCTTCTTCCTTTTTCACTGGAAACCAAGTGTCAAACCGATCTGTAAATTCGGAGATCTAGGCAGCTTTAAAAATCTTCATATCAATGCCTGACATGGTGATCACATGGGTATGCCATACTCCAAAAGACTGTTGGAGGTCGCCAAGGGTACTTCTACCCCATAGGAATGAATGGGACCAGAGCCATGTCAGAGGATAGTTTGCTGGGTTTGGGAGGAAGGTAAATATTATCCCAGGTGGGCTGCAAATTTAATGGTGAAGTTGTCATTTTAAAGCTCATTGCACTACATTAACATGGAACCAAGAACAATTTAATATATTTCAGTTTGCCAGTCCTTGTGTTGATGTTGTGTTGATGTATTGACTGTAGTTTTCTTCTATTCTGCCTTTTTTTCCTTTATTTTCTCCTGGGGATTTTGCCAGTAAAATGCTTCCTGTCCTAGGGTGACTACCTTCATTTGCAGCATTGTATTCATGGAGCAGCAGCATTGTCCCTAGGCTGCTTGCTCCTGATTTGGTATGCAGAAGACCTACGGTACTCTCTCCTGGTCTCCATCTCTTTGTAGTCCACAGAGAGAACTGGGCAGGGCCAATAACGTTTGAGATTTCAATGCCGAACAGGTAGAGTTTACAAGAACTTATAAACTCACAAGGTTCCTGGCTGGACCAAATTTTGCATTTGTTTAACAAATAAAACCAAACATTTTTAACTGTATAATGAAAGAACTACAAGGTAGTAAATAGAAGTTCAGGGTTAAAGCTTACATAATTTTTAGCCATTTCGGCTCTAGAGCAAATTTTTTCACACATTTTAAAATCTTTATTATTAGCAATAAAATTACATAAACCTCCAAAACAATATAGATTTTCTGAAAGCAAAACCCCTGTAGAATAAAAATATGATAATTTACATTTTTTTTTATTAAAGAATAAGGACAAGGAACAGAACCAGACAGGTAAAGAACAAAGGTGTCCAGTATACATCCGATAATGGGAAAAATACAATCCTAAGACTTATTCAGTACAACTTGTGTTTGAAAAATGTAACATCATAAATAGATAGCTGCAAATTTTTATGTCTCATGATATTTGCACAAATTTACAGGAAAAAAATATAATAAAATTCATTTTAGTGCCAATGTATACAATATAATACTAATTTTTTTTTTTGGTAAAATATAAAAGATGAGGTTGCGTCAAGTAAACCGTTACCAAACATGGCAACAAAATTGTGTGTGCCTGTGATATCGCAAAAAAACGACATTGCCCAAAAGTCTCCATTGTTGCTCACACTCTGACGTTCCTGAGGATACGTTACGTGTGGTGTGACCATGGTTTACATATGCCCGTACACCCTGGGTTGCGTTTGTGTTTGCGCATGTATGGTAGCCTGGAGTTTAGGTTAAAGTGTTGGATAAATTGATTATTTCAGAAAGCTGCTCTTAATTCAAGAATAACTTTGAATTCTGCTTTTCCACAGGAAAACTGTCGCTGGAGGAGTTTATCAGGGGGGCAAAAAGCGACCCATCCATCGTCCGCCTACTTCAGTGTGACCCAAGCAGTGCCGGACAATTCTGAACTTTTATTTTTTTTTTAAATAAAACCATTTTTTGCCAAAATTAAATTTGTTGTGGTGTTGAAACGTCACAGCCAAACCTACCTATCTCCTCCTGTGGTATCTTTACGTCTGAATGATAAAGAATGATAAATATTGCGGCTGGACGTATACTGTTCTATGGCGCTTGGGTTTTCTTCACGCTTTTCTATATGGGATAACAACAGAGACCTCCCTCAGACCTGAATTTTTTATTTTTACAAAGCTGATCAACAAATTCGACATGGCTGTGGTGAAGACTTAGTTTTACTACTTTGTATTTGCTTTAATTGGTTTTGCTGTTGGAAGTGTGAGCATTCACCTTGGTCAACTGAAGACTGCTAAGATTCACGTTGTGGTCATGCTTGTGAGTTGCACCCTTGTTGTGCTGGTTTATAGATGAGCGTTACTAAAACAGGCTTGTCACTATGTCCACAGTGGAGGCAGAGGCATTTTGTCCTGTGGACCACTGGTCAGCTGGGCGGTTTACCAGAAGCTGGTGTCATCCTCCGGAATTGGACATATGATGTCATAAACTGATAATGCCCCAGGAATGTTGTCAGTTGAAGCTGAATTTTCAGGCAAACCGCTAAATACACAGATGAAATACATACAAGGTAACTGTTTTACCTGCCAGAGAATTTTTTATTTCTTTCCATACAGTGCTGCATTAATTTGTGTATTTTATTTTTGCCTGGAGTTCAGCTTTAATAAATGAATAGAATTATGAACATCATTCTTGTATGGCTTATATCCATGACTGCAAGTGATAGATCCGGCTTAAAATAAATACATACCTCCCAACTGTCCCCGTGTTGTGGGAATGCTTTTACCCACTTAAGAGGAGGTTGAGCATGATTTGGGTTGGTTGGTAGACGGACGTAATGTCCCTGTTTTAAAGTTTTAATGTTGGGAGGTATATATACTGTGTTGTAATTGCAATAAGAAGAAAATTGCAAGCGTTGCCAAAAATATGCATGGATTATTAGACATATTGGTGCAAATTGCTGCAGTTTTGTGAGTCGGTCTCATTTCATGCATCCCCCCTCCTCACCTATTGCTGTGCTATGACTAATTTGGATGTGAGTGTTTTATTGTTCAGTAATCGGTTATGTTATAGCATCATGTTCATTCTCATTTAATTTACAGAAAGGCCTCATTAAAAAGAATGCCACACATGACATCACATTCATTCATTTAAATGGAGATAATCACTAAATGGTCGTTTTGAGAATTAAATCTGTCCATCTATTGCCTACAAATGGGCTTCTTTAAGGAAACATATGGTGCACAGATTGGTCAGATGCCAGCCACTATAATCAACAGCCCTTATGAACCTGAAAGAAGAGCTGCTCTTGTAGCCTATAACAACAAATCAAAATTCCCACTGTGCTATTGGGCAATTAATGTGAGAATCTGGCTGCTATGGTAAGTTTTTACTTGATATGCTTTGAAGGCAGGTATGTTGTGGTTATAGTGACCACCCATGTCAGGACAGAGCAGAGAAAGGAGGTAGGTGTAATAGTCCTCATTTATAAAGGAGCCTAACAGGACTATGTGGCTGATCACATTTCATTTTTATTTTTTCGATTAGGTGATTTTTATGAAAGTATGAATTCAGATTAGTATTTGTGAGCAACACAGACAGGCTTCAGTCTTGTCAACTCCCTGGCGATCAGGTATTTGGGCATTTTATTTGTGGTTTCATTGACCACAGTTCCCCCAGCCTCCACTTCTAGTAGTAACAGGATTTTTCAATCAGTCGCAAGTGTTTCTTAGTCGCAAGTATTTCTTCCTTATTGTGCGCATGAGAGAGGGATTATATGGATCAACACTATGAGGCTGATAGAGCACATGGATAAATACTGTGAGATTATGAGAACATAAGGGTCAGTGGTCAGTGCTGTGTTACTAAGAGAGCATACATGTCAGTACTGTGAGACTGAGAGAGCATACAGGTTAGCATACAGGTAAGTACTGTGAGACTGAGAGAGCATACAGGTCAGTACTGTGATACTGAGAGAACATACAGGTCGGTACTGTGATACTGAGAGAGCATACAGGTCAGTACTGTGATACTGAGAGAGCATACAGGTCAGTACTGTGATACTAAGAGAGCATACAGGTCAGTGCTGTGATACTAAGAGAGCATACAGGTCAGTACTGTGAGACTGAGAGAGCATACAGGTCAGTACTGTGATACTGAGAGAGCATACAGGTCAGTACTGTGATACTGAGAGAGCATACAGGTCAGTACTGTGATACTGAGAGAGCATACAGGTCAGTGCTGTGATACTAAGAGAGCATACAGGTCAGTGCTGTGATACTAAGAGAACATACAGGTCAATACTGTGATACTGAGAGAGCATACAGGTCAGTGCTGTGAGAATGAGAGAGCATACAGGTCAGTGCTGTGATACTGAGAGAGCATACAGGTCAGTGCTGTGAGAATGAGAGAACATACAGGTCAGTACTGCGAGACTGAAAGCATACAGGTCAGTACTATAGGTGTACACCAATAGGATGGCAGGTGTGCCCGGGCACACCCTAATCACCCTGCACTGTGCAGATTCCCCCTGCTGCCTGGCTGAAGAGAAAGGGACTTGGGAATCTCTGTCCTCAGTCTCTTTCTCTGTCTCAAAAGTTTGTTCATTAAAGCCCCCCAGGCAGGGCTCCTAAAACAAATTGTTAAAAAATAATAAAATATAATATTGTAAAAAACAATAAAAAATACTAAATTCTAAAAAACAAATAAAATAAAATAATAAATAAACTACTGACACCTATCTCTGCCCTTCTGATATATATATATATATACACACATACACTCATGTTTGTTTGCGCTTTGTGGTGCACACCCTAATGCAATAGGCTGCACACACCTATGGTCAGTACTGTGAGACACAGAGAGCATATTGGTCAGTACTTGGAAACTCAGAGAATGTGTGCAAGTATAGTATAAGGCTGCAACTAACGATTATTTTCATAATCAATTAGTTGGTTGATTATTGTTCTGGTAAATATCATCACACTCAGAGATCAAATTTTTTATTTAATAAAAAAAAAATTAAACACTGTTTTGCAGATTTTCAGACAGAACTGTAATGTATGCTGGCCATATAAAAGCAATGTCTTCCTTTAAAAAAAATGTAATTTTAAGAACGTTGGTTAGATTTTCTAAACGTTGGGTCAAATTGACGTTCGTTTTCAACCACAGTGGCGGTAAAATTCGAAGGAGCAGAATTGAAAGCTTCTTGATCAAAGGAATTTTCAGACAGTGTATGGGGTTTTCATTCAGAAATTACATTCATTTTAAAACTGAATGTTAAAAGCGAGTGAAATTTTCAAACGACTTTCTTTCATTCAGCGAATGTTCAAACATTTTTCGTATGAATATTCTCGTCCGAAAATCGATGCGTGTATGGCCAGCATAAGGCTCTGTTCACACCTATGCAGTTTGCTTTAAATGTAATTGTAATGCCTTCTATTACCTCCAGTCTATCAGCCTCCACCTTCTCTGGGTTCAGATGCTGATCTTCCCTGCACACAGTCTTTAATTTTTTTTTAAACAACAAACATGTTATACTTACCGTATATACTCATGTATAAGTCGACCCGTGTATAAGTCGACCCCCCTACTTTTGCCCAAAAAATATATGAAAACTTATTGACCCGCGTATAAGCCTAGGGTGTGAAATGCAGGGAGCCAGAACACAGGGACAGGGAGCCAGAACACAGGGACAGGGAGCCAGAACACAGGGACAGGGAGCCAGAACACAGGGATTTTAGCCAGAACACAGGGATTTTAATGCCAGGACACAGGGATTTTAATGCCAGGACACAGGGATTTTAATGCCAGGACACAGGGATTTTAATGCCAGGACACAGGGATTTTAATGTCAGGACACAAGGATTTTAATGTCAGGACACAGATACTGTAGCCAGAACACATAAGGGATGAGTAAGGTCGTTTAGTTTCACATTAAACAGAGCTGTGCTGCTTCTAAGAGCCGTTCTGTGCTTTGTAAGTGTGATTAAACACATTGGTATGCAAAGAATGCTGAGAATGCAGAGAGAGCTGCAGCTCTTCACGGAGATCAGCTTGTCCCGCCCACCTCCCGACATCAAGCTGAGAATCTGACACCTCTCAGCATTCTTTGCATTCCAATGTGTTTAATCACAGTTACACAGCACAGAACGGCTCTTAGAAGCAGCACAGCTCTGTTTAACGTGAAACTACTGATCACCCACAGACACTGACTCGGGTATAAGTCGAGGGGGGTCTTTTTGAGCACAAAAAATGTGCTGAAAACTCGACTTATACCCGAGTATATACGGTACCTGCTCAGTGTAATTGTTTTGCACCAAGCAGCCCGCATCCTCCTTTTCTGGGGTCCCCCACCGACGTTCCTGGCTCCTCCTGCCTTCAGAGTGCCCCACTAGCAAGCTGCAAAGTATAGTATAATGTGCCCATATAGCAAGGTAAAAAAACTTCTGACTTTAGAACCACTCACTTCCTGCCCAGGACTACATGTCCCATGAGGCATTGCTTCTCACACATTCACAAGTTCTCAGGCACTTACTGACATTTTATAGCTGGTGTACTGAGCTGTATGTGTGCTGCACTGTGTCCTCCGACATGCATGGACAGTGTATTGCGCTGTATGTGTGCTGCACTGTATTTTCTGATATGTAAACAAATAATGCATTCTGTACACAGGCCAACTAATCAGCTGGCCGATTAATCGATTATGAAAATAGTTGACCACTATTTTCATAATTGTTTTGTTGTCGATTAATCGATTAGTTGTTTCAGCCGTAGTACAGTGGTCAGTATTGTGGGAACATGTCAGTACGATTCAGTACTGTCTATGTGGGATTGTCAAAAAATAGAGGCAATGCAAACTATGGTTTATCTGGGTTGATTTTACTGATCTATACACACATTTTACTTTGTGTTTGTGAACTTGTGTAAATATGTAATTGAAACAAGAGTGGGAAACACCGGTCGCCATTGCGACCAGCTTTTGTGTGCTGGCTTCTAACTTTTTCAGCTGGTTACTAAATTTCTGCAAAATTTGTCTGGGCGCGATGTAGTCATGTAATTGTGGTAGGAACTGGCAGTTCTTCTGTCATAGGTACGAATGGGAATGCTTCTGCACAGTCTTGTAAGGACTGTGGATCATGTCTCCACTATATGAAATAAATCACATACGAGTATAGCCACCGAGAAGACCTGAGTGTTCATTTTTATAAAGCTTGTTGACAATTCATAAATGAACAGTGGTAGGTGGAATGCTCTTCCCCTTTGCACTGCAGTTCTGGAAAAACGTGAAATCATCCAGTTTCCTGTCCCTGTTCTTAAAGTGTTACTAAACCTAAAAATGTTTTTTACCTTAATGCATTGTTTGCATTAAGGTAAAAAACGTTTTCAATCTCCCTGTGCCCCCCTTCCCCGGGGAGAAGAGATCAGAGCTGTGCACGGCTGCATCTATTCTCCCCTTACTTCCTCCTCACACAGCATTCGAGAAGCAGCAGGAGCCGTTGGCTCTTGATGCTGTCAATCAAATGCAGTGAAGAGGAAGTGGGGGGGTGGGCCTAAGTCCTACTGTGTAAGTCCATGGAATTCTATAAACCAGTGTTTCTCAACTCCAGTCCTCAAGGCGCCCCAACAGGTCATGTTTTCAGGCTTTCCATTATTTTGCACAGGTGATTTGATCAGTTTCACTGCCTTAGTAATTACCATAGCCGTTTCATCTGAGGGAAATCCTGAAAACATGACCTGTTGGGGCGCCTTAAGGACTGGAGTTGAGCAACACTGCCATAGATGCGCAGATCGGGAGCACACAGACAATGTTTCTCCCCATAGCAAGCAGCTGGCTATGGTGGTCATAAAAAGAAGAGGAGGAGCCAAGATTGCTGCCGGGGACCCCAGAAGAGGAGGATCTGGGCCACTCTGTGCAATACCACTGCACAGAGCAGGTAAGTATCATCGGACTTTAGTAACTCTTTAAAGCAGCAGTAAACCCATCCATTTTACAGTTTAAAAACCAGTTACATTTCCGTCACGTGCCGGAAATGTAACACTCCCATTGGTTGTGCTCTAAACCAAACTGTCAAACCATCCAATGGCTGGTATCATAGCTGATCACATGTACAGCATCATGGCAGTTGTAGATTAAATAGAGGCCAAGATGGCAGCTTCCTTGGCTGAAAATGATAGGAGGGTTTATTATCACTTTAAGTTAAGTCAAAAAGGCATCAAGAGTGCCAGCTATGCCTGCCCTTTCTACACCCCTTCTCTAGTTCATAAAAGCTGCACTATAGTTTCCATCAATGAAATGCAATCTATAAATGGATGACCTAGGTCAGTGGTTCTCAACTCCGGTCCTCGGGATCCACTAACAGGCCAGGTTTGCAGGATAACAGAAATACATCACAGGTGATATCATTTGCTGCTCATTGATTGCAGTATTCTAGTCTGCATCTCCCCAAGGTAATACTTAAAATCTGGCCTGTTGGTGGGTTCCGAGGACAGGAGTTGAGAACCACTGACCTAGGTGGACCTTTCATTCATCTGCCTTTTCCCCATTCATAGATTACTTTCCATTGATGGAAGCTGTAGCAAAGCTTCCATAAATTGAGGAGATGGACAGAAAAGATGGGCATAGTTGTCACTTTTGACAAGTACCTATGATAGGTCCTTCAGCTTGAATTAACCCCTGCAGAACCGGAGGATTATGGCTGTGGGATTAAAGGGGGATCAGATCATAGGACTTCAGATTTCAACTAAAACAGCAGTCAGCAGCACAAATTTGTATAAAAATGAGCTATAACCTAGGCTCAGCGAGGGTATTTAGACCTCAACATCTGAACACAGTAAAAAAAAGTATTTGCACCTCTATGAGCGTGTATAGACGGGCAAATGCAACCTATTGTCAGATTCATTCACCTGTCTGAGATTCCTTCTGAACTGCTTCTGAAATCCTTCTCAATTTGTTGCAGATGTGATGCAACCACATATCTGTGTACAGAAACCATAATAAGGATGACCATAGACAGACTGATGAATGAGTAGACATCTGCCCATTCTTCATAAAACCAGGTCTCAATCTGGGGTAAAACCAAGAGCAGAGGAATTTCTATTCACATTTTTTTGGACCCTGCTGTGGTTCTGAAAGTCAGATCCTCACTTAAGTGTCACATTGCCATTGAATCAGATGCATCATCAGGCCGTTTATGACTGCTCTTCAGGCCGTCTTCTGAGACCAGGTTAAACTGCAAAGTTAAGAAGGACTGGTGGTTATTGGCTACTGGCAATATTCTATTTAAGTGCACCATTCTTTTAACTAAACCCATTTGTGTGTGCATCTTTTTATTTATCTTCCAACCCTGCACTCTCTTACTGGGACAGTCACCTCGTATAATTGTGCTCTATACTGTGTAGTACCGGCCTGTACTTCTTTCTAGTTAACCCTTTCTAGGTAGTGTTCCCCACCTTGTACAGCTGTAACTTTTAGTGTAATTTGAAGAATTTGTAAGCGTCTTGTGCATTTGGGTCAGTTAATTCCTAAAACAAATGACCGTGGTTTTATGTTTCGCCATGAGGAATCGACAGTCGTAGTCCATATGGAGCATGATTTGTTTGAGAAAACTCTCACTTTCTGTTAATTGTTATCTACAAACCATAAGCTTTAAAGTAATAAAATTACACAAAATCAGCTGAATTCTTCCAGACCGAGATGTGAACTCTTCATTATCCTGACCCCCCCCCCGAATTCCTTTTTTTTCTTTTTTTTTTTGTTCTATTTTGCTTATCGCTGTAACGGATCTTTCACTGTCAAAACAATTCTACTGCAGTTTTAATGCATGACATATCATTTTCCAAACTGTGAATATTTCTGGTATGCAAAAACAATGTGGTTTGAAGTTTACATAAATGATGTTACTTTAGATGTTTTTTTTTTCTTAAGTAAATAAATATTAATAAAAAAAACTTTACAGATTTTTATTTGATTTGCATCATAAAGTGTGCTTGTTGTTGTATTTAAAAGCCTATTAACAGAAACACAGCTTAGCCTAAGTGCCATTATTTTATAAAATGTCTACACTTTCGGATCATTCCAGGCAGAGGCACTGATACTGAGCCAATGGATCCTATCCAATTGTTAGCAGAACTGTCATAGGACACTAAGGGCCTCGATTTTCCACATTATACCATGTAGGCTCACTTCACAAAGATTTAACAAAAGGATAAGTATCTTTATTTTAGCCATCTGATTTTAAATCTATTTCAGCTTAGCTGAAATTAGCTGTAACTTATTTTATATATCCATAAAGCAATGGCATTTTTTTTTTAACCGCTTGCTGACCAGCCGCCGCCGTTTTACTGCGACAGATTGTCACGGCTGCACGAATCTCCGTCATTGTACGTCGGGCGCGTACACGGCAATCTCTGGGCGCGCACGCCCACTCCCAAGTGGGGGGGCCAACCAGCGGGTCCAGCGGCCACCCACGATTGCTCCAAAGAGAGGCAGAACGGGAATCTGCCAGTGTAAACAAAGCAGATGCCCGTTCTGACAGTGGATTAGAGAGAGATCGTCTGTTCCTAGTGATCGGGGAACAGCGATCTCTCTCTCTCTCTCTCTCCTCCTCTGGTCAGCCCAGCCCCCATACAGTTAGAAACACCTCCCAGGGAACACACTTACCCCTTTGATCGCCCCCTAGTGTTAACCCCTTCCCTGCCAGTGACATTTATACAGTAATCAGTGAATTTTCATAGCAGTAATCACTGTATAAATGTCACTGGCCCAAAAAAGTGTCTGATCTGTCCGCCGCAATGGCACAGTTCCGCTAAAAATCGCTGATCACTGCCATTACTATTAAAATAAAAATAATAAAAATGCCATAAATCTATCCCCTATTTTGTAGATGAGATAACTTTTGCGCATACATCAAGATACTGGACACTAATTGGGATTTTTTTATGTAGAAGAAAACATATCGGCCTAAACTGAGGAAGAAATTTTGTTTTCTCTTACGTTCACTGACAGACGCAGCTCTTCTTAATTGACACATGGGACAGTCACTTGCATTCTCTTTTGTTTTAAAGAAGGAGTCAAATCCGGCTATACAAAAGAAGATGTATTTTTTTAGGGTTAATCACAGGTCATAGAACTACATACGCGTTTTCAATAGAGTAGATGTTTTATCCCCTATCTAAATACCGTAAAAATAATAAAAATAAAATTATCATTACCGTCACTAGTCGCTAAAAATCGCCTTGACACGGTAACGCCGCCTGTCTAGTCTGTGAAAAAACCCGGTCACTGTAAATATGTCACTAATGACGATACTTTTAAGTGACTAATGACATATTTACAGTGACCGTCCCTTCCCCAATTGTGATCCCCCGCTAG
>BLSH010016053.1:364728-376804 GCA_018402905.1 Glandirana rugosa | reverse complement strand
AGATGTTTGCAGAACAGTGATATGGGTTCTCCCGGCTTATTTATACTTTTTTGACACAGTTTGAAGATGATTTTAGAACAGTTATATGGCTTCTACCGTTAATTAATACTTTTCAGACCCAGTTTGAAGATGGTCCACATCCACCTCCATTTTTGCTTTTTTTATGTTTTTATTTTTTTTTAAATGCTTTTAGTTATTTCCCTGTCCCCATTTCTTTGTAGGGCACTTGTCCCACCCTTACCCCAATTTCCTTCCTTTTGCAGACCTCTAGGACTTTCCAGGACTATTTTACAGCCATTTTTGTGCCTAAAAGTTCGGGTCCCCATTGATTTCAATGGGGTTCGGGGTCCGGGACAAAGTTCGGGTTCTGTCCGGACCCGAACCCGGACTTTGTCCCGAAGTCCGGCCGAACCAGCAGAACCCGGACTTCTAGAAGTTCGCTCAACTCAACTTAACATCAATAATTTGCAAGCTCTTGGAGGGAATGATAAGGGATTATATACATGATTATTGTAACGAGAATGGTATCGTTAGCAGTAATCAACATGTTTTAATGAAGAATCGTTCTTGCCAAACCAATCTATTAACCTTCTATGAGGAGGTGAGCTGCCATCTAGATAAAGAAGGCGTGTAGACGTGGTGTATATGGATTTTGCAAAAGCATTTGATACAGTTTCCCATAAACGTTTATTGTACAAACTAAGATCCCTCAACATGGATCAAAGGGTGAGCACCTGGATTGAAAACTGGCTGCAGGGGCGAGTCCAGAGGGTGGTGATAAATGGGGAATACTCAGAATGGTCTGGTGTAGAAAGTGGGGTTCCCCAAGGTTCTGTCCTGGGACCAATCCTATTCAATTTATTCATAAATGATTTGGAGAACGGGGTGACCAGCTCAATCTCAATATTTTCAGATGATACCAAGCTAAGCAGGGCAATAAATTCTCCACAGGATGTGGAAACCTTGCAAGAAGATCTGAATAAATTAATGGGGTAGGCAGACAAGTGGCAAATGAGATTTAACGTAAAAAAATGTAAGATAATGCATTTGGGTACCAAGAACATGAACACAAACTACTCACTAGGGGGAGAGCCTCTAGGGGAATCTAGGATGGAAAAAGACCTAGGGGTCCTAGTAGAGAACAGGCTCAGCAGTGGCATGGAATGCCAAGCTGCTGCAAGCAAAGCTAACAAAGTGTTGGCATGCATCAAGAAAGGGATTAACTTTAGGGATAAATCAATAATTCTCCCGCTATACAAATCTCTGGTGGGGCCACACCTGGAGTATGCCATCCAGTTCTGGGCACCAATCCTCAGGAAGGATGTCCAGGTATTGGAAAGGGCAACAAAGCTAATTAAGGGATTGGAGGACTTTAGTTATGGGGAAAGATTACAAGCACTGAACTTAGTCTCTCTGGAGAAAAGATGCTTAAGAGGGGATATGATTTCAATGTAGAAATACTGTACTGGTGATCCCACTATAGGGACAAAGCTATTCAGTGCAAGGGAGTACACAAAGACACGCAGCCATTCACTAAGAATAGAAGAAATGCGGTTTAACCTTAAAATGCGTAGAGGTTTCTTTACGGTAAGAGCAGTGAGAATGTGGAATTCTCTTCCACAAGCAGTAGTTTCTGCTGGGAGTATAGATAATTTCAAAAAACTATTAGATGCACAACTAAGGGACCACAGCATTGAGGGATATACAATGTAATACTGACATATAAACACACACATAGGTTGGACTTGTGTCTTTTTTCAACCTCACTGACTATGTAACTATGTAAGGCAGCAGTGTGATCAAGGGCAGGCCCGGACTGGGACAGAAAATAGGCGTGGGCATTTTAGACTTGGCAGCCCGATGAAGGGGGGGGAGCGTTCGCACGGGTGGTCAGCAACGGGATATTTTGAGAGACATCCCAATCCAGCAAAGGAGACAGCTCCAGGCCAGCAGAGACAGCTCCAGGCCAGCAGAGACAGCTCCAGGCCAGCAGAGACAGCCTCAGACAAGCAGAGACAGCCTCAGACAAGCAGAGACAGCCTCAGACAAGCAGAGACAGCCACAGACAAGAAGAGACAGCCCCAGACCAGGAGAGACAGCCACAGACCAGGGGAGGCAGCCCTAATCCACCAGAGACAGTCCTAGATCAGCAGAGACAGTCCTAATCCATCAGAGACAGCCCCAGACCATCAGAGACAGTCCTAATCCACCAGAGACAGCCCCAGACCAGCAGAGACAGCCCTGATCCACCAGGGGCAGCCCCAGACCAGCAGAGACAGCCCTAATCCACCAGAGACAGCCCTAATCTACCAGAGACAGCCCTAATCCACCAGAGACTGCCCTAATACACCAGAGACAGTCCCAGTCCAGCAGAGACAGCCCCAGTCCAGCAGAGACAGCCCCAGACCAGCAGAGACAGCCACGGACCAGCAGAGACAGCCCCGGACCAGAAGAGACAGCCCCGGACCAGAAGAGACAGCCACAGACCAGAAGTGACAACCCCAGACCAGGAGAGACAACCCCAACCAGCAGAGACAACCCCAACCAGCAGAGACAGCCCCAGACCAGGAGAGACAGCCCCAGACCAGGAGAGACAGCCCAGACCAGGAGAGACAGCCCAGACCAGGAGAGACAGCCCAGACCAGGAGAGACAGTCCAGACCAGGAGAGACAGCCCTAACACACCCCCTTTTCCCGCCGCTACAGAGTGGGACTTTAGCTGTAATGAACACACATCAGCAAGGGATCAGTGGCCGCATTGGATGACAATGTGTGTCTCCTCTCCTCCCCCTCCTCTCTGTACATACTGACATCCCCGCCAGTCCCTCTGTCCTCCTCTGTCATCGTTGGTGGGGCAAGAGAGCAGAAAGTCTGGATGTGTGTTTGAAACACACAGGAAGGGAAAGGATCTCTCTGGCACTTTGGCGCCCCCCCCATCTAAGGCACCTTGCACCCTGCGCACCACAAGGCATTCCATTAACTGAATGGGCGGGTGTGAGGACGCATGATTGGGCGGCTGCAGACAGAAGGGACAGCCCAGATAGGTGGACAACAGAGCCCAGCTGCCGCAGCTGCTTTCGGCCCCACATGTAGCCAGGAAGCCGCGGCCCACCGGGCAAGTGCCGGTGTGCCCTATGGCCAGTCCGGGCCTGATCTAGGGGGAGGGGGGCAGAGAGCCAGACCATTGTATATATAAGGTATGTAAAATTCAGGTTCTTGGTCTGCGAGATACATAATTGTGAGTTTAGTAGTCAGCGAGGTCCAACCACTGATCCATAGTGTGCTGAAAACCAGTCCTTTCATCTCCATTATCCCGGAACCTCCCACCCTGTCAATTCACCCCCCTTAAAGGGACTACAAGCCACAAGAGTGGGGAAACATTCAGCACCTGCTGCTGAGGACCCAATCCTGGTGTCCTATATAACATGTAAAAAAAATTTGAAAATTAGTTAAAACCCCTAAATAGTATACTTATTTTCTAAAAGCAGAGACCCTGGAAAATAAAATGGTGGTAATTCAAATTTTTTTCACATGCTTAGTGCAATGGTAGGGTAGCTGTCATTGGATCAGTGGATGTTACTTTAAATATCTTTGGACTACTGTATGTATTTATCACATACCTGATGAAGGTGTTCTGCATGGCTCTGAAACATTGCATTCTTTCGCTGTGATGTGATCACTTTGAATAAAACTTTGGCTGTTATTTAAGGATATATGGTGTACTGGCAAATACGCTATATTACCAAAAGTATTGTGATGCCTGCCTTTACACGCACATGAAGTTTAATGGTATTCCAGTCGTAGTCTGTTCAATATAGAGTTGGCCCACCCTTGGGATTTTATGTGATAGACCAACACAAAGTGGCACATAATTGTGAAGTGTAAGGGAAATGATAAATGGTTTTCAACATTTTTTACAAATAAATATGTGTAAAGTGTAGCGTGCATTTGTATTCAGCCCTCTTTACTCTGATATCTCTAACTAAAATCTAGTGGAACCAATTGCCTTCAGAAGTCACCCAATTAGTAAATAGAGTCCATCTGTGTGTGATTTAATCTCAGTATAAATACAGCTGTCTTGTGAAGCCCTCGGAGGTTTGTTAGGGAACCTTACTGAACAAACAGCATCATGAAGGCCAAGGAACACAAAAGACAGGTCAGGGATAAAGTTGTGGAGAAGTTTAAAGCAGGGTTAGGTTATAAAAATATCCTAAGTTTTGAACATCTCATGGAACAGTGTTCAATCCATCATCTGAAAATGGAAAGAGTATGGCACAACTGCAAACCTATCAAGACATGGCCGTCAGGGGCGTAACGATAGGGGTTGCAGGGGTTGCAATTGCAACCGGGCCCCATGGTCCAGGGGGCCCATGCGCCTCCCTTGTACACCTGAATAGGAGGGATGGCGGGGGTGGCATTTAGAGGACCCAATCTCCTCCATTTTCCTCTATCCAGTTTACTTGTCTTCTGCTGTTCCCAGGGCCCCTGTGTGCTTCCCTGGTCCCCCTGGGGCCTGCTGCAGAACTTGTGAAAGGGCCCCACTGCAGTACCGTAATAAAGGGACCCACAATAGGCATAAAGGGTCCCAGGATCAGTGGGAAGAGGGAAGGGCCCTGGCCAGGGGTCAGGGGGCCCTTCATAATTTCTTGCACCGGGGCCCTGAAGATTCTAGTTACGCCTCTGATGGCCGTCCACCTAAACTGACAGGCCAGGAAGGGCAAGGAGAGCATTAGTAATTCTGGAGGAGCTACAGAGGTCCACAGCTCAGGTGGGAGAATCTGTCTACTGGACAACTATTAGTCATGCACTCCACAAATCTGGCCTTTAAGGAAAAGTAGCAAGAAGAAAACTATTGTTGAAAGAAAGCCATAGTAAGTCCTGTTTGCAGTTTGTGAGAAGCCATGTGGGGTGGGATGGGGTGGGGAGCAGCAAACATGGAAGAATGTGTTCTGGTCAGATGAGACTAAAAATTGAACTTTTTAGCCTAAAAGCAAAACGCTACGTGTGATGGAAAACTAACACTGCACATCACCTTGAACACACCATCCCCATTGTGAGACATGGTGGTGGCAGCATCATGTTGTGGGGATGCTTTTCCTCAGCAGGGTCAGGGAAGCTGGTCAGAGTTGCTGGGAAGATGAATGGAGCCAAATACAGGGCAATCGTAGAAGAAAACCTATTAGAGTCTGCAAAAGTCTTGAGACTGCAGCAGGACAATGACCCTAAACATACAGCTAGAGCTACAATGGAATGGTATAGATCAAAGTATATTCATGTGTTCGAATGGCCCAGTGAAAGTCCAGACCTAAATCCAATTGAGAATCTGTGGCAAGACTTGAAAATTGCTGTTCACAGACGCTTTCCATCTAATCTGACAGAGCTTGAGATATTTTGCAAAGAAGAATGGGCAAAACTTTCGATCTCTACATGTGCAAAGCTGGTAGAGACATCCCCAAAAAGACTTGCAGCTGTAATTGCAGTGAAAGGTCGTTCTACAAAGTATTGACTCAGGGGGGCTGAATACAAATGCACCCCACACTTTTCACCTATTTATTTGTAAAAAATGTTGAAAACCATTTATCATTTTCCTTCCACTTCACAATTATGTGCCCCTTTGTGTTGGTCTATCACATAAAATCCCAATAAAACGCACTTACATTTTTGGTTGTAACATGACAAAATATGGAAAATTTATGATGAATGGTTCTTTTTGGAAGATTTATATGTGGCAATTGTTTATCAAGCACAAATTTTCAGTAAAAAATACATTATCATATTACACATGCGTTGTCTGTTTGCCTATAGTAATTTTGTCCCTACCACTCTCTATATAATTAGGCCCAGGCTTCTTCATGCTTTAGCCTCCATTTATCACATTCTCCTGGAGCTAGACACACTATGGGGTTGATTTACTAAAGGCAAATCCACTCTGCACTGCAATTGCACTTGGGAGTGCACTTGGAAGTGCAGTCGCTGTAGATCCGAGGGGGACATGCAAGGAAGATAAAAAACAGCATTTTTGCTTGCACATGATTGGATGATAAAATCAGCAGAACTTCCTCTCATTTACGATCTTCCCCTCAGATCTAAAGCGACTGCACATGTAGTGAAGAGTGGATTTGCCTAAATAAGCCTCCCCGATTCTTTGACCTATCTGATGTTCATCTGTAATGATCTCCACAAGTTTTTGATTAAGCTTTCTATGATCTGCAAGATGTTATTTGGATTGAGTCACTGTCTGCCAAGCTACTTCGACTGTAAGTTACGCTATCTCACTACAACTGAATCAGTGATAGAGATTGTGGTAACAGAACATACACAAACGTTAATGTTTGTGAACATAAACACAATATACTACCCAAGTTTTGGTTAAAATATTGGGTTGCATCAAGTAAATACATATTCAGCATGCCAACACTGTATGCACGCATGAACTCGACGAACTTCAGTACCAAAAACTTTCCATAGGCGATGCTTTAAAGGTCATCAGTTTAGAGTTAACCGTGAATATTGGCCCTAGACTTCTCGCTCACACTCCCCTGTGTGCGGTGACATGTTACATGTGTAGAACAATCAATGTTTTCATGCATAGGCACAGTGGGGATGGGGCAGGCTCACATTTTTTTTTGGGGGGGGGGTAGTTTTTACTGACTCCATTAGCTTATTCCCTGGCCACATTGCTCAGGGAAAGTGACAGCAGAAGCTGAAAATGATCAAATACTCACCGAATATAGGTTCTTACTAGCTAGGGAGATCAGTAAACAGATAGCAGAGCCCAGGAACCATGATGGGGTGGGTCACGTGGGGGACTTTATTAGAGATCTGTGGTTGCTGAAGCCAACAGTCGGATTATCAGCTATAGCAGTCAGGAATGCATGTAAAACTCCCCGCTACCACCAACGTAAGCCACACTGAAGTACCTCAACTCATAACTATTTGAGTCTCCATCTATGGGACATACTGTGTATTACAATGCACAACCAGAGAGCAGGCTCATCTGGAGGCAACCTTTCCTTGTTGAATGTACAGCCACACAACAGAACTATACACATCACCTTTGCAGCTGAAGATTCCATTGTACATCTGTACCAAATACAAAAAAGCAGCAATGGCAGCTGCTCAAATCAGTTTGAAACTAGCAGAAAGAATAAAGGACAATTTACAAAGCATTATAAAAGAGCACACTTTTTAATGTAGCCAGCATGAAAAAAAAAAAAAACACAATATATAACTTGTTCAACTACTAGGTTAAAAATAGAGCTTGTAGTCACATGCATTTGTAAATACATACTGTAAAAGAAAGAGGGTGCACCAACCTCAGACTGGCACTGAGGAAGAGGTGATCTCCCCTCGAAATGCGTCAGCCATCCAGAAGGTCCTCCAGCTTGCTGGACACAGTCCTAGTGACCCATTTGCTGCTTGTCCATTGTGGACCTCAATATGCTTTTCACATTCTTTTGTGAGTATATTTCTGTTACTTTTAATCAATAAATCTACTTGGGTAATGCGCAAGGCTGGTGCACCCTCTTTTTTCTTTTACAGTATTTCCATTGGGTGTCCCCAACCCTTGGAGGGCAGCAAAGTCTATGCATTTATCGGAAACCACAGCCACCGCATCACTACTTGAGCGCAGGAGATTGTGTTTGACTGTGATTTGTAAATACACGTTGAAGCCACGTTACCCCTCCAAGGCACCTCTGTTAGCCTGTTCTTAGTTTTTGCAATGGTGTGGCTTCTATGTGTATTTATTTTATTTACAGCTACTTTATGGAACGGTCAATTTACGCAGCGCTTTATATACAGAAAATATTTTGTACATTCACATTAGTCCCTACCCTCAAGGAGCTTATAGTCTAAGGTCCCTAACTTACATTCATACATACACATACTAAGGCCAATTGAGACAGGAGCCAGTTAACCTACCAGCATGTGTTTGGAGTGTGGGAGGAGACCGGAGCTCCAGGAGGAAACCCATGCAGACACAGGCAGAACATACAAGCTCCATGCAGATAGTTTTGCAAAAATATTCAACTAAAACTTTTATTTTGCTTTTTTTAGAGCAGCTACCAATAATAATAATGGCTTTACATCTTTTTTATAGTCCTAACCATAATAAAGAAAACCACTATACATTCCCATTAAAGGAGCACATGCGGAATGTAGACATTGAAGCCTAGCTAACTGTATAAGGAAATTCCCTGTTTTCTCAGTAAATAAAGTTTGGCACAGATGGCTCTTCCTCTCCCATAATACTTAAAACGGAGTGTCAGCCGTCATAAATCACAGGGTGACCTCATCCTAGGACTCAGTGCACTGTCTAATGGCAGTTTTACTTTAGATGGAAAATTAAACAGGAATCTTGTTAAATCATATTTTCCCTTTAAACCATCTTCCTTTCCTTTACGTCTTTGTTAAAGCCTTCAATTATCTCCAGGGAGAGATCTTCTATTTTTGTTCGTAATACTTTTAAAAATATTCCAACAATAGCACATAAATATCTGCAGTAGATAGTTACGGCCCATGGGAGTGCAGGGCAGATGGCAGTTCACACAGCAGTTTGTCATAGAAGGGGAGAATGTTGTCATCCATACATTTTTTAAATAACAAACATGTTATACTCACCTCCTCTATGCAGTTGGTTTTGCACAGAGTGGCCTGGATCCTCCTCTTCTTGGGTCCCTTTTCGCTGCTCCTGGCCCCTCCCTCCTATCGAGTGCCCCCACAGCCAGCAGCTTCCTATGGGGGCACCTGAGCCGAGTCAGAGCTTTGTGTATCCATTCAGATACAGAGCCCCGACCTGGCCCCGCCCCCTCTCTCCCCTGATTGGCTGACTGACTTTGACAGCATTAAAGCGGTTGTATGCCCCCAAATGTAAGTTTTACCTACAGGTAAGCCTATAATAAGTAAAAATGAATATCTCCATCGCACCGGACCTTGCCAGAAAGAAGAGCTCCCGCGCCCATGCGTGGGAGTGACACCTCACAGCTCCAGCCACTCACAGCGCCCGAGCCCCAAACCCAGAAGGAACCACCGAGGAAAGATGTCAGGAAAGAAGGGGCAGCCCTGTAGGATCTTCATTCTGAGGTAAGTATTTCATAATGAGCTAGTATGCACTGCATACTAGCTCATTATGCCTTTCTTTCAGGGGGATTTAGCGTTTAGCGGCGTTTATGAGCGTTTATTGGTGTTTATCGGCGTCCAGTGTTTTTTGAGGTCAGAAGAATGACTTTTGAATGCCAATTCAGGGCGTTCAGATAACAGCCCAAAAACGCCACTGCTGTTAAACTACAATAAATTTCCATGTGTGCATGGACACATAGGATAACAAAAAGGGGCGTTTTGGGGCTGGTAAAAAAAAACGCCCAAACGGCCATAAATGGCTGTTTTCACAGCTTCAGTGTGCATGGAGCCTTATAGTGCAATTTGCAGGACAGGCTTTCGGGGGTCTTCCTCCTTTCTGGTTCAAGCGGTACTCATGCTTACAGTTAATTTCTGCTGCCAACATCCCCATCCATATAGTTCACTCAGGCTCCTTTTATAACATTGCTACCAGGTTAAAGTGGTTCTAAAGCCGTAACAGGAAATCTGTTTTAGGTTAAAAATGTCTCCAGAGCAGTATGATTTCAATCCCCCCCCCCGAAAAAAAACCACTCGATCCAGCACTGTACCCGTCTGCAGCAGCGCTCTCCTCTCTCCCCCTCTCTCACAGGCAAAGAGACAGCAATTGGATCCATTGGCTTCTGCTGCTGTCAATCAAATCCTGTGAGCAGAGAACGGGGGAAGGGGCCGAGCCACGGTGTCTGTGTGTGTGTCAGTGTATGCACACATAGGTTTAACTAAGCAATATTAACCACTTGCCTACCGTATCGCGTAGCTCCACTGCGTAGATCACCGTCTATAAATGGCGATCCGCGCAGCCGCAGTAGCAGGCGGGCGCGCGCCCCCTGAGAGTGAGGCCGTGGGTCGGTCGGACTCTATCTCTACTGGTGACCCACAATCACCTAGTACAGAGGAAGAATGGGGAATGTAAACACTGCGGTTCCCCGTTGTGACAGGCGGCATGACAGTGATCTACTAATTAGTATAGATTAGTTAGATCTGTCATGCCCCTGCCAGCCCAGCCCAGCCCCCACACAATTAGAACACACACAGGGAACACAGTTAACCCCTAGATCGCCCCCTACAGGCTCTTCCCTGCCAGTGACATTTATACAGTAATCAGTGGCTATTTGTAGATCTGATCGCTGTATAAATGTCAGTGGTCCCAAAAAAGTGTCAAAAATGGCCGATCTGTCCACGGCAGTGTCGCAGTCCACATAAAAATCACAGATCACCGCCATTATTAGCAAAAAAAATAGTTAAAACGCCATAAATGAATTCTCATAGTTTATAAACGCGGCAACTTTTGCGCAAACCAATCAATATACGCCTATTGCGATTTTTTTTTATCACAAATATGTAGAAGAATATATTTTGGCCTAAACTGATGAATAAATGTGTTCTTTTATATATTTTTTTTGGACATGTATTACAGAAAAAAGTAAAAAATATTGTTTTTTTTTATATTGAAGCTTTTTTTGTTAATAGCGCAAAAAATAAAAATCGCAGAGGTGATCAAATACCACCAAAAGAAAGCTCTACTTGTGGAAAAAAAGGACGTCAATTTTGTTTGGGTACAATATCGTGCAAGCGACGCAGGGCCGAATTGCAAAAAGTCCTCTGGTCAGGAAGGGGGTAAATCCTTCCAGAACTGAAGTGGTTAAAGGGTAACTCCACTCTCGTGGGAAAAAGTAGCGAATAAAAAAATATAATATAGCATATACAATTGTGACACAAGTCATGTTGTAATCGAATGTTATTAAAAATTACCTTTCCTTTTCAATCTGCAACTCTAATTTTTCTGTTAAATGGAATGCAATATGGCCCCCCAGAAACATCATTTCCTGCTTGTGTGATTGGCTCACTGATTTTCCCAGAAGTCTGTAATAAAATACAAATCAGATTTCAGGCATCCCCTGCAACAAAAAAAATTTAATTTTGATGAGCTACTCCCAATAGGAAATCACATCTAAAGGGATGCAGACCCTGCAATTTCCTCAGTAGTGCCCTGCAGGTGAACCAACTGGTTGATAATTAAGAAACCACTCCCATTAGATTCAATTACAACATGAACACAGACAAAAACACAGGGATTTCTTCAGAATAACAAAAGGTAGTAATCTGCAACAAAGTTAGTTAATCCTTGTAATGTACATAGATCACTCAGCTGCAATGTATTTTTTTCTCAACAAATGTGGAGTTACTCTTTAGTCATCCAACCATTTGCTTGTCTGTTAGCCAGGGTTGATGTTTTCATATTAAACCCAAGGGGCTAGCCAGGAATTTTGCAAGAGGGTATTAAAAAAAAAGCACAACCAAAAGAGAATAGACCTGGGATCCTTGCTCAATAACCCATATAGATGGGGAGGAGTACTCACCTCAAAATAAGAGGAGGGTGATCATCCAACAATAAAGTGGTTGTAAAGGCACTACAACCACTTTAACCTACAGGTAAGCCTATATTAAGGCTTACCTGTAAGTACCCTGCATATCTCCTAAACCTGCACAGTTGAGGAGATATTCAGTGTTCTCCATGTGCCAACGTCATTTCGGCACATGCACAGTGAAGAAATGGCCTCTGTGCTGTTTTTCCACTGAGACCGTGCCGTGACTGGCGGCTCCCGCGCGCATGCAGGAACTAAAGAGGAAGTAAAAGCCATCAGGGTTTACTCCCTCTTTAAGTATATCAACCTCTTGTGACTTATAGAGGAGTTGACACGTCCAAATCCTCTATACGTCCCATGAATGTCCATTCGGAATTATATCCGAATGGACATCCAATTTCACCAACATCACGGAAATGTTGGTGAAATAACAACCTACTAGTGGGAGGAGAATAAAACTCCACTCATGAGGAGGGGTAGATATACCCAATAACTCGTTCCTAGGGTCCAGATAAGAGAAAACCAACACGAAAAAAAAATTATGGGAGAACGTTTTAAGGACCGATCGGGGAACCCAAATTATACTTTTGTAGT
>BLSH010016053.1:311124-327981 GCA_018402905.1 Glandirana rugosa | reverse complement strand
AATTAAAAAGTGCATCTACATTGCTGGTTTAAATAAAAAAAAATTCTAAAAACTACATTTGCGGCCAGCGGTGCATTTCTTGCACAAAAATAAAAAAAACAGTGTTGGCTACCTCCTCCTCCTCCACCGCCACTTCCATCGCCTCCTCAACCTCCAACTCCACATCCACCTCCATTTTTTATTTTTTTATGTGATTTTAGCTTAAAAATTATTTTAAGTTATTTCCCTATCTCCATTTCTTTGTAGGGCACTTGTCCAACTCTTACCCCCATTTTCCTTCCTTTTGCAGACCTCTAGGACTTGCCAGGACTTTGTTACAGCCATTTTTGTGCCTAAAAGTTCGGGTCCCCATTGATTTCAATGGGGTTCGGGGTCCGGGATAAAGTTCGGGTCAAGTTCCGTTCCTGAACCCGGACTTTTTCCCGAAGTTCGGCCGAGCCTGCCGAACCCGAACTTCCAGAGGTTCGATCAACTCTAACCTTAACGTGTTACTAAAGTCAAATTTTTAAAAAAAAATTTAAATAGCAAACATGTTATACTCACCTGCTCTGTGCAATGGTATTGCTTCTTGGGTCCCGCATCTGCGATCTTAGCTCCTCCTCTTCTTCATGTGTCCCCATAGCAAGCTGTTTGCTATGGGGCACACGGTGCCTGCTCTCTCCCAAGCTGTGTGCCTATGGAGTCACAGTCCATAGATGCACACAGGGGGACTTAATGTAGTTTGTCTCTCCATTGGGACACAGATTGACACAGAAAAGTTTGGGATTTAGACATACCGTAAATCTGAATCTCCGGTCAGATATAAAATACCCAGAGTAATGCAACTCTTTTCTCCTTAATACATGAAAAGTATTTTATATTAATGCAAGTGGTATAAATACCTGAATATCACCTGGTATCAACCTCTTGCAGCTCTTGGACAGCAGGGTTAGAGTGTGAGAGGAGCCAATTAGTTCTTGGGTTGACAAGAAGCGCACTGATAGGAGGACAGTGCAGCGGGACAAAGGGATGAGCTCATCACTGTGCCGCTTCTCCTTTCACTATCCAATCACAGGCTGAGGTGGGTCCAGGATGATGTGGTCTCAGAGGAAATGGTTTGAATGATGATGGACATCTAGTGGCAGAATAAAAGTACTGAGGGTGATTGACTTTAAATATTTCAGCAAAATCTGGTTTTATGTTATATTTGAATGGGTTATTAAACTTAAACTTTTTATTTTTGGTTGGTGTTCTACTATAAAGATTTAAAACAAAACTGTATTTTTGGAGAAAATATAAACTCTAAGACCCCTTTTACACTGAGGCAGGTTTCAGGTGTTTTAGCGCTATAAATGGTGCCTGTAAAGTGCCTGAAAACTGCCTCCCGTGCTGCTCGAGCCCAAGCACTCAGGCTTTCACACTGGGGCGGTGTGCTTGCAATATGGGAAAAAAAGTCCTGCAAGCAGCATCTTTGGGGCGGGTAGGGAGCGGTGTATACAGAGCTCCCAAACCACCCCTGCTTATTGCAATGAATCAGCAGCACTTCGGAAGCACCTGAAAAGCACTTCGGAAGCTCTGCAACACGGGCATTTTTTAACCCCTTTTTAACCCCTTCTTGGGGGTTAAAAGTGTCCCGCTATTGGCCGAAAAGAGCCGCTTAAACAGCGGTAAATTGCCGCTAAAATGAGCGGCGCTTTACCGCTAACGTGGACGTGGCCCCAATGTGAAAGTGTATATCACTATTTTTCATAAATTATTGCCAAATTTATTTCTTAAATTTGATTGAGATACTAAGTTTAATATTTTTATTTTTGGTTGGTGTTCTGCTATAAATTTTGTTCTAAAAAAACAATAAAAACGCTAATGAATGACATTTAGTATATCACTATGTATCATAAGGTATTGATACATTTATTTTTTAATATTTTACTTTGCATCTTTGACTATATTTACATAGCAGTTTAACAGCAGCCAGGGTTGGTGACAGTGCCAGCAATGGACAATGCCAGTGCAAGGTGTTAGCATGGCTGCTTAACCAGTTCCTGACCGTCTCGCGTATGTTTAGTGCTGCAGAGTGGCGCTGTAGCATGAATCGCCATCTACAAGCAGCAGCTCGCGCGTGCGCAGCTAGTGGACGGGAGCGCGCTGTCGTGCCCGCACACTCTGCAGGAGTGAGCCCACGGCTCTGGTGGACCCGATGTCTGCTGGCGAGCCACGGTGACCTAGCAGAGAGAAAGAACGGGGAACCGCCGATGTAAACACGGCGGTTCTCCCGCTCTGTCAGTGGGCATTTAAAAGATCTACTGATCCCTGTCACTGGGATCAGTTAGATCTCTAATGCCCCTGGCAGCCCCTTCACAGGTAGAACACGCCTAGGGAACACAGTTAACCCCTAGATCTCCCCCTTCAGGTTAACCCCTTCACTGCCAATGACATTTATACAGTAATCAGTGGATATTTAAATTTCTGTTCGCTGTATAAATGTCATTGGTCCCCTAAAAAGTATTCAAAAATTTCCGGCATGTCTGCCCCAATATCAAAGTCCCGATAAAAATCGCAGATCGCCGCCATTACCAGTAAAAAAAAAAATAGTGAAAACACCGGAAATAAATTCTCATGGTTTGTAAACGCGGCAACTTTTGCGCAATCCAATAATTAAACGCTGATTGTAATTTTTTTAACCAAAAATATAAATCGGCCAAAACCGATGAATAAATTAGTTTTTTTATATATTTTTTTTGGATTAGCAAAAAGTAAGAAATATTTTTTTTTTTTTGCAAAATTATCGCTTTTTTTTGTTTATAGCGGCGATCAGAAGTGACGCAGCGGGGATCAAATACCACCAAAAGAAAGCCCTATTTGTGGGAAAAAAAGGATGCAAATTTCGTTTGGGTACAACGTCGCACAACCACGCAATTGTCAGTTAAAGCGACGCAGTGTCCAATCGCAAAAAGTACTCCTAACATGGGAAATCCTTCCGGGGCTGAAGTGGTTAAAGTCTGCATCAGCATTTCCTGTGAGCGGGTGACAACCCAGGAGCATAGATGGGAGACATTTGTCTCACCATAACGGGAATACATAAACTAGGACCTAGTTTTGTTTTTATTTTAACAGTAAAAATTGTATTAAAAACTGTTGAGTTACAATGTAAATGACTGTACCACATTTTAGTGACAGGTATTTTTAACACTTATTTTATTATTAGGTATTTTTAAGCATTATTCATATTAAGTATTATTAGGGGTTTTTATAATGAAAGCTGCAGATTTAAAAACAGCTTTTGGAATGTAAATTATATTGAAAACCTTTAATGAGATTTTAGTGATTGGGTTTAGATTTCCCCTTAAGCTGCTCACTTTCACATATATACTTTACAAAAAAATTTGTTTCATGCAAACTGCGTACTGAGTACAATTATCATTTCAGAGCCACAAACGGGAAACAATTCTGCTACCTTGCAGTATATTTTAATGTTCTTACAGGTATCAGTTACTTAATGGGTCGTATCGGTGTCAGGGGAGTCGGCTCATCCAGTAAAACATATGATCATTTTTCTGCTCTGCATTGCACAGTGTAATCTGGCAAAGCCTCCCGCGCCCAGCGCAGCCTTCATCTCCTGTCCTATCATCATTTCAGATAACTCACTGCCAATTAACCTTGGACATAATCTCTTCCAGAGCGGGATTAACTGCTTAACCAATATGTCGTACAAATTCATCTGCGGTGGGATTTTCTGTACAAGTCACAAAGTGAGATGAGCTCAGTGTAGAAAGTTGGTGCGCTCTGTTCCCCCCGCTCTCATAGAGAAGATAGATTACCGTGCCTGTCTTTGTGTATTCCCGCATTGGCCTGTCACACTTGTCAGCCCATGACAGACCGCCGATGGGAGACACGCAGCCAAGAATGAGTTTTGTTTATCAAATTTTTTGAAGGAAACTTATAAAAATGCACGCAGGAAAAGCTTTGTAAAACGGACAACAATTCAGCATTCATACACTCATTTAAAGTTGACGAAAACCCAATTATTAAAATCTCAGATCAGATAAATGTAGCTTTAAAATAGTTTTTACTTTTATTAAATTGACAGCCTTAATGAAAAGTACAACGCTTGTTGCATGTCCTTCCGATAGTAACAATGAGGTCTGTTAATCGAAAAATGTGCTGTGCTAATATCGTAGCATTTGTACAACCATTGCAAGCAATCCCTGTAATCTGTCTAATATGTTTATTACCTATAATCATTATTCCATCTAGTGGCCATAATGCAGTATTTTCCAAGTTGAGGTATTTCAGGAAAATACTGTGTTATGGCCACTAGATGGAACTGGTGATATAGTTACATTGTTAGTCTGGTTGGAAAAAAGTCCAAAATCAATGATCATTGGAAATAAACCCATTAGAGGGGTTCCTTAAGCTGTAGCTGATTGGCCTCACATTTGATAATGTCTACATAATTGCAGGGCCTCTGCCACTTGGCAACACCAACTGCAGGACACCAATAATCTTTTTAGTTTTCTGTAAGGGTTCCATTCTTTCTACTGACCACCATTGTAAGAGGCCTTTTTCCCAGTGACCTCAAATAAATGAATAAGGGTTTCCCAAGACCTGAAAATTATTTTGGGGGTTCCTCTTGGGCAGGGGTCTCCAAACTTTCTAAACAAAGGGCCTGTTTACTGTCCTTCAGACTATAGCGAAGCCAGACTGTGGCCACTGGAAGTAGAAAAATGTCGCTGCATCAGTGGGAGTAAACAATGTCCCATCTTTGGTGTCAGTGAGAGGAACTGTGCCCCATTGTTGGTGTCATTGAGGGAAACTGTGCCCCATTGTTGGTGTCATTGTGAAAAACTGTGCCCCATTGTTGCTGTCATCAGGCGGAATTGTGTCCCTTTGATTGTGTCAGTGGGGGGAACTATGCCCCTGTGTTGGTGTCAAAAGATGAAATATTGCCCCAAGGGGTGGATAAAAGAAAACAAAGTGCGTAGTTTGGAGACCAATGCTCTAGGGTAAAAAAAAAGTTGAAAGGCTACATTACAGAGATTATTCCCTACAAGAGACACTCGCACAGCAAATTATTAATAATGATATCTTTTATTCGGCTGTGACCACACACATTTTACCCACATTGTCCACTGTTGTCACCATCATGGAGCACACCCTGAGTAATGATATGCAGCAGCTAACACTGGAGCACATGCATGTAGACAAGGAGGTGGCTTCAAATGGACTGAGATCAACAGCACTGAGATGCATAAAAAGGATGAAAAAATATGAAAACAGATATTTTCTAAAACATAGCAATTGTTTATGAAGCAGGTTGCTATATTAAACTAAATATAATTTATTTTACTGGTGTTCTATAAAGGAGAAATAAGCAATGTCACACTTCATATTTTCCCCACTATTGGTACCTTTTAAAGAGGAAGTAAACCCAGATTGGGGCGAGGAGTGTGTTAGTGGACATCCTGTACCTAGTGATGTGGTGAATTTACTTGCATTCCATGGGAGATTTAATGTGGGTATAAGAACCTGGAAGAATCTGGTTATACTTTCCCAAAGGAGCGGTGGCCCTGACAATTTTTAATTCCATGCTCATTACCCAGCTGGGTCTGGTAAGCCTCTCTATTATCTGGTGGTAGACACACATGAAGTTTGAGCACACTGGGTGATCTGTCAGAAGCTTTTACCTAATGCTATTGCGGCATTGCAATTTATATGGACTCAATCGCCTAATATTTAGGGTGTTTTATCTCATCTGTATTGTTCTACTTTGAGTGCAGCTTTTTATGGTGTATTATATGCAGAAGACAGATGGTGTTGAAAGCCCTCGTTCTTGGTCAGGGATGGCTATTCCAGTTTGACATAGCTGGCCTCTTGCAAACCAATCACCTCTGCACTTCACTGTCCCATTTCCCTAAGGTGTATGAAGACTGCTGAGTCTTAATCTGTAGAATTTTTCCCCATGTTGCACCATTCATTTGTTCAAAGTTTGCTTCATTTCTCCAGGTCATTGCTTTCATAAATACACTGTACTGCATATACCGAGTTACTTGGCTTTTGTATGGGTGTTGTTTTTTTCACTGTACAAGCTTCTGTCTCCGTGTATTGCTTTAGTTATATCTGTGTTGCACCAATCTGTTTCATATAGTTGTCAGTAATCTGATAATCTAGGAACACCTTTTTCTTTCTAGCCTGCAATGCAGGTAATTTATTTCTAGACACACCCGCTATAGGCAACTCTCTGTCTCTCCCACACAGGTTTAGCGTACTAAAACACCTCTCCCCACCACCAATCTAGTCCAAGCTAGCCTAGAAGTTTGACTGTAATTGGAATCAGAAAAATGGACAGAGAGTGAGTGAAGATTACACAGCACAATTCTCCTGGAAGTACACTCCCACCAAAAATATGGGAAGCTCTGTGAAATCTTGCTGTAGAGGATTACCTGCAACTCCTATAACCGCTGGTCTATTACTCTGCAATTAAGGTACAACTAACTGGCAGTCCCCTGTCTTATGCCCTTTAAAATGTGGTGCCTGTGCTCACCCTTTCTAAATATCACACCAACTAATGGATAGGAGACATCGGGGGCTTGTGTTCTGTCTCTGCATTAGACCTAATCAGCTGTGAAACAAGAACAAAAAAATGTATCCTCTATACAAATTTCTTAGCTCAGCTCTGCATGTGTAAAAATATATAATATATCTATCAGCTGTTTGCATGGTTTAAGTCAACTAAGGTTCCTCCAGAGGTTTCAAGGATTTTCTGGAGCTGTGGCTGATTGACCTCCCATGTGATGGTGCCTACATAGTTTCAGGTCCAGCACCACTCCAGTGGCATAACACCAATGATTTCTTTTTCTGCCTGTAAAGGGGCATTTTCTGACCACCACTGCAAGGGGGGCATTGTTCTCACTGACCACCAATTAATTAATTTTAGCAGGGGTTCTCTGAGACCTGGAAATTATTTCCCTTGGTGTAAAAAGGGTTGAAAAGGCTGCTTTAATTAATGTTATATAGTGGTCTATCTTGTCCATGTGACTAAAGCCCCGTACACACGGTACAACGGTTGTACGACAATGGTCTTCCAATCAGCTTGTTGTACGATCATCTGACTGTTAGTACGCGTGATTACAACAGCCATCGTACAACGGTTGTACAACAAAAGTTGGATGAGCAGACTAGAAAACTTTGGTTGTACAACAAGCGGTTGTACAACTGTTGTACCGTGTGTACAGAGAAGTTGATCCAACAAAGTTGTACATGCAAAACACGCATGCTCAGAAGTCAGGAACGCCCAGAAGTGTCCGTTCCGAATTCACAAATCACATGCACCTGAACTTCCTTGTTATACCCTTGTAACACGTCACTACATTAGGCTTGGTTGTACAATCGCTTAGTGCATGTCAGTACGCGAGACACAACAGCCAACATCCAACTTGGTCCAAAGTTGGACGTTCGGTTGTACAACCGTTGCACCCGTGTGTACGAGGCTTTAGTCTGTGGGGTTGATTTACTAAAGCTTGAAAGTGCAAAATTTGGTGCAGCTCTGCACAGAAACCAATCAGCTTCGAGATTTTATGCTGGCGTTTTCTGGCGTTTTTTGCAGCTCTCCATGTTAGTCAATGGCCCCATAAAAACATTGGTGTTTTTGAGCTGTAGATGGCGTCGGCGTTAGTGAGCTGAAAGTAGAACCCACAGCCATCGTGTTCTGAGACTGTAACGTTTTGGCGTTTTTTGACGCCGACGCCGCAAAACGCCAACAAACGCCAACTAATATTGTTTCCGGCGTTTTTTGCCACCGACGGTTTTAGGTTGAAAAATAGCAGAGGGATGATTTTTTTTAAAAAACGCCTATTGACGCTCACTAACGCCAATGCATAACGCCGAAAAACGCAGATTTTTTTTTCCTTGACGTCGGGCCCGACATTGCTTAATTTTAAAGATACGCCCGTGTGTATGAGGCCTAAGGACTGTCCTTAGCCCTATCATCCAGAATACAATTTTTGACAAACCTTGATGAAGGGGGGAAACCTTCTGAACTGTCTAAACATATTGTATGCTATTACTGTATATGTCCTTTGAATAAAATTTATTCTAGCCCTTTACATGCCTTATGCTTGGCTCTTTCCTCACAGCAGTGTAAATTTAATTCAAAATGGAATTTGACATAGATGTCTTTTCGGGTTTATTTGTCAACAACCCCTTCTTCTGGATGTTCTTTTCCATAGTAAACACCTTGATTGCACTCTGTGTCCATCTCTCCTAATATTGTACTTGTACCTAATATTGTTAAATCTGTGGGAACAATATTAAAATCCAATTTCCTGTCCTGTACAAGTGAACAAATGGAAGTGCCATTTATACTTAGCTGCATGTGTTTCCAGATGTGAAGCATAGAGCAGGGAGGGAATCCATTTGTCACATTCAATGACTCACATAAAATAAATATGCACAGATACAACTTTTTGCTGGTAAAAAGATTTAGTAAACTGTCCTTTAAGCTGGCATCCATATGAAGACAGTGTATATCTTATTTCCAGAGCTCATATATTTTTTAAGTATGACATATCGGAATGCAGAACCGAAAGCCTCAAGTGGACTTATCTAATAACACATTGAAATGTGTAATTGATGGCAAATGAACTCTGTCTTCATCAGCTTAGAATGGGTTGATTAAAATAGTAAAAAAAAAAAAAAGGTTTGCCCACAAGAAAAACTCTTCTCACTATCCTTAACCTAATTAAAGATATAACCTTTCCCCCACCCAAGTGCTTATTAACCTCTCCCTAATGGTGGCAGCTTCCTCCAGCACTTACCGTTACCATGCCAAAATCTTCTCCATTGCTGCCTACTGTATGGGGTTGTATTTCTAGGGCAGTGATGGTGAACCTTGGCACCCCAGATGTTTTGGAACTACATTTCCCATGATGCTCAACTATACTGCAGAGTGCATGAGCATTATGGGAAATGTAGTTCCAAAACATCTGGGGTGCCAAAGTTCGCCATCACTGTTCTAGGGTCTGTAGTGTGGGAGTACAACCCAATTTAAGGTGGTTCTAAAGTCAAGAAGTTTTTTTTTTTTACCTTGATGAATTATCTGCTTTAAGGTAAAAAAAAAACTACCTACTACTGTGCTTGTCACCCCCCCCCCAACCTTAAACACTTACCTGCCTCCTCTCATGATCCAGTGCTGTCCTGGTCTAAAAGGAGACATAGGCCATTGGCTCCTGCTGCTATCAATCAAATCCTGTGAGAAGGGAACAGGTGGCACAAGCTGAGTTGTGCTGTGTGTGTCTATAGACTCGGGAGCATGCTCACATGGGTGCCCACTCAGCACATAGAATGGATGAGTGGACAGCACTGGCAGGGGACACCAGAAGGGGATGTAAAGGACCGCTTTGCACATAGTAGGTAAGTATACAATCTGTTTTATTTTGGTTAAAAAATGTCTTTACAATCACTTTAAAGAGGAACTTCAGCTTTTCCCCTTCCCCCATTTTTTCCCCTGCTTACCTTTTGCTGTCTTCTGCCCACTAAGGATACTCACCTAGCCAGCGGATCCAGCGTTGAGCTGCTGGAATCCTCCTCTCTGAAGCCGCTGCACAGGTCTGGCATCACCATGTTGCCTGTGACAGCAGCTGGCTCTTCCGGGTGCAGTTGCTGCTAGGCCTGCCTCCTCCTCCTTACTGAATGGAAATGCATCCCAGGAGGCATCTGGGGCACCATGTCATTCGCCTAGGCCAGTGATGGCGAACCTTGGCACCCCAGATGTTTTGGAACTACATTTCCCATGATGCTAATGCACTCTGCAGTGTAATTGAGCATCATGGAAAATGTGGTTCCAAAGCACCTTAGGTGCCAAGGTTAGCCATCACTGGCTTAGGCCAATTTCGGAGGTTGGGGGGCAGGCAAAGGCAGGCCATACACGGTCGAATTCCAAACAAATTTTCTTTACAAAATCAGAAATTTTGTGCGTTTTTTGATCCGATTGTGCCACCATTGATTTTCGAAATTCGGCCAACCAAGCCTTCAATTTCACCTCATATTGCTATAGAAAAGTATTTTCGTGGCCAGGAATCTTCTTTTCTTTCCGAGAATTTTCTTTTCTTGCACTCATGTGCATTCTTTTTTTCTATTACATTTCTTGCATGATTCTCCCATCATTGATTGGAAAATCGTAAGTTTTTCTAAAAATTTCCAACATGCCCAATTACTTGCCGGCGCGAAAATCGGCTGTTGCTACAGCCCCCTAATGGTGCGAAATTCAAATGAAAATTCTTAGAAATGATTTTCGAGAGAAAATTCTTTCAAAAATCGACCGTGTATCGCCTGCCAAAGTCTTTCAAGCAAGAAAAAAACAGCATGTAAATAAACAAGAAAAAACGAACCCAATATTGCTGCTGCGGGGGGGGGGGGGGGGGGGAGGGTGCAGAATGGAGAGGAGGAGATTGCTGCAGGAGGGTGCTTTAGAAGGTCCGCTTTAAATTTATTTGGAGTTAATGCACAGGTGTGCACAGCATCAAAAACTACTGATGTTTAAACTGCTCTTTCTGCATACTCAAGGGTTTGGATAGGATGTAAACTTTTCTACCTTTCTTGTTAGTAATTGTAGGCATTATCCTTACATATGTTAGATTAATGCTTACTTGTCTTACTTAGTTTACTTATCTGACAACTTGAAGGTAGCACTGTGCCATTTCTTTAGGGTGGCAGTCGACCACTGAGGATTAATTTGTCCCCTGCTATGGGCTCCAGGCAGCCACCTTGAGGATGATGGCATATTCTATTGGATGCCAAAAACCTGTGAGTTTGCCATCTTGACGCAGACGGAGATGATTTGTGATTCAGTGTGCCCGTAGTGTGGGAGTAAGCTAAAGATAGAGCACCTGCTGGATAGTGCGAGGGAAGAAGTAACAATAAAGACCGGTACCCGTAGAGGATGGAAAGAATTGGGTTTCCATTACAGGGCATCTCCTCCATCAGCTTCTATGAACAGATTCCAACTGTAAATCTGTAGGCACTTTTTAGGGATTGCAATGATGCAGAAATACCATAACACCTCCAAGAGAAGTGCTCCTCTGGCATTCTGTGATCTGTAAATATATTTCATGGCCCTCCTCGAAAACTGACTTACTAATAAATAATACTTCATCTGCCTAAAGAGCTGTATGCTCTGCAACATGCAGTACCATTGTTATAACTGTCTTGTTTGTGCCTATTCAATTTCTATAACATTAACAATGTGCAAATAACTCCCAGTGGTGATTCCTCTCAATCTTCAGATACATCAATTAGGCCCCACCTACATACTGCAAAGTTTACCCGCTGACAGCTGAAAGTAAAAAAAAAATTCCCCAAAAAAACGGCGTGGGGTCCCCACCCAAAACCATACCAGACCCTTATCCGAGCATGCAGCCTGGCAGGTCAGGGAAGGGAGGGGACAAGCAAGCTCTGCCTCCCCCACCCCAAAGCAGCTTGTCCCCATGTTGATGGGGATAAGGGCCTCTTCCCCACAAGCCTGGTCGGTGGCTCTGGGGGGTCTGCAGGCGGGGGGCTTATCAGAATCTGAAAGCCTCCTTTAACAAGAGGGCCCCCAGATCCCGGCCCTCCCTATACGAATGAGTATAGGGTACATTGTACCCCTACCCATTCACCAAAAAAGTAGTGTAATCTGACAAAAGACAGTTTTTGACAAGTCCTTTATTAAAAATGTCTTCTTCTTCCTCGCTTTTTCTTCTGGTCTTCTTCTTCCCCGCTTCTTCCTCCGGTCTTCTTCTTCTTCCTTTGGTCTTCTTCTTCCTGCAGTCTTCTTCTCCGGTCTTCTTCTTCTTCCTCTGGTCTTCTTCTTCTTTCTCCAGTGTTCTTCTTCCTCCATCACCGCTCCCACTGCCAGCCCGCTGAAAATAAAAAAAACAAACCTCCTCCTCCCCTGCGATGGGGCGAATAACGTCATTCAGAGACCCCGCCCACTTGTGACTTCACCGTCCGGAGCATGATGGGTTCCTTGACGTCACAAGGGGGCAGGGCCCCCAGATGATGCCATCCAATGGCCACACCCTACAGCTATATGTGAAATGTGCGACATCCAGTGTCGGAGGAGGGTCATTATTTTTATTTTCAGTGGGTCAACGGCGGGAGCGGCAGCGGAGGAAGAAGAACACTGGAGAAAGAAGACCAGAAAAAGGAGAAGACTTTTTTAATTAACGACTTGTCAAAAACTGTCTTTTGTCTTTTGTGACATTACACTACTTTTTTGGTGAATGGGTAGTGATATAATGTACCCCATACTCATTCACATGGGGGGGGGCGGGATCTGGGGGCCCCCTTGTTAAAGAGGTCTTCTGAGTTCTGATAAGCCCCTGCCCGCAGACCCCCACAACCACAGGCCAGGGTTGTGGGGAAGAGGCCCTTGTCCCCAACAACATGGGGATAAGGTGGTTTGGAGTGGGGGGCAGAGCCCCTCTACCCCAAAGCACCCCCATGTTGAGGGCATGCGGCCTGGTATGGTTCAGGAGGGGGGGGCACTCCCCATGCAATTTTTTGCATCTCCTTCAAATCCATACCAGACCAAAGGGTTTTGGGGGGGACCTCACACTGATTTTTTTAGCTGGCAAATTTTTTTTTATATTCAGCTGTCAGTGTCTTGTTAAGGACACTGCGGCCGGCTTCCTGGCCTGCTCCTTAGCAACCAGCTATATAAGGTGAATGTAAAGCCAAACCAACCTTCCCACACACAAATCACAAATCACAGCAAAATCGCTGTAAAAATGCAGTACTTGCGTTTTGGATGCGGGTCCATTGAAGTCTAATACATGCAAAACACTGCATTTTGCTAGAAAAAAAGTCCCCAACCCTTTCCAAAAACGTCCTTCTGCAAAAAGCATCAAAAAACGCATTCATGTGAATTGAGCCAAAGAAGCCCAAAGAATATACTGTAGTCCTACAAACCCCTCTAGTTAGGATGGCAGTTCATAGAATAGTGCATACCTACAGGTCAGTTCCCAGCTCGCTTGGATTGTTACCTGCTTTAGAGTACCAAAGTTCAACCACAGAACTCTAAACCACGCATTAACTGGATCTCTCCATCTCTACTAGGAATGGCACAGCTAGAGATTCAAAGCAGGGTACACTTCACATGCAATTCACTTGACTAAGGAAGAACTCAGCATGCATCTTTTTATCCTATGGACACCACAGCCCGGTAAGTGCCGGACCTCCTGCGGGGAGGGGGGGTGCGGGCGTGGGATCCCTTTGTGCCGTGAGCCCCATGCAGGTCAGCTTGCTGTTACCCTGATCTGTGAGGCTGTACTATATACCCTGATCTGTGCTATATACTATGATCTGTGAGGCTGTGCTATATACCCTGATCTGTGCTTTATACCCTGATCTGTGCTATATACTCTGATCTGTGAGGCTGTGCTATATACCCTGATCTGTGAGGCTGTGCTATATACCCTGTGTAATGATATCACGTGCAGGGACACACAAGACTGGCAACCATTTTGTGAAGGGTCAGCCATTACGGTTCTAACTTAGAACAAACTCTTCATTTCCCCTCCCATCAACTTAGGAATTCCTGGGTCCCCATAACAGGCTCCAAAAAGAATGGAGGTGTTTTGGCAAGCCTGATCATAAACCAACAAATCAGATCCATTAAGAGACAGCACAGGATGCCAGAGGTAATGGAGGGCCATAAACCCCCTCCCTCAGGCAGCTGTGACCTTTCCAGAGACCCTTAGTCAATCTTAAAGATAGAATTTTACCCACATTTCATAGCTCCAGATAGGAACGTGACATCTTAATAAAAAGTATAAATTTGAATGCGGAAATACCCTGATCTATGATGCTGTGCTATATACCCTGATCTGTGATGCTGTGCTATGTACCCTGATCTGTGAGGCTGTGCTATATACCCTGATCTGTGAGGCTGTGCTATATAACCTAATCTGTGAGGCTGAGCTAAATACTCTGTCCTGTGATTCTGAGGCTGTATACTCTGTCCTGTGATTCTGAGGCTGTATACTCTGTCCTGTGATTCTGGGGCTGTATACTCTGTCCTGTGATGCTGGGGCTGTATACTCTGTCCTGTGATGCTGAGCTGTATACTCCTGACACTATGGGTGGAAGCAAGTGGAATGCAGGCGATGGAGTGGGTGGATTCTATAAGGGGTGGGGCTTATGATAAGCGGGAGGGGTAGAAAAGGAAGGGCGGGGTCTAGTGCCCCCTCATCCTAAAACTTCACCAGCCGCCATTGCCTATGTGGGTCCAACCTCCTGAGGGAAAGGCATTCAAGTGTTTAGTCACCTCACACATTGTGTGGGCCACCACATCTACAACAATACGCTCTGGCTCTACTTTCTTGGAATGGTGACAATCCAATGAGCCACTAACACTTGTCACTAGCACACACTACATTCACTTTCCATCTTCCATGTTTATCTGCAGGCTCAACTCCACCTCCAAGGGTCTGCTACACTAATCGGTACCCAAGTCGCACCCCCCACATTCCAAGGTAAGCTGTCCAAAGTCTTCTTATGCATTCTTATGCATTTAATCAGGCAAGTAATAAAAGGATATACTATATGTAAGGGTACATGAAAGAAAACCAAAATATATATATATATCTTTAGATAGAGGGAACACTGCTTGACTCATTATTCAGAGATAAAAAGATGGAAATGTAACCTATACACTTGAGAAGGGGATCAAGCCTCTCTTCTGACTGAGCAGATGAAAAATACTAAATATTGCATTTATTTAAAATGCCTGACATGCCTTAAAATCAGCATACTATCCAATTTATAAAGATGACATTTGAAACCTGAACATCTTTCAGTTAACCTTTTTCCCTGTTATTTATATCTACAGCAATGACTGCTGAGTGCCTATCTAACAACTGTTCCTACTGTATGCCCAGAGGTTTGGATGGGATGCCAAATTTCCAATGAGCAGTACTGAATGAGTGGGGTGAACACAGCAGTCAGCTGTTGCTGCTTAGAAAAGCCTCGGGCTAATTTCTGCAAGAACGCAGAAGCTTGAGTGACAGAAAAGGAGGTGCACATATTTGAGAAAAAAAGATAATACATTAAAAATAGTATTATACATGGTACATCAGTTTTTAGTTCAAGGACCACCAAAATGGGGTGAAAATTAAAATGTGTACTAAAATGTTTATTACGTCTAATAAATTCTTAACACTTATGCTTTAAAGCAAAACTTTACCCACAACAATTTGATAAAAAATAATGTTCTTTAGCAAGGAACATACATTGCACATTAATAATTATAGTACCAAAAATTAATGTGTGCTGTAAATTGCCTCCAGCACTGCTGCTGTTTGTTCTTGCTGGAGGCTGCCATTTTGCTGAAGCCCAGAGCCCCTGAGCAGCAGTAAATCTTTAGGTTGTCAGCATATCAGTCAATAGTGGCTCTGATTTTCAACACAGTGACAAAAATGGAGAGCAACTGAGCATGTGCAGAGCAGGTAGAGACTAGGGATGGGTCGAATGGACCCCTGTTCGGTTCTCAGCAGAACTTTCGAACATTGCGAAAGTTCAGACCTGAATAACAAACCCCATTAAAGTGGGACCCGAACGTCAAAAATCAAAAGTGCCCAATTTGAAGGCTTATATGCAAGTAATTGGGCATACATTGGTTATAGGGGTCCGGGTCCTACCCTGGGGGACATGTATCGATGAAAAAGAATTTTGTAAAAAAAAACATTATTTTTAAATGAGCAGTGATTTTTTGATTGTTAAAGTGAAAGCATAAAAATTAAAAATTCCTTCCAATATAGTGCCTGGGGGGGGTCTCCTTAGTCTACATGTAAAGCGGCAGATTTGTACCATGTCTAGAATCTGCTGCAACAATAATTGCATTTATAAAGCCAAAAAAATTACATTTTCACTGCAAGCTGCCTTTATTTTGCTCAGCAAAAGCTGGGGAGCCAGTGTGTATAATGAGTCCACAATATAGTGCACTGGGATCAAGATTGGAGATTTTTTAGATGAATTCTGGTGTCACTTTGACTTTGGATAGAAGTAACGTGCGCAGACAAATTGGGCTTTGGGTGGCGGTGGTGCCTTCACACCATAACCCTATAGAGGTGCTCTTCATGAAGGCAAGAATAGGCCTTTCTGTAAAAAAAAATTGCAATGATATGCACCTGTCAAACAGGTGCTAAACAATTGGTCTTTGGTGTCGGTGGTGCCTTCACACTGTAACCCTATAGAGGTACTCTTGATGAAAGCAAGAATTGACCTTGCTGTTAAAAATTGCAATGATATGCACCTGTCAAACGGGTGCAGAAAATTGGTCTTTGGGTGTCGGTGATACCTTCCCACCGTAACCCTATGGAGGTACTCTTGATGAAAGCAAGAACTGGCCTTGCTGTAAAAAATTAACCTCAGAAGCAACATCTGAATCCAGTAATGGCTGGGCATCTTCAAGGAGCAAGTGGCTGGCTCTGTGGTTAACCCCTCCAGGTCCGCGCTATTGCCGAAATACGGCTCCAGCGCGGACCTGAAATGCCGGGAGGACGTCCATGGACGTCCTCCCACTGCGCATGCTCCCGCGCGCGGGCCGTAAAGTCCAGGCGCGACCTCGGCATAAAGCCGTTATCGCGCCTGGACCTCCCCAATTGGTGTCTCGGTCGGTGAACGAGGAACTTCTACGGGTCGGTAATGACCTAAGTCTACAACGAAGACTCCAATTAAAAAATGTCGTTCCGGTCAAGAACGAAAGTAGTTCTCATGGAGGTATCCCAATGCCACCCTTCCATAGTGGCTGTGGGTTTCTGGTTAAAAGACGTGGGCAAACTGTCCACGTATAGTAACGTTAAAAATTGTCGTTCCAGTTAAGAACGAAAGTAGTTCTCATGG
>BLSH010016053.1:277344-293159 GCA_018402905.1 Glandirana rugosa | reverse complement strand
TCAGATGAGAAAAGGTCTGCTCTACTAAGTCCAATTTCATTCGATGAGATTTGGGGGGGTGGGGGGTAATATAATCCTTTTCTAGAGGCAAGGCACCAGGTCCGAATGGCCTGCCAATAGAATTCTATAAAGTACATAGCGATTTTCTTGCTCTGCGTTTAGCTTCTCTTTATACAAAATGTCTGTCAGAGAACAAACTTCCACCATCTATGAGTGAGGCCCACGTGGTCCTCATATACAAGTCTCCTAAAGATCCAACAAGTTGTGTATCATACAGACCAACTGCGCTAATAAAAAGCGACTTGAAAAAACTTACTAAGCTTCTCACATTTAGGTTAAATAATCTCCTACATGTAGTTATAGATGCAGATCAATCTGGATGTATAGCTAAAAAGTCTACATATATTAATCTGCGGAGACTATTTACCAATATTCATGCTCCACATTCTAATACGGCATCGAGGGTTGTTGCTTCTCTGGACACTGAGAAGGCCTTTGATACCGTGGAATAGTCGTACCTGTGGGAAGTACTAAGGAGAATGGGATTTCCACTTCTCTTTATCTGGTGACTACAGACGATATATCAAAACCCTACTGCTGCAATAAAGTTAGGTGGAGAATTGTCAGCAAAATTTGCTTTACATAGGGGAACCAGGCAGGGCTGCCCTCTCTCGCCAGCTCTCTTTGGGCTTGCCATGGTACCAGTGGCAGAGGCCATACGGGTTTCTCCGCATATCCAGGGCCTGAAGATTGCAATTGGAATCTGATTGATTGATTGCTTCCGTGGACAGATGTTTTTTATACAGGTAACAAGCTGAGATTAGGAGAGAGTGCTCCTAATCTCAGCTCATTGCCTGTATAGAAGACACCTGGGAGACAGAAATCATGCTGATTGATAGGGGATCAAATACTTATTTCACTCATTAAAATTCTAATTATTATTGTTATTATTATACAGGATTTATATAGCGCCAACAGTTTGCGCAGCGCTTTACAAAATGAAGGCAGACAGTACAGTTACATCACAATTTGGTACAAGAGGAATCAGAGGACCCTGCTCGTTAGAACTTACAATCTAAGAGGAGGAATCAGAGGGCCCTAAATCAATTTATAACTTTTTTTAAATGCATTTTTCTGGATATTTTTGTTGTAATTCTGTCTCTCACTGTTATAATAAACCTACCATTAAAATTATAGACTGATCATTTCTATGTCAGTGGGTAAACGTACAAAATCAGCAGGGGATCAAATACTTTTTTCTCTCACTGTAAATATTATTATTATAGGCACTAGATGGAGCTGACAATCATAAGAAACTACCTATATGCATTTTTGCATCTAGTGAACCCCCTTTTTCCTTCAATTGCCTTCCACGTGGAACTGAGAAACTCTGGGCTACAGGCAGTGCTGGATATATAAAGGATTAAAAGCAGTGTGACAAAATTGATGAGCTCATCACTGTGCTGCTTCTCCTTTCACTGTCCAGTTGCAGGTGGGTGGCAGCTGAGAATAAACAATCTTTTAATGGGCTATTCATTCTTTTACTTGAGGTCTAATTTAATTTAAAAACCAAGTGCATCTGTCCTGACTCCTGAACAAAAGGCTATGAGCTTCCATCATGTGAGCAGATATTTGCAGTCAGCATCGTAAAAAGATGGGTGCTTTTGCACTGAAGTGCAATGTTTAAGATGGCTATTTACTGTATACTGACTGTTTAGTGAAAGCACAAACTATTCTGTGCTGTAAAATATTCATTTTCTGTTATGTGTACATTGCTCATCTTTGAAATTCTGTACCCCCTTTTCATCTCTTAAGATATGTATGAAATAGGCAGAGAAGGCTGAAACGGAATCAATTACCCGATCGCTGCCCTTCTGAAATGTATATGTAGCTCTGTAAAATAAATACGTGGAATTCACAAAGTCATTTCTGGGAATGTACAAGGCTGGAAAGTGATATATAGGGCCACCATAAATTGTGCGCTAGTGGTTTTTATGGTTATCATTAAATTTCAACAGCGTCAAAGCAGGACGCATGTTTCTTTGTACGTCAACTCAAAGTATCATAAAAATTGTAGCTTCTTAATCCTCCCTGCTGTGTCATATTAATGAGGGCAATTACAGGGATCAGTTATATCATATTTACTGCTAGAGGTGCTTTATGGAATGTGCACAGCAAATTAGTAGGCCTGAGACAAGAACGCGTTTCCCTCCATTGTCACCAGTGTGCCGCATCAACCACAAGCTGACTCTACAGAGCATCTCTACTCCCCATGATGGACAGCGGCTGAGCTGAGAGGAACATCTGATATTCTGGATCAAATCTCTGCTGAAAGCATTCTGCCGCAAGTCAATCTTATATATGTGTGCAGGAAAATCTACTTACAGTGAGAGTCTCCTGCAAGGCTAATGCTTTTTAAGCATATATTATTTATGTCTGGCCCTGAGGAAAGGTATGCAGGAGACAGTTCAGAAGGTATGGGAAACAGATTTGTTTTTGCTGTTGTTTTTACCTTTTTTTTTGTTATGGGTATAAAGGTAGCCATACATGGATGGAAATTCGGCCAGTTCAGCCAGATTTCAATCCATATATGGGCAGGCTGATTGTACAACAAGCTTTATGAGTGCAACAAGCCTCTTGGGAAATGTTCTCTGGATCAGCACGGCCAGCTATAGCACAATAGCTCAGCGGGAGGGATTCCCCCATCTACAATGAGTGTGTGATTTGGGGAATCAAGTCATTTTCTTTTGTTCTACTACCTGCATGAATGAAAGAAAATGACTCAATTCCCCCATCCACACACCCGCTCTGGTTGGGGGAATCCCTCCACTGAGCTATTGTACGCTGACACTGACAAGCTTTCCTCGCTGTCAGAATACACTCATCAGAACCGCTGGCTAGAGCTGGCAGCATGGGCGTCTGCAGATAGGGGCAAGGGGGGGCAATTGCCTCCCCCTGGAATCAGGGATCGGATCGGGGGTTGCCCACTAGGTCCTTATCCTCTTGGGCTATGTATGAAGTCTCTGATCGTCTTGTGTGCCATGTCCACAGTCTCAGACCATCTCCTGTACTATGTCTGCAGTCTCTGACCATCTCCTGTAGTATGTCTGCAGTCTCTGACGATCTCCTGTAGTATGTCTGCAGTCTCTTACCATCTCCTGTAGTATGTCTGCAGTGTCTGATCATCTCTTGTTCTATGTCCATAGTCTCTGACTGTCTCCTGAACTATGTCTGCAGTCTCTGACGTGATAATGTGATAATGTCAAAAAGCGGCATAGCATGGGTGACCTTAACCACTTGAGCCCCGGAAGGATTTCCAGCTTTAGGACCGGAGCACTTTTTGCGATTCGGCACTGCGTCGCTTTAACTGACAATTGCACGGTCGTGCGACGTTGTACCCAAACGAAATTTGCGTCCTTTTTTTCCCACAAATAGAGCTTTCTTTTGGTGGTATTTGATCACCACTGCATCATTTCTGATCGCCGCTATAAACAAAAGAAGAGCAACAATTTTGCAAAAAAAACCAAATTGTTTACTTTTTCCTAAAATACAGATCCAAAAAAAAAAATATAAAAAAACATTTTTTTTCACCGTTTTTGGCTGATTTATATTCTTCCTCATATTTGCGATAAAAAAAATCGCAATCGCCGTTTATTGATTGGTTTGCACAAAAGTGGTCGCGTTTACGGATGATGAGAATTCATTTTTGGGGTTTTTATTTTTTTTTTATTTTTTACTAGTATTGGCGGCGATCTGCGATTTTTAGCGGTACTGCAATATTTCAGCGGACATGTCGGACCATTTTGACACTTTTTTGGGACCATTGGCATTTATACAGCGATCAGTGCTATAAAAATGCACTGATTACTGTGTAAATGCCATTGGCAGTGAAGGGGTTAACCTGCAGGGGGCGCTCTAAGGGTTAACTATGTTCCCTGGGCGTGTTCTAACTGTATGGGGGCTTGCCTAGCTGGGGAAGGGAAGTGGTCACAGCCTTCACGTACAGGAAGGCTGTGATCACAGCCCTTCCCCCTCACACAGAGCGGAGGTCCGTGTTTACATACACGGACCTCCGCTCCTTCGCTCCGGGGGGGCCATCGCGGGTAGCTGGCGGCAATCGAAGCCGCCGCACCCGCTCCCTGGCCCTCCCCGAACACAGTGAGCGTGCGGGCGCACCTCCGGCGGCGTGCGCACGCTCACTAAACTCGTTCCCGCAGCCACCGTCCTATGACGGCGTTTTGCGGGAACGAGCCACTTTGCCGCCGTCAGATGCCGATCGGCGGTCGGCAAGTGGTTAAAATGATGCCCCCCCCCCTGAAAAAATTTCTGCGGACGCCCATGCCTGGCAGCACTGGTCGAGAGAGAATTTTCCAACAGGTTGATTGTACACAAGTCGATCGATAGATGTAGAGCATAAGCTTTTGAAAAATGAAAAGGTAATATAAAGGCTCATACCTGCACACAGCATTTCACAGTTTTTTTTTTTAGCTTTGTGTTGGTATTTTTAAGGCTACATTCAGACGTGCTTTTTTTGCACATCTTTTCACACGGTTTAGGAGTGATTTGCTATACAGGAGAAGAATCGCACATTTTTTATCATATAGAGGAGTGCCTAAAAAGTGTGCGTAACATGTATATATATTTTTTTCAGGCATTTACATTGAAGTCTTTTGGTGGCTAGATTAATAAAATCAAAATAACCCCGCTCCTGTGAATATATATGTTTATGGATCATATATCACCACCGCGGCAAATACAAATACATAAACAACTCAAAAATTAGTGAATTTACAGTATCTCACAAAAGTGAGTACGCCCCTCACATTTTTGTAAATATTTTATTATATCTTTTCATGTGACAACACTGAAGAAATTACACTTTGCTACAATGTAAAGTAGTGAGTGTACAGCTTGTATAACAGTGTAAATTTGCTGTCCCCTCAAAATAACTCAACACACAGCCATTAATGTCTAAACCGCTGGCAACAAAAGTGAGTACACCCCTAAGTGAAAATGTCCAAATTGGGCCCAATTAGCCATTTTACAAGGTCTAATGTGTGAATGGGGAGCAGGTGTGTTAAATTTGGTGTTATTGCTCCCACTCTCTCATACTGGTCAGTTCAACATGGCACCTCATGGCAAAGAACTCTGAAGATCTACAAAAAAGAATTGTTGCTCTACATAAATAATGTAGCCATGTTCCCCCTTAGCAGTGTTGCCAACCGTCCGTAAATTTACGGACAGCCAGTAAAAACAGGGCAGTTTTTTTGGCGTCCGTAAAAGTCCGTAGCAGCCGAAAAGTGCCAGTAAAAACGGTGGCCATCGGCTCCGGTCAGAGCTGTACATGTGCAATTACGGAAATTCCTGAGCGGCGAGTGAGAAGATCCGATCCTGACCCTGAGACGAGTTGGACGAGCACTCCCTCCTGCTGCCAGCTAGCGCCACTGCCCAGCCCATCCGCCCTCAAATGAGGTTACTGTATTTTCCCGCCACACCACCGCCAGCCAGCACCTGACCAGAGCAGACACTCCGGATGGATGGATCCTCCTGATTCCTGCCTGCCTCCCTGCTCTGGCTGACCCTGCAGCCCTCCTGGTGACAGTGGTGAGTGTGCTTCCTCTTCAAGCCAGCCAAAAAGAGTCGGGACAGTGAGTGTGTGACTGTTTGACACCCACATTGTCTCTGCTTTCTCTGACAGACAGCCGCGAGCCAGGCTGCAGGAGTCCCTCTCTCTCTCTTAGCGCTGGATGAGTGCGGCGTGCACTGGATAAGTGGCAAGAGGTAATGGAAGGATGGTGTAATGGAAACAGGAGGTGATGGGGATGGTGTGATGGAGATGGAGGAATGGTGACAGGAAGTGATGGGGGGATTGTGTGATGGAGACAAGAGGTGATGGAGGGATGGAGACGGGGGATGGTGTGATGGAGATGATGGGTGATGGAGGGATGGAGACCCCGGGGGGATGGTGTGATGGAGATGAGGGGTGATGGAGGGATGGAGACTGGAGGGATAAAAACAGGAGGTGATGGAGACAGGAAGTCTTTAGAAGTGGGGACCTAAATTCTGGTGATCCTAGTGGCTACCAGGGATTTCACCTCACTTTCTGTGGTGGTTATGGAACAGAAATTAAGGGGAAATCTCTACAATTTGATATAGGTGACAAAACTGATGGACTAAATAATATGCTCTTATTATATTGAAAATAACAGAAATATGTTTTTTTTTACCTTGCTATCTACCTTAAATCACATTGCTATTTGCACAGTGCACTTGCTTGTAGCCTAAATACTGAAATTTGAACTGAAAACTGTAATTTTGTAACTTTTGTAAAATGCCAGTAAAAACGTGGCTGTGCCAGTAAATTTTGGGTGTCGTGTCAGTAAATTTCAATCTGGTAGGTTGGCAACACTGCCCCTTAGGGGTGGCTGGTAGGTGTAGTTTACCTGCCTGCTGTTCACACAATTTTCCACACACCCAGAGTCATTGAACAGGGCAGTACTTTGTTTTGTTGTTTTATTTAGGGGATAAACTTGGATAGGGGAAAGGGATAACTGTGGGATGCCCAAAGATCAAATCACGGGACCTTCTATATACACTTTAGTATATACACTCCTTTACTTCTCTCCTGCACAGAGCTTGTTTCTTCACCGTTAAGCCTGAAAGGAAATTTATCAGGCCTCCATGACACTCCTTCATTCGCCACAGCTAGCACATGGTGAGGCCTGCTCTTCTGCTAGCAAGACCACCGGACCACCCATTACAGGCAAGGGCTACGGGCTCCCAGGTGTGAAGCCACGAGCCCTCAGTTGTGTAGCTAAGTACTTGGTGCTAGCCGGGCCTGGATAAACGACTACACCCAGCCCATCCTTCTTCCAGGCCTCTCAGGCCCGCCTTGCCGTCCAGTGATACTCCTTCCCCTGACTGGCTTCTCCGACCTCCACAGACTGTCCACTGTCTCCTCCCAACCTGCTCCAGTCTTCTCATCCAGCTCCCAGGGGTCTGTCACTCTCTGACACCGATGGATGCTTTAACCAGTTCAGATCCGCGCTATAGCCAAAAGCGGCTCTGAAATGCCCGGAGGACGTCCATGGACATCCTCCTTTGTGCACGCTCCCCACGCGCACTCGCGGCCACCGCACACTGCGTGGGCGTGCCCGCGGGTCCCCCCGAGACCCGCCGATCACCATTAGCAGCTGGAGAACCGCCGATGTAAACACGGCGGTTCTCCGTTCTGTGAAGGGGGACATAAGAGATCTACTGATCCCTGTCACTGAGATCAGTTAAATCTGTTATATCCCAACCAGCCCAGCCCCCACACAGTTAGAACACACCCAGGGAAAACAGTTAACCCCTTCACTGCCTCCTTCAGGTTAACCCCTTCACTGCCAATGACATTTATACAGTAATCAGTGGACATTTAAATTTCTGATGGCTGTATAACAGTCATTGGTCCCAAAAATGTGTCAAAAATGTCCGACATGTTCGCTTCAATATCGCAGTCCCGATAAAAATCGCAGATCGCGAAAAAAAAAATAGTAAAAACACCATAAATCAATTCGCACGGTTTGTAGACGCGATTACTTTTGTGCAAACCAATCAAAATACGCCGATTGCGATTTTTTTTTTACCAAAAATATGTAGAAGAATATATATTGGCCAAAACTGATGAATAATTTTTTTTAATATTTTTTTGGGATATTTATTATAGCAAAATAGTAAAAAATATCGATCTTTTTTCAAAATCATCGCTCTTTGCTTGTTTATAGCGCAAAAAATAAAAACAGCAAAGGTGATCAAATACCACCAAAAGAAAGCTCTATTTGTGGGAAAAAAAATGATAAAAAATGTTTTTGGGTACAATGTCGCACGACCGTGCAATTGTCATTCAAAATGCGACAGCGCCGAAAGCCGAAAATTGGTCTGGGCAGGAGGGGGGTTTAAGTACCCAGTAAGGAAGTGGTTAAAGAGTCCTCTACGTAGCCTCTCTGCTGTTCTCCTGCTCTCTTGTGCCGCTCCAGGAATCAATTCCTCTTCCTGGCTGCACCCGAGCCAACAGGCCTCAAGGTCACCCCCCCCAGACTGGGGGCTCTCTTCCCAGGTGAGGGCCTCCACAGCACCTCTACTACATCTCTCTCTTCCACCCGACACTCACCTCCTCCCAGCTGGGCAGATCACAGCATTCAAGGAGGCCTGCCCCCCGCCAATCCAGCATGGGGACTGGCCAGGGCTCCTTAACATACCTCAGAAAGTGACACCTCATCCATCCCCTTTTCCAGAGCCCCCTAGAAACAAAGGGGAGGAGTATCCAAGGGGCGTCCTTGTCCTTGTCCTTGATGCAACAAAACGATGTTAAGGAATTTGTCAGTAAAAATAGAGACTTTTTCTCTTCCCTACCCGGACTGACCACTGTACTACAACATGACATAATCACGGAACCAAGGGTCCGTGTAAATGTAAAACCCTACCGAATACTTGAGTTTAGACGAGAGGCGGTGACGAGAGAAATAAAAACTTTGTTGGAGTTAGACGTGATAGAGGAGTCCCACAGTGCCTGGTCGAGCCCTATAGTACTGGTCCCAAAGCCCAATGGCACTATCAGGTTCTGTAACGATTTCAGGAAGCTGAATAAAGTGTCTAAGTTTGATGCATACCCGATGTCGCGGGTTGATGAACTTATGGATAGGTTGGAAGGTGCCCGGTACATAACAACCCTAAACCTAAATAAGAGATACTGGCAGATCCCCCTAACGGAGTCAGCAAAGGAAAAAAATGGCCTTCTCTACCCCCGAGGGGTCCTTCCAATACAAGCGAATGCCATTTGGTCTGCATGGGGCTCCTGCATCCTTTCAGAGGATGATGGACAAAACTTTGAGGCCGCATCGGCCCTAGGCAGCAGCCTATCTGGATGATGTGGTCATCCACAGCCCAGATTGGAAATCACATCTGCCCCGGGTGCAGACAGTGGTAGATTCGCTGAGTGTAGCAGGTTTAATAGCCAACCCAAAAAAGTGTGCCATAGGTCTAGAGGAGGCCAAATACCTTGGGTATGTTATTGGTCAGGGTCTGATTAAGCCCCAGACCAATAAGATTGAAGCCATTCAAAATTGGCCCTAACCAGTGAATAAGAAACAGGTTTGTGCCTTCCTGGGAATTACAGGGTATTACCGAAACGTCATCCCTGACTTTGCCACAATTGCTGTCCAATCTGACGAAGGGTAGAGGGTCAGGAATGGTTAAGTGGAATCCCGAAGCCGAGAAGGCCTTCCAGGAGTTGAAGCAAGCCCTTTGTATACAACCGATGCTCGTGACCCCAGACTTCACAATGGAGTTTGTGGTTCAAACCGACGCTTCTGAGGTGGGACTAGGTGCTGTTCTGTCCCAGATCAGAGATGGTGAGGAGCACCCGGTCGTCTACTTAATAGGCATGAAAGGAATTATGCCATTGTGGAGAAGGAGTACCTGGCTATTAAGTGGGCCTTAGAGGCCCTAAAATACTACCTGCAGGGAAGGTCATTCAGGCTAGTCACCGACCATGCCTCCCTTAAGTGAATGTGTAACAACTCGGAGAAAAATAGCCGGGGGACTAGGTGGTTCCTGGCCCTACAGCTGTTTAAGCTCTCAGTGGAACACCAGGCTGGAAGACTCCAAAATAACGCTGATGGTCTTTCCTGGGCCCACTGCATGGTTGGGACAGTTGCTCCGCCCCAGGGGTTTGAGCAGAGGGAGGGGTATATGTGACGCTATGCGAGGCGCCACAATGGAAGGGCGATACTTGTCACCTGGCATGCGATCATTTTGAGGCGACTAGCGAGAGTCCGACCCGGGTTTTGCCAGCCACCATGGTAGGGCTGGTTCCTGCCCGGACTTTCTGGTCCACCTGCATTTAATGACCAGGAAAAGAGCAGAGCTCTATCCAGGATCTCAGAGTAGAAAGCTGAGTGGGCTCTGTGTGCTAATATTGGACTCAAAGATTAAGGTTTGCACTGTGCTTATGTTTTGTGGGTGTTGGGGACAGCCCCTCACTGTATAGAAAGGAACATGACTGTATAGTTCAGCGCCGGCCGGCGAGGTTTTGTTTTCTGTTTCTTTTCCTTATGTGTTTTGACCTTGCAAACCTGTGACAATAAAACCTGGAAAGAAACTGACCTCTATGCTGAATCTTTTCCTCTGAAGAGTGATCCCCACGAGCTAATCTCCCACAATTTATATATATATATATATATATATACATACACACACGCGCATGGGTGTTTTGAGCTTTGGGGTGCACATCCTAATGCAATGCAATAGTCTGCACACAGCAATGTGAACAATAATGTGATTCCAAATCCAATCTTTGATCACAGGATCTGATAAGCAATGGGTTTTTGCTTTGGTCATTTCTAGTGATCATATTCACATGAACATTTAAGGAAAGAAATGTTAACATGGTTGTGTTTCCACCCACAAGCATCTATTATCTAAGAACAAGCACTTCCATACAATGTTTATAGCCTAGTAAAACTTCAGAGCGCCTCAGTGTTCTATATAATAGCTAAACAATATTTCTTCACCCTGATAATATTTCTGTATAAAGATCTATTATAATATTTTTTATGATTGTCATCCTCAAATCATCAGCAGTAAACTTTCCTTCATTGGCTACTCAGAAGCTCTTATGGAACAAGAACCACTGTGACCTCCTGCTCTGCTATTGTAAGCTTATAAAAGAGACATCGGCGCAATGAGGCCGGAGATCACAGTGTATGTCTGTATTGATTTATGTGACAACGCTCTAAGTGTGGCTTTACTTGATGTCTGTCATCCTGGGAGCCCAGCTATCTTGGATGTCATTTAAAATTATGTATTTCTTTTATCTGTTCCTCCATGGACAACTACCCATCGTGTTTAATTCAAGTAGAGAAGTGTCCTCATTGTGCCATTTATCCTTAAGTTGACATCATTGGTCTTCTTCATATCTATCCAAACATGACAAGAATTCAAACAAGTCATTTATATAAATTTATCACAGAACTAATTTTATTATAATGGTACTTTAAAAAGAGCAAATGCAGGTAACATGTACATTTAGGAAATGTTGCTACTGCCCCAGATTTACAAGACCCACTTACATTGCAGCAGCTCAGTGCATTTAGGTATCTAGACGTGGGGAAGATGACTTTCTGAAGTTCAAACTGAGCATCAGAATGGGGAAGAAAGGGGATTTAAGTGTCTTGAATGTGGCATAGTTGTTGGTGCCAGATGGGCTGGGATTTTTCCGCACAACCATCTCTACGGTTTACAGAGAATGGTCCGAAAAAGAGAAAATATCCAATGAGTGGCAGTTGTGTGGACAAAAAGGCCTTGTTGATGTCAGAGGTCAGTGGAGAATGGGCCAACTGGTTTGAGATCATAGAAAGGCAACAGTAACTGAACCAAGGTATGCAGAATACCATCTCTGAATGCACAAAACATGGAACCTTGAAGCAGATGGGCTACAAGCAGCAGAAGACCACATCAAGTGCCACTCTTGTCAGCTAAGAACAGAAAACTGAGGCTACAAGTCATACAGGATCACCAAAATTGGACAATAGAAGATTGGAAAAACGATGCCTGGTCTGATGAGTCTCGATTTCAGCTGTGACATTCAGATGGCAGGGTCAGAATTTGGTGTAAACAACATGAAAGCATGGAGCCATCCTGCCTTGTATCAATGGTTCAGGCTAGTGGTGGTGGTGTAATGGTGTGGGGGATATTTTCTTGGCACACTTTGGGCCCCTTAGTACCAACTGAGCATTGTTTAAATGTCACGGCTTACCTGAGTATTGTTGCTGACCATGGCCATCCCTTTATGACTACAGTTTCTGATGGCTCCTTCCTGCAGGATAATGCACCATGTCACAAAGCTCCAATCATCTCACCACTGGTTTCTTGAACATGACAATGAGGTCACTGCACTGCAATGGCCTCCACAGTCGCCAGATCTCATCCAATAGAGCACTTATGGGATGTGGTGGAACAGGAGATTCGCATCATGGATGTGCAGCTGACAAATCTGCAGCAAACTGCGTTATCATGTCACTATGAATCAAAATCTCTGAGGAATGTTTCCAGCAACTTGTTGAATGTATGCCATGAAGAATTAAGGCAGTTCTGAGGGCAAAAGGGGGTCCAACCCGGTACTAGCAAGGTGTACCTAATAAAGTGGCCGATGAGTGTATTTAGGCTCATGTTATAGCCAATGCTAATTTATCATGGTTCTTTCTGTGTGAAGAAACAAACTTTCCTGGAAGGTAGCAGAATAATCTATAAATGCTTTGTGTATGGTTTGGGGGATAATGGGATGGGTCAAAGATTATCTTGTATCCTGTAATACTGTGTATGGCTGGTGTGCTTCCCTTGACTAACAATTCTGAGAAATTGTAATCAGCTTTAAATTATATGTAAACCCACACCCACATTATATAGATAATCTGGTTGAAAAAAGACACACATGTCTATCCAATCCAACCCAGAGGCATGATTGTAGGCATATATCAATGTTGTCACAATGATAAGCAGCTATTACAGTGGTACGTGCATGTGTAGCATGCCCCCTAGAGGCTATTAGGGACCTCCGTAAGTCAGGTTGGCAAACAGGAGTAAGATTCTTGACATTAACAGATGTGCACAAGTCAGTTTTGGACAATTTATAGAGTTTATAATAGGTCGATAAGCTCCAGAGAGAGAGAGAGGGCTAGGGCACAGGATTCCCAAAATAATAACAAGCAGATTCCAAATAAGCCTTACTTACATCCATACAGGAAAATCACCTTTAATCAGACCTTTGTATTTCTCCAGCTGTAGCAGTTGCAGCACTTTGCTCATTGGCCCAGCCACCAGACATCCAACTATGTTCAAGCATTCACCTTGCTCTTCAGAACATTCTCCGGCAGGCAAAGTCCTCCATGGTGACCCAGCCCTGAATCTTTCTTCACTCCACCAAGGCAACACCTCTGAGCTGGTAGCCCAAGCTTAGACTCTTGGCTGGGGCTGTATCTTGGACATGTGTTCAACCAAGGCGGCAAGTCTGGTAGGTTAGGAGAGCAGCCACACTGTCCCAAGTGTGCACTACTGGCACTAAATCTCCTAGTAGTTGGTCATATAAATGAGATATAAATATTAGGGTTGCACCGATACCAATACCAGTATCGGTATCATGAGCATTGGTACTCATGGAAATGCTCCGAAACCCGAGACTGATAGTTTCAGGCTGTGTTCTTTCAGCTGTCAGCAGGATTCCCCCACTTACAGCTGAAATGTAAAAAAGCTGGCAATTAGCTGATTGTTAAGGAGCTGGGCCGCCAGGTCCTTAACAACCGATAACTCAATCATCTGTCAGTGGGGTATACAATGCATACTAGCTCATTATGCCTTTGTCTTACAAGGTTTTTTTTGTCTTTTTCTTCCTCAAGGTTTACAACCCTTTAACCTCTTAACCACTTCAATACTGGGCACTTAAACCCCCTTCCTTCCCGGACCAATTTTCAGCTTTCAGCGCTGTTGCAGTTTGAATGACAATTGCGCGGTCATGTGACACTGTACCCATATGACATTTTTATCATTTTTTTCACACAAATAGAGCTTTCTTTTGGTGGTATTTAAGCACCCCTGGGTTTTTTATTTTTTGCGCTATAAATTAAAAAAAGAACGAAAAAAAAAATGCATTTTTCTGCGTTTCTGTTATAAAATTTTGCAAATAAGTAATTTCTCTTCATAAATTTTGACCAAAAATGATACTTCTACATTACTTTGGTAAAATTAACCCAAATTGGAGTTTATTTGGTGTTGGCGGACAGACAGATGTGACGGGGACTGTGACAGATGTGACGGGGACAGACAGATGTTTTGTGTATGGTGACAGATGTGACGGGGACAGACAGATGTTTGTGTATGGTGACAGATGTTTTGGGGACATACAGATGTTTTGGGGACTGTGACAGATGTTTTGTGTATGGTGACAGATGTGATGGGGGTCATACAGATGTTTTGGGGACAGTTTTATGGGGACACTTATGTTTACAGGGACATGGGGTATCAGTGTGCTTGGTGCACTGTGTGGGGGGCGATCTGTGACAGCTTTCTGCATGAAATCCTCATCATGCAGAAAGCTGTCACAGAGCTGCAGCTCCCCCCCCCCCCGCACTGAGCTCTCACTGAGCTCGGCGGGGGAGAACTGTCACAGAGACGTTCGTCTCTGTTTACAATGTGACGGCTGTGATTGGACACAGCCGTCACATGATCGGGAGGGCCAGTCACTGCGCCCGTATCCCGATCTCTGCTCAGCTGGATCCTGTGATCATAATGATTACAGGATCCAGCAGCAGCGCGGCGCGTGGCTGCGCTGCGAGCTCCCATTCTGCAGGACGTAAATACACGTCCTCTCAGAACGGGCAAGCTCCCACCCGGCCGTATATATGCAGTGGCCGGGTGGGAGGTGGTTAAGGACCGGAAGGATTTCCCACCGTAGGAACAGAGCACTTTTTGCGATTTGGCACTGCGTCGCTTTAACTGACTATTGCGCAGTCATGCGACATTGTACCCAAACAAAATTTGCGTCCTTTTTTCCCCACAAACAGAGCTTTCTTTTGGTGGTATTTGGTCACCTCTGCGTCACTTCTGATCACCGCTATAAACAAGCAACCAGTTTGCAAAAATACATATCCAAAAAAAAAACAAAAAAAACAAACAAATTTATTCATCAGTTTTGGCCGATTTATATTCTTCCTCCATATTTTTGGTAAAAAAAATTGCAATCAGCGTTGATTGATTGGACTGCTCAAAAGTTGCTGCATTTACAAACCATGAGAATTAATTTCTGGCGTTTTTACTGTGTTTTTTGTTTTTTTTTACTAGTAATGGCAGTGATCTGCGATTTTTATCGGGGCTGCGATATCGGGGCGGACATGTCAGGCATTTTTGACACTTTTTGGGACCAACAAGATTTATACAGCGATCAGAAATTGAAATATCCACTGATTACTGTATAAATGTCATTGGCAGTGAAGGGGTTAACCTGGGGGGCCCGATCTAGGGGTTAACCATGTTCCCTGTGTGTGTTCTAACTGTGAGTGGGCTGGGCTGTCAGGGGCACCAGAGATCGAACTGATTCTGAGTACAGAGATCAGTAGATCTCTGACACACTGCCTGAGAGAACGGGGAACCACCGTGTTTACATCGGCGGCTCCCTGTTCTGGCTCTGTCACAGCGCATCGCAGGTCACCGATGAACATCGAGTTCGCCTGACCCATGGCCCCCCTAGCTGTCGTGCCCACGATTGACGACTATAAACGGCGATTTGCCGGACAGAGCCATGCTGTCGCCGCTTATAGTCGCTATGCGGTCGGCAAGTGGTTAAAGCAAACTGTCAGGTGTTTTTTTTTGTATTTTATTAAATGTTCCTCTGTTAAACCTGTTGATATACCTATGAATATGCCCCACGATTTACATATCAATGCCGCCTTCCACCAGTGCTGGGCCAAGGCCGTTCAGTGCCCAAGGCAAATATACCAAGCTGCACCCCCCCCCCCCCCACACACAGAGTTATGTTTTTTTTTGTGGACTGTCAAACGAAATTGGTGAACGGCTGGCGTATCGCTGATATTCGCCGCTGTCGTACCGAGACAGGCCGTTTAGCGGCAAATATCAGCAGTTAGCACCCGTGCTGTCGATCCCCCCGGTACCCAGTCCGCTTGAGCTACAAGTAGCCACTGGACGCTACGCGACACTGTCTCGGTCTTGTCCCTCGGCGGCTACATTTGTGCCACCAAGGGGCAAGAGAGTCCGTCACACAGTCT
>BLSH010016053.1:265212-277334 GCA_018402905.1 Glandirana rugosa | reverse complement strand
GTTTACATTCAGAGGTGCTGTGATCTGTAAAGTAGTTAGTAGAGAGGCACAGTGACCAGAGAGAGGTGGGTGGAAGATGCTTTAACTGTGTAGAGAAGGTGAGTTGGTATGGGGGGGGGGGGGTTATGGTGGCAGGGACTTGCTGTGACTAGGAGAAGGGGTGGACTGTCATGAAAATGGGGTTAGAGGGAGGTGTTGTGATTATGGGACCTTGTCAATGTTACCACTAGCTTCCTCCAGAGGCATATTTTACAATGTTACCACTAGCTTCCTCCAGAGGCATATTTTACAATGTTACCACTAGCTTCCTCCAGAGGCATATTTTACAATGTTACCACTAGCTTCCTCCAGAGGTATATTTTACAATGTTACCACTAGCTTCCTCCAGAGGCATATTTTACAATGTTACCACTAGTTTCCTCCAGAGGTATATTTTACAATGTTACCACTAGTTTCCTCCAGGGGTATATTTTACAATGTTACCACTAGTTTCCTCCAGAGGTATATTTTACAATGTTACCACTAGCTTTCTCCAGAGGCATATTTTGTTCAGCAGACTCCTGACTTGACTCAAGAAGCTCCTCCTCCAGATCCAGGGCTGCAGATCCCACTTTTCGCAGAGAATGCCAGCAAATCCACTACCCTCTCCTGCAGTAATTAGTGCTTCTGGTCAGCCTGGACCAGCGGTAGACCTTGCTGTTGTCCCATCTGCTGTGATATCACTACCTGCACTGTGGCTAAAGTGCAGGAAAGGGTTCAGTGGGTGTGTGTAGTGGTTTCATTTCTGGAGAGCCAGTGACACTGCTGCCAACTGCCTAAACTGATATCACAACCGCTGTCAGCACACCTTTGTCAGGGAGCTTGCTATCAGTAGACGCCATCAACAAAATGTCTTTTGGCACATTGTTATCCTCCTTCTACAATTTAGCAGCACAGTACAGGGACTGATATTGCAGCAGGCAGCCTGCAGTAGTCATGGGTCCCTATACAGAATGACAGGGCCCCCTCAGCTCATTGCCCTGTGGCTCCCCTCTGCTTTGGTTAGCTATGTTCTATATAGCTATAGTTGTGTGTGTGTGTGTGTGTGTGTGGAGGGGGTTTGCTTTGCTAAAGCCGGCCGTACATGGATCTATATATGTAAAATTTAGCAGGCACTGGGCAGATTTCGATTCATATGCACTGTACAGGCTAGCTTGTTGTACACAAATTGATCTATCGATTGTCTTGTGTGCAACCAGCCTGTTAGGTTTTCCCCAAATGACCAGTGCAGCACTGATCATTTTATTTTGATGGCAGGGGAAGCTCCCCTCCAGCAGAATATAACAGGACATCAGGAGTGATTGTGTGGATGGGGGAAACAGTTTTTTTTTTTTTTTTTATTCAACACACTGGTTGAATGAAAAAAAAGAGTAATGTCTGGCCTACCTTACACTTGCTATACAGATAATCAATTCATTGGGAAGGAGGACATTTGTCTTTGACACAGCTGCAAGCACCTGGCATCCATTCACACCAGTGGGGGTGTGTTATGGTCCATTTGATGCGTGCCCTCTGTTGTGTGCAATTGGTAAAATGCTTTGCATTGTTTAATTTCTCCTCTTTTTAAATCTAGTCAAAATTAATGAAATACAATTCATTGCACTGTATGTGCTGGTGTGACGTGTGATGTGCTACAATAAAAATGTAGACATGCTGCATTTTTACACAACACACCACAGCTCATGCATGGTGTGAACAGAGCACCTACAGAGTAAATTGTTTTCTCTCTGTACTTATGGTGAGTTTGCATCCTTCTTCCTAAAGGTAAAAAAAATGTACAAAGTTTGCTAATATAGTAAGGAAGGAATGCACTTAAAATTTGCTGGAAGATGTTCAGATGTAATGATTTTTTTCTTATATCTTTATGATCATTCATTCTTGCTGCTGTAACCTTTTCAGCTAGAAGATGTTTGCACAAAACACATAATTTACTTTGCAGTGTGGGAAAGTAATAACAATCAGCATTTATGACTCACCATCATGTACTGTAGAATGCTCTTGATCATAGAACAGATAGATCTGTTGATTGTTTGAGAGGTAGACTGGGCACTGCACCTCTCCCATCACTCCTGGGGCGCTGCTTTGCTTGTGCCAGTCGTTCTACCCAACATGCACTGCTGAGATACAGGGGACGGGGCTAGTGTAATTGACAGATGGTACCCTCAGCCAATCAGAGTGTGTGGATCCTTCCTCATCTCCCTCCACCAGCAAAAGACAAGCATTAGTGCCCAGTGAGACTGTCACTGTAGGGGCATTAGGAGGAAATGGGTGTTTTGTGAAAGCTGTGGGGAAGGAAAACGAGTCAGCCTCTATGTGTGCTACACTACACTGTGTGGAACTCAGCTGTCATCCGCTATTTACATAACAATAGCGCCTGCCGGCCAGTCACAATTTGCATGACAATAGTGCCTGCCGCACGCGTTTTACATATCAATCATGTACACACACAGAGCAGAGGTAAACAGCATTAATGATTCACTGGCATGGGCCTATCTTGAGTTAGGGGCCTGGAACTACAGCTCCAATAGCCCCTATGTTAATCCGGCCCTGCCTTCCCCCCACTGTGCTGAATGACAGAGCTCATCTCCAGCGTGCACCTGCTGCCATGCCCTGGTTTTAACAGGTACCCACTGATACTTCCAGCTCACATTGCCACAGCAATTGAAGAATTAGCCTGCGTGAGGACATCACAGGGTCCCTGGACAGGTAAGTATCCTTATATTAAAAGTCAGCAGCTACAGTATTTATAGCTGCTGGCTTTTCATTTTTGGGGGGACAGCCTGGAGCTCCTCATTAAGTAAAAGTCTCCTTGCTAGCAGCGTAGGAGGACAGCAATGGGAGGAGGGGGTGACTCTGTTCAGCAAGCACAGGGCGGATCGAAACAGGATCAACTTCTACATGAACTTGGTCTCCAGGAAGATTTTATAAAGATTTTATACTTCTTTAAAGTAGAAATAAAGAAAAAACATAATTTTGGATAGCGTAAAGGAGGGTCCCACTGCACAGATTTCCATTCACTTCCTGTCCCATAGCCAAACAGAAAGTGCAAATTTAGGGAATTCATTGGGGACCTCCAGGTCACCAGAACGCGTGTCCCCGTTGGAAGATTTCCCCTCTATTTCTTTTCTGGGGACAACCCAAAATTTGGGATTTTCTTTTACTTTAATTTTCAAAATTAAAGTTAAATCTCCCCGAGTCTTGGTTCACACCTACACGACTTGCGATCTGACTTGTGTCGCTTCAAGTCGCTTGACATCTGAAATCCCATTGAAATGAATGTGAGCCATCTTAATATACACTACTGAAGTTGCTCCGACTTCAAGGGGACTTCAAAAGGTTCCTGTACTACTTTAAGGCGACTTCTATCTGACTTGTGCCCATAGAATTCAAAGGAAGTTACCTCCAAGTTGGATCCCCCATCTATATTGAAGGGGCTTTACAGGAAAAAGCAAATAATTTTTGAAGGCAACCCCTCTCCCTCTCTTCTCTGATTGGCCACAGGCAAAGTCGCCTGGCATGGAGGTCGCTTTAGGTCGCGTTGTAAGTCGCTCAGAGTCGCCTTGAAGTAGCGTTCAAATCACCTAGCAAAGTCGCCCCTGAAGTCGGATCGCCTATGTGTGAACCGTGCCTAATGCGGGCACAGACAGCAATAAAAGCTGAGCGATGTTCCCCAAAAAGTTTTGCCTTTAGTTATATTTTTTATATTTATAAACACAGCATTGTTGTAGGCCCTCATTGCTTATATCAACAAGCAATATGTAAAATTCCTATCTGGTTAGAAAGATACTTCAGTGGTCTACAAACATAAGAGTGCTCGTTTACACCAACCCCTATTGGGCAGCATTGCCAATATAATCCCAGGACAAGAACAAGGCAAATTGTCTTTTCTCCTATAGACTCAGTTCACATCAACCTGTGCCACTGATGTGTGCATTATCTATGTGTGTACCAGTGCACTGTAAGGCATCACAATGAGCTGCAGCACATATAATTAATATATCATGTAAAAAAAAAAAGAAAATTAAAAAATGGGAGATCTGCAATGCATTGTAACAGCTCATTGCAGTGCATGGCAGACAGTGTTCACATCCCACTCTAGTTAAAATGCGTTATGTGCTATACATTATTCACTATGTGGTGTGAATGAAAACACGTCATAAGTACTAATTATAAAGGTAATGGCTTTACTGCCCTACATTTTCTTTTTTGCTTTGAGTAGCATTTTTGCTTTTTATAGCTTTCTACATTCCGCTAGAGAGATTTACCCTCACTTCCTGGGGACACAGCTTCCCCAATATATTTAAAATAGAATAAAAATCCTTGACTCGAGACTCACTTTCCACTATATTTAAGGTATTAAGGAAGTCCTTTTTCACCTTGTTTACTCCCACTTCTTTTGGGCTTGGGTCTTCTAACAAAAAAGTGTGAGGTAACTGATAATGATTTACCAATAAAGATGAAGGCTGGGTTCACACTGGAGCACGCTTCGGATCCCAGCAGAGTCCGGTGTGTCCCCGTTCACCGTTTCAGGTCCGATTTTCAGCCAGAATTTTGGGCTGAATTCGGACCTGAAAAAGACCAAAAGATGCACAGGACTCCTATGCAAATTCGCACTGGAGCCGCTCCGGAGATGTGTGAACCGGCTCCATAGAGAACCAGTCCCAATCTCCTAATATTGCAAATTGGATGAGGAGAAACCGCATCCAATTCGCACTAATGTGAACCCAGCCTAAATGCCTTTTTACATGCAGTATGTGTGATGTACAATATGTACCAACCTGTGGTTTTAAATTCAGTTGCTAGCCTGCTAGAAAAGCAGCAGAAGTGTGAAAAAAAATTACTTAGCAAACCTTTTTTACATATTTTTTACATATTTCTCTTCTATATATTTTCTGTTCAGCAAAACATTGTTTCTGTAAATGACTCTGTGTCTTAAAGTGGTTGTCAACTTGTGACAACCACTTTAACCTACAGGTAAGCCTATGATAAGGCTTACCTGTAGGTGCCCTGCATATCTCCTAGACCTGTACGGTTCAGGACATATGCAGTGTTGAAGCTGTGCCGATGTCATGTCGGCACATGCGCAGTGAAGGAACGGCCTGAGTGCCGTTCCTCCACTGCGACCGTGCCATGACTGGCGGCTCCCGCATGCATCCGCGGAAGTGACGTCACGCGACTCCGGCTAGTCACAGCGCCGGAGTCAAGGCCCCAGACGGAAGAGGGGCTGAAGATGGACGCCAGCAGAGGGGACATCGCTGGACATCGCAGGCTTCGTTTGCAGGTAAGTGGCACATAATGGGCTACTATGTTTCTACTTTACAGGGGGACATAGAAGAAGTAAAACCCCATCTGGGTTTACTTCCTCTTTAACCCTGAGCTATCAATTCACTGTTCCCTAAAGCTGAGTTCCTGGGAATATTCAAAGCTACCCCTACTTTGGGGCTTCTCCCTCACTGCAAGGATCAAATGCTCATTTTTTTTTTTAGGATGCCATTATTATTAAACAGGACTAATATAGCACCAACAGTTTGCGCAGCACTTTACAACATTAGGGCAAACAGTATTGTTACAATACAATTCAATACAGGAGAAATCAGAGGGCCCTGCTCGCTAGAGCTTACAATCAAAAAGGGTGGGTCAAGTTAATAACTGTGGGGGATGAGCACGTGATTAGAGCTTTGTAAGTTATTGTTAGTATTTTTTTTTTAATTCTTTTTATTGAGTATTCATGTATTAAATTGAACATACACATTTGCCCACGCAGGGGCGAGAATGTAGGTCTCAAAATACATGTAAAACACATGTGGACTTACAGTGCAAAATTTACACAAACAATCATCTAATCTACAACCCCAGCAAGGAGATCAGGTGCTTCAGATATATCAAGGCTCAAACAATTGTTTAAAGGATGAATTGTGAGGAGTCAGTTCGGTACAAAATACAAATAAGGGCTTATATATTAGTGAGTGTCATCCGGCTCAGTACTTGCTGGGGAGTCTTCATCCAGCCATGAGGACCAGATCTTTTTAAATTTATGGGGGGCATCCTTTGTTAGCATATGTAGCTTGGTAAAGAGGTAAACTAGCATTAGTTAGTCCTTTCCAGAATGAGATTGTAGAGGGGGAAGCTTTTTTTCCAACACATCGTTATGGCTTTCCGAGCATAAAACAGCAAAAGGTTAATAAGCCTTCTCTTAGCTATTGTGGTTGCCAACTGTTCCACCAGTCCCAACAAACAGTACCTCAGAGATCCTTTGGTATAGATATCCTTGTTATCCTACCGACCACCACCAGTACCTCCTGCCAATAATGTGCAATAGCTGGACAGGCCCAGAAAATGTGAAAACACCTCCAGCACAGTGTGTCCTGAACTTCTTATGAAGCCTGTGCGATGTGTAGTACGCTGTGTGCAAAATCTTATACTGCATCATTTTGTCTCTGGTGGAGATTAGGGAAGAAAATGGGAAATCCCAGATCTCTTGCCAGTCATCCTCATTTATTTCAGGAATGTCTCCCAACCATTTTTGGCGAAGGGAGGACAGGTCCGGACTAGCAGGCACAGTAAGGTAATAACTATATAGCTGAGAGGTGGGTTTCTCCAGGTCCTGTACTCGAAGAATGGATTTGAGGTCTGAATAAGACAGATACTTGTTGACCCCGAAATTGGTATCTGAAGGCATGTGCAACCTGAAGGTATCTGAAGTAGTAATGTTCAGCCACGTTAAAATAAAACTGAAGTTCTGGGAAAGATGACAGATCGGAGTTGGTTAAAATATGTTCCAGCTTAATGATCTTATATTTTGCCCAGGCTTGTGTTTCAGGGATGGTTTCAGGGATGGTAAAGAAATGGGGGAGAGTGGGATTAAGCCACAGAGGAGTGTGTGGAAATAGGGCGGTAGGAGGAGATTTCTGTTTGGCTGCACCCACCCTCCAGGCCCTAATAGTGGTGCGCATGGAGGGAGTAAGAGGATGTGGGGACTTGCCCCCCTGAACAGCAAGGCCTGTAGGGCCTCCAGAGATTTTACAATGGCCGCTTCCAGCACAACAACTGGCCGTGACCAATTGGGTTGCCAGGAAATACGTAAAACTGTTGGGCATAAACAGGACCCCTCAATCAATGGGTCTTGTGAGGGTGGTATATTTGTATCTAGGTCAGCCCTCAAAATTTGCACTCACCTACTCGCATTTTGCGAGTGCAAAATGGGGGCTGGCAAGAAGCTGGGCTGCCTGGGGGCAATCCTGTGCAACAATACACTACTCCCCCCGCTGTGCAGCTGTGTATAAATTAAAAAACCATCTCCGGATATCCACTGTGTTCAGCGGTGCCGTGTGTTAGGTGACAGTTCGTGAACTATTTTACCACTTTCAGCTTTGGCGGATAAACCCGCCTCACGCGCTACACAGTTGAATGCCGGCCTGTGCTATATCAGTACACTGGCCGGCCAGGGCGCACTGTGGATTAATCCGCCAAAGCCGAAAGTGGTAAAATAGTCCACTGACTGTGACCTGTCACACGGCACCACTGAACACAGAGGAGACCCGGAGATGTTTTTTTATATACACAGCAGGGGGATTAGTGTATTGTTGCACCCGGGACCTAGGAAGAAGCTGCCCAGACCAGGTACTTGGGGGGACTAACATTAATGGGCACTAGTGTGGCTGCACTGATGGGCACTAATCAGGTTGCATTAATTGGCACTGGTAAGGCTGCATTTAATTGGGGGGGTCGGTACCAGGGGGGTCGTGGGCACAGGTGAGGCTACAGTGGTGGGTATAGGTGAGGCTGCAATGGTGGGCATAGGTGAGGCTGCAATGGTGGGCACAGGTCAGGCTGCAATGGTGGGCACAGGTGAGGCTGCAACGGTGGGCACAGTTGAGGCTGCAATGGTGGGCACAGGTGAGGCTGCAATGGTGGGCACAGATAAGGCTGCAATGGTGGGCACAGGTGAGGCTGCAATGGTGGGCACTGGTGAGGCTACAATGGTGGGCACAGGTGAGGCTACAATGGTGGGAACAGGTAAGGCTGCAATGTCGAGCACAGGTGAGGCTGCAATGGTGGGCACAGGTGAGGCTGCACTAATGGGCACTGAGAAAGTTGTTAATATTTATTTGTGTAACTTTATTCTGAATAAAACATTTAACTGTCATTTCAGGGGGGCCGGGCACGGTAGGAGTTGGGTGGGGCAACTAGTGGTTGGGTGGGGCAACTGGTGGCGAGTAACCCTTAAGGCCTGGCTAGTAGCTTAGGAGTTGAAATTTTGAGCCTTGATCTAGGTGGTTTAGAAAAAATAAAAAGGACAAGAAGAGACGTTTGATGGAGTCAAAGAAGGTTCGTGGGAGCTATTGAGGGGAATTTCTGAAGATGTATGTGAATTTAGGAAGTCCCTTCATCTTAAGAAAGTTAATGTGTCCAATTAGAGATAAAGGAGGTTACTCCATGCCTTCAGCTTGGTTTCAATGTCAATCAGTACTGGGTCAAGGTTATCCTTTGAGAAGTCTTTACTATGACTGGAGACCACAATCCCTAGGTATGCAAATCTATCTACCCACTGTAGTGAGTGAGGCTCAAGGGAGGAGGACCCTGCGCCCTCATCCCCTGGAAAGAGCAGCTATTTGTGCCAATTAACCCTTAAGCCCGTGAATTGTGAGACGTTGTCCATGATCTTGAGTGCCCCCTGCCAAGAGGCCCCAGCATAATTTACAAAAAGTAACAGATCATCGGCACATAGTGCCACTCTTTCCTCCAGCCATTCCACCCTAAGGCCAGGAATCTCTGGAGAAACTCTGAGGCCCTCAGCAATGGGCTCCATAGCCAGGGCAAAGAGGGCCGGGGAGAGAGGGCAGCCCCGCCTGGTACCTCTCTGCAGTTGAAAGGGGGGCAACACGAGTCCATTCAGCCTTACACCTGCCAGGGGGCCCGTATAGAGCGTTCTGATCCAACCTATACATTTTAGCGGAAATCCCATCCTTCTCATTACTTCCCACAGGTAGTTCCACTCCACCGTGTCAAACGCCTTTTCCATATCCAAGGTGGCTATCGTTCTAGTGCCTTGGTTTGTGTGGGGTGTATGTTGGCAAATAACCGTCGTATGTTGATGTCAGTGGATCTACCAGGTATAAAGCCTGTTTGATCCAGGTCTATCAGGGACTTAATGACCTTATTTAGTCTGGTGGCTAGTATTTTTGTGAGAATTTTTAGATCACAATTAAGGAGGGCAATGTGCCTATATAAGGCGCACAACTTGGGGTCTTTATTGGCCTTAGGGATTAATATAATATGTGCTTCCTTCATTGAGGGAGGCAAAGAACTGGACTGTAGGCAGGATTTGTATAATATAGCCAGTTTAGGTGCAATCAGTTCCACATGAGCAATATAAAATTGGCAGGCCATCAGGCCCTGGGTATTTACGCGCGGGCAAGGACTGAATGGCAGAGGCAATCTCTTCCGGGGTGATATCTGCCTAAAGAAGTTTTCTCTCGGAGTCAGATAGCCAACCCAATGCTAAGGTAGTGAGTATATCAGTGGGATCAAAGTCAGGTGGTAACAAGGTGGTGTAAAGGGTGGATTAGAACCTGATAAATTCAGCCAAAATGTCTTCCTGAGTAACTACTATGTTCCCTTCTGCCATAAGAATTGCAGGTATTACCGTTAAGGGCCTATCCTGCTGGGCCATTAATGCTAACAATTTTCCGTTTGTATCCCCATATTCAAAATATTCCTGTCTGCAATTTTGCAAGTCCATTCTGGTACGTTCTGAGACATGGAGATGTAATTCTCTTCTAATGGAAGAGAGATGATCACAATTATCCTCAGTAGGGGATGAGGAGTACTGGGATAAGGCACTCTCTACATTGGAATGCAGTGTGGAAACCAGATCTCCCTTCTTAGCCCTCACCGCTGCCACAGCCAAATGTATTGTCCCCTGCTGTGAGCTTTGAACGCGTCCCAAACCATGACAGGAGGAGCAGACTCTGCATTATTTTCCCAGTAATCCCAGAGTGTAGAAGGAATACACTCCTGGAGTGTCTCATGATTTATCCAATGTGGTTGTAAATGCCAAAGAGTGTGACTGCTCGTTCTCTGGATTCTCAGGGTCAATTTGAGAGGGCTATGATCAGACAGGCCAGAGGAGAGGTACCCCGCATCCAGGACCTCACCAAGAAGGGCTGGGTTTGCAAAGGTCCTATCTATGCGTGAGGTTTTAAAAGTGGTTGAGAAACATTAATAAGTTCTATGGTGAGGGTGCAACCACCTCCACACCTCTGTGAGGCCAGCTGCCTGGGCCCAGGACCCCAATTCAGAGTTAAAGTTGTTGGGAGGTACCGGTCTGTCTAGGTCTCTTGACAATATAGTGTTGAAATCTCCCATAAATAAAATGTGTGCAGGGCAATGCGGAGCCAGCTTCTCCAACAGTGTGTACAGAGGTTGCAATTGACAAGGGGGAGGCAAATAAGCATTTACTATGATGTACCTCTGATGCCATATGGTGAGCACCAACATTACAAATTTCCCATTAGGGTCTGAATGGACAGCATTGATCGTACATGGTATACTTTTACTGATTAAAATAGAAACCCCATGGGAGTAGGTAGAATAGGTAGCATGAAACATTTTCTGCAACCATGGTTTTTTAAGGCCCATCGTCCTCTACCTGTGAGGTGGGCTTCTGGTAATAGTACTATGTGCGGGTTGTGCAGTTTCAGATATTAAAATAGTATAGATCGCTTGTACTTGGAATTAAGTCCCCTAACATTCCAGGATAAGAAGGTCAACAACTCTTTAGTATTATTAGCCATTGTGGGATGTTAGGGATAAGCCGTCCATAGTAGAGCTTCTGCGCAACCCCGCCATGACGTGCACACAAATAGCAGAGCCAACTCATCCCAATTCTCCAGGCTAGCAGTATTAAACAGGAAAATCTGTTCGAGCCAGTATTCTATATCCATCATAATCCGTGGTACAGGCACATGTGCCCCTGCAAACCTGTATATACCCAGTCTCCTTGAAAAAAAACTCCCTCCCCTTGTACCTAAACATAGACAAAACTGAACATAGAAAAAGAAAAAGAAAAAAGGTGCCAGGTTTATACCCTGAACTTTTGCAAACAAAGTGGGTTCCATGTCTCTTAGGAATTATCCACGTGGGGGACAGTGCCCATGGGGCAGAGTCCGAGGGTGTCTCACCTGTGTCCTAGGTGATTTCTAGTAAAGGCAAAATATCCAAAGCAGAGATAAGAAAAAAATACTGTAAAGAAAAAGAGGGGAAAAACCAAAAAAAGGACCCCTTATGTAAAGTACACAGAACAAATTTAACTTAACCTTTTGCTGCATTGAGCGTGCTCTGCTTCCATAATGTTCGGTATGTAACAGGATCACAGTCTCCAGAGGGTGCTGCAGCTTGCCATTTCTAATCTATTCAGGGATCCCAAGGAGGTCTCAGTGAGACTTGAGCCAAGAGTCCACAGCCGCGGGGGTATCAAAGTAGTGCATCTAGGGTATCGTAGGGTATCTATGATTCTAAGCTTGCTGGGGTACAAGAGGCTATATCTTAGCCCACACTCCTGAAGGTGCTTGCGGATCTCCATGTAGGACTGTCTGCGCTGCTGCCCTTCAGGAGAGTGATCCGAGTACCGTATATACTCGAGTATAAGCCGTCTCGAATATAAGCTGAGGCACCTAATTTTACCACAAAAAACTGGGAAAAGTTATTGACCCGAGTATAAGCCTAGGGTGGCAAATGCAGAAGCCAGAACACAGGAATTGTAGCCAGAACACAGGGACAGGGAGCCAGAACACAGGAATTGTAGCCAGAACACAGGGACAGGGAGCCAGAACTTAGGGATTGTAGCCATGACACAGAGACTGTAGCCAGAACACAGGTATTGTAGCCAGGACACCGGGATTTTAGCCAGGACACAGACTGTAGCCAGAACACAGGTATTGTAGCCAGGACACAAGGATTTTATCCAGGACACAGAGACTGTAGCCAGAACACAGGTATTGTAGCCAGGACACAGGGATTTTATCCACAGGACCGATGTTATGGACACAAGACCGATGTCAGAGACACAGGACCTATTTTAG
>BLSH010016053.1:239392-258191 GCA_018402905.1 Glandirana rugosa | reverse complement strand
ATAAAGATATCCTCCATGAAAGTAAAGCTATTCTCTGCATACAAGCTTCCAGTGCATGATTTCAATACTCTGCATAACAGGTTATGGGTCCCAGGCATCCAGCAGCACCCAGGGCACCCAGCGCACCCAGCAGGCATCCAGGTATTGGAGAAGATACTACAAGCATCCAGACACTGGAGCAAATAATTATACAGAGTCAGTGAGTACTGTATTCAAGCTACTGAAAGATGACAAGCAGTTCAGATGTGAAGTCTTCAATAGCAAAGCTGAACAATGCCAATTATCAACTGTGGAAATTTAAGCTAGAAATGTTTCTTAGTAAGGATGACTTGTGGCAAGTGCTGCTGAATAGACAGAACCACAAACGGAGAGACGGAGGAATGGGACAGGAAAGACGGACAGGGAAAAACCACTATAAGCTTGCTAGTGGAAGATAACCAGCTTATCCACATACGAACAGAGAAAACGGCCAAAGGTATGTGGGCTTCATTACAAAAACTGCATAAGCATTGAAGTCTAAACAGCTGTTTCTACTAAGAAAGTTATATAAGATAAGACTAGAAAAAGGCCAGCAAAAGTGTAACCACATGAAAGCTATGCTAGAGATCATAGAGCAACTGCGCGCCGTTGGAGAGGACATCAAAGATTACCATATTGTTGCCCTGCTCCTCTGCAGCCTTCCAGAAACATATACTGTTCTTATTAACATTTTAGAAACCAGACCCGAGCAGGAGCTAATGAAAATGTCAAAGGGAAATGAAGTGATGAATATCACAGAAGAAAAGAAAATATGTACCATGATGAAAAAGCTCTTAAGATGTACAAAGGCACAAAGCACAACAAAGAAAGCAGAGCCTGTTTTCGCTGTAAAAGGACCGGTCATTTAAAAAAGGACTGTTCTATCTGGAAAGCTGAGCAGCGAAAATTACAGCTAGCCACAAAAGAGAGTCAAAGCAGCCGCAAAGGAAACTGCAGACACTACATGGAGTGGCACCTTTAAAGTGACACAGAGCGACAAGCCACGCGGATGGTGCAGGAGCGACAAGCCACATGACTAGTGATGAGATCTTCTTCACAAACATTGATTACAGTACAAAAGACAACATTTTCCTAGCAAATGGAAGAAGCATTACTGTAGGGGGTAAAGGCCAGGGCTTCCTGAACCACCACCCCACCACAAGGCAAGCAACGTATCCTTGTAAAGAAAGTGCTGTATGTTCCAGAACTAGAAGGCAACCTTTTATCAGTGAAAATTCTTGCAAACAATGGTCTCCCAATTAAGTTCCAGGATGATGAATGCACAAATCACAAAAATAAGCAAGGCCTTGTAAAAGGAAAACTGAATGATCACCTATACAGGCTCATCACCATAGACCAGCAAGTCACTATAGTCTCTAATGACCCACACAGCAAGTGTATTCACTTATGGCACAGGCGACTGGGACACAGAAGTCCAGAAGCTATACAGGACAATATAAAGAGAGGCTTATCAGAAGATTTGACAATAATGCCTTGCAAAGTGCTCATGAAATGCAAGTGCTGCATTGAAGAAAAAGCCACACGTGCTCCCCTTCCTCAGGCTTCTCAAAGAAAAATTACCCACCCCCTGCAGCTCATACACAGTGATGTATGCAGTCCAATGAAAACTCCCACGACAGGCGGGAACAGATATCTACTGACTTTAATTGATGATTATTCCAGGTAAACAACTACTTATCTGTTGAAACACAAGAATGAAACATCAGAAAAATCTCAAGAGTTCGTTGTCATGTCTAGCAACAAATTCCAATGCAACCCAGGAATAATATGCACCGACAATGGGGGAGAATGTATAAGCAAAGAAGTGGCCTCATACCCGAAGAGACAAGGAATAGTACACTAGACAACCACACCATACACTCCTGAACAAAACGGTGTAGTAGAAAGGAAAAATCGCACTCTTCTAGAAATGGCCAGGTGCATGTTGTCGGATGCCAACCTACCTCGCAATTACTGGGGAGAAGCAAACATGACTGCAACCTACCTACAGAACAGACTACCCTCAAGAGCCTTTAAAAGTACTCCATTCAAAATATGGCATGGATCAAAGCCTAGCATAGGGTACATCAGAGTGATTGGATGTAAAGCATATGCCTATATTCAAAATAAAAAGTGATCCAAGCTGGAGAACAGAGCCACAGAGGGCATTCTAGTAGGCTACAGTGAGCAAACTAAGGGTTACAGAATCCTACACCCAAAGACTGATAACGTGACAATAAGCTGTAGTGTTTATTTTGATGAGAGCCCATCACCAGAAACATCAACCCCTGAAAGCTGTGAAGTGAATATGCCCAGCAAACCAGAAGAAAAGGTCGACCAAAGCGAACCTGTGCAGGAGTCAGAACAGGAGGTGGAACTCAGATTGCCTAAATCAAGTTCCCCACCAGATCCTGCTGAACTGTCTGAAGTCAGAAGATCCACTCGGACTACATAGGGGATACCACCCCGCAAGCTGTCATACACTGTCAACACATGCAGCATACTTGAACCAACATCTTGGGAAGACATAGAAAAACTGCCAAAATGTGAAGCCAATAAATGGAGAAAGGCAGCAGAAGAAGAATTAAAGTCACTTCAAGAAAATAAAACCTGGACACTTACAGAGCTCCCTCCTAACTATAGGAAGTAAGTGGACTTTCAAAGTAAAGTCAGACACAGAAGGGAATATCCACAAATACAAAGCCAGATTAGTTGCCATGGGTTGCTCCCAGAAATTTGGTGATGATTACGATGAAACATTCGCTCCTGTCGTAAAACACTCCACAATCAGAACGCTTCTTAGTGTTGCAGCCAGGAAGGGCATGCAAGTGAAACACCTAGACGTTAAAACTGCTGTCCTATATGAAGATATTAAGGAAGATCTCTATATGGAGCAACCACCAGGTTTTGAGCAAGGAGACAACCTTGTGTGTAAACTTCAGAATAGCATCTACAGTCTTAAGCAATCTGCAAGGATGTGGAATGAGAAAGTGAATGAAGTGCTTACTAGAGAGGGATTCTCAAGAAGTAAAGCAGACCTCTGTTTCTACTGCAGAAATAAAGTAGACAGATGGATACACATCCTTATCTATGTCGATGACATTAGCACTTGTTTTGAACAAGAAGGGGATCGCAATCAGATAGTTCACAAGCTGAAAGAACATTTTGAAATCAAAGAGCTAGGGAACATTAGCTACTATCTGGGAATCCAAATAGAGAGAGAAGAAGATGGAAGTTATCTTCTCAACCAATTTCAGAAAATCTCTGAAATCTAGGAACAATTCCATATGCAAGATGCAAAGGAAGCGAAAACGCCTATGGAACCAGGCTATCTAAAGAGCAATGAAGCAGAAAACTTGCTACCCAACGACATGTATCTCAGAGCAATTGGTAAGCTGCTATATGTTGCCACTGTGACAAGACCAGACATAAGGCCCTTACACACAATCCGAAAATCGGATGAAAAATATAGCTTACGATGTGATCATACGATAATCGGATCGTTAGTACACAGCTTACGAGAGCCAATCATGACAGTTCATCCGATAATATCCAATCAGACATGCATGAACATTTTGATCGTAAGATACCAGATCATACGATTTTCGTTTAATCAGTACAGCTGTCGTCCGAAAATACAATACAAATACACTACAACACATGACATCACTTCCGATTTTTCATTCTGTCCTACGAGAATTTTCATGACTTTAGTAAACTCTTCTGATTCGATTTGAGATTAGCATGCAAAAAAAAAATGGACCTTGTGTACGGGGCTTTAGCCTGAGCAGTAGGCATACTATGCAGGAAAGTTTCAGCTCCCTGTCAGCGTGACTGGAACACAATAAAAAGAGTTAAACAGTTCCTCGAAGGAACAATTCAGATGAAGTTACGGTTACCAGCAACATCAGATCCAAAACTGGTCAGATATTTGGATGCTGATTGGGCTGGGGACTGTACAGACCGCACATCCACAAATGGATTCATCTTCCAGTATGGGGAAGGAACCATAAGTTGGTCTAGTAGAAAGCAAACAACTGTCACTCTATCTTCAACTAAAGCAGAGTACATTGCAGCGGCACACGCGTGTCAAGAAGCGATATGAATTTGTCAACTTTTTGTGGACATTGGGATAGACGTGTCAAAACCAATTCCCATTTTTGAAGACAACCAGGGATGCCAAGAAATGGTCAATCCTAGGACCAAACACATCAACGTCAAGTATCACCTACTGAGGGACAATCAAGAGCAAGGTGTTATTGACATTCAATACTGCTCATCAGAGGAGATGACTGCTGATGCACTCACCAAGCCTATATTGAAGGAACATCACAGTTATTTCCAGAAGAAGCTGAATATAATTTGGCAAAGCACATGCTGTGGAGAAGGGGTGTTGGAAGAGCAAAAACATAGTAGCTTTTTTTGTACTGTGAACTATATATGCATTATACCTATCTATACCAGCACGTGGCACTGTGGTAGTATATTGTATAGTTAATGTCTTCTGTGACATAACAGGATGTATTGTCTATCTGTGTTATATGCACTCGTTTTGTGTTCTCTTCCTGTTCCGTTCTAAAGATATCCTCCATGAAAGTAAAGCTATTCTCTGCATACAACAAGCTTCCAGCGCATGATTTCAATACTCTGCATAACAGTGGAAGTTGTAGGATACTCTAGCAACCCTTAGTAACAATTTAAGGACACTAAACTTTCTCCTATAGAATTGTGAGCCAAGTTCTTGCACAAGTATATGATGAACTGTGTTTTGTAGTAGCAACCCAAGGAAATTAGTCTTCCTCTCTGACATCTGAGCAGAGTAATTTCGCTAAGAATTAAAGAGACTGAGTCCTTCAGGACCCAGGACACAATGTCCCCTCTAAACCCACTAAATCTAGCACAGGGGTCGGCAAGCCAGTGATTGCGATCGGCCCGGGCGACCACAGGGAGCCGACAGGTGGATCGTGACCACGGCTCTGCCTCAGTTCAGCCTCCGTCAGTCTCGTTCACTGCAGAGTGGAGAGCGGGGGGCAGGTTAGTGCTGAACAGAGGGTGAGAGCAGGGGCTGTTCAGAGATTGGTTGCTAGACGGTCCAAGCAACCAATCACCAGCTGTTACGTACCAGGTAGTGAGTCTGACGGCAGGGGATGGCCACCCCTACAACCCCGGTTTGAGAGATCGCTGGGAGTGGGACAGCGGCCGCAGGAGCACGGGGAGGTAAGAGTACCTGTGGTATTCCGGTAATGTCCACCAGCTGGAGGTCCGTAGGATTGCTGGAGAGAGATGACCTGCAGGGCAATAGATGCAGCCAGGAAGTAGTAATCCGGAAGGACTGGAGAAGACTTGCGGAGCTGGCAGCTATGGAGGTCTGGATGGCCACAGACACTGGAGAAGAGTCGGGTACAGGCAGGGTCGGCAACTGGCTGGCGCTGCAGTACAAGAGTTCAGGCAAGAGAATGGTCAAGTCCAAGCAAAGTTCGTTAACAGACTGGTGGCAGAAGTAGAAACATAGAAACATAGAAAAGTGATGGCAGAAAAAGACTGAGTAGTCCATCGAGTCTGCCCCTTTTTATTTATTTAAAAAAAATTTTTTTTTTAATAATTTTTTATTTTTTTTACATAGGAAAATACAGTGCAGTACAGTACAGAGGAATCAGGCAATCGGATGGTGGCAAGCCGGGGGGCGTTTGGTGCCGTTTCTGGCGCGTGCGCACGGCATAGGCGCGCACAGAAAGCGCTAACAGGTCCTTTGGCACAGGTCTTCTTCCTAACATTGCCCCCCCCCCAAGGGGCAGCCACCGGATGCCCAGTTGAGCTCTTCTTTGCGGGTGGCTGCCAAGAAAGGCATTTACCAGATCAGGGGCATGTAGGTTTTGTTCAGGCTCCCAGGAGTTCTCCTCAGGTCCATAGCCCCTCCATTTAATCAAGTACTGTATTTGCCCTCTTTTCCTCCACCTCAAATTCTTCATCTCCATTAATTATCACAGGTGCAGGTTGACCGGTTTCACGGTCGGGAAAAGGGTCTGGTACCACCTGCTTCAACAAAGAAACATGGAACACTGGATGGATTCTAAAGCTTTTCGGCAGGGCCAGCTCATAGGACACATCATTGACTTTCCTTTTGACAGGAAATGGCCCCACATACTTAGGCCCCAACTTCCTTGATGGAAATGCCAGTTTCAGGTGAGTTGTAGCCAGCCATACTCAGTCTCCTGCTTTTAAAATTAGCTCCCCCTCCTTTTCCTATCAAAGATTTTCTTTCTGTCCTCATAGCCTCCTGCAGCAGTTTGTTGTTGCGGGCAAAGAAGTCCAGAGTATCTTGAACAGCAGGCATGGAGGATTCGGGAATCAGGTCTGGCAAGAAGGTGGGGTAAAACCCAAAGTTTGCAAAGAATGGGGAATGTTTGGTGGCAGAATGGCAAGAGTTATTATAAGCGAATTCCGCCATCAGCAGAATGGACACCCAGTTATCCTGAACAAAAGATTATAAGCAACGGAGGTACTGCTCCAGAGTTTGCTTAGGCAGTTTCGTTTGCCCGTTGGACTGGGGATGGTAGGCCGATGACAGCGACACTTTTAATTTCAGCATTCCACACAGGGCTTTCCAGAATTTTGAGGTGAATTGCACCCCTCGGTCGGAAACAATGTCTATCTCCTTAATGAACACCCGGGTGGTCTCTGGAGCGGAAGGTATTCCTTTTAAGGGCCCAAAATGGGCCATCTTTGTCAGCCGGTCGACCACCACGAAGATGGCCGTGCAGCCCTCCGAGGGAGGTAGCTCCACTACAAAGTCCATAGAAATCATAGCCCATGGTCGGTCTGGTACTGGCAAAGGTCGAAGCAAGCCCCAGGCCTTGTTCTGAGGAACTTTGTTTCGAGTGCAGATGGGTCAGGAGTTAACATAATCCTTACAGCAGTCCTTTTCCAGGTCGGGCCACCAAAAGGTGCGCTGCACCAGCTCTAAGGTCTTGTGGATTTCGAAGTGTCCGGCCAAGGGATGGTCGTGGCACAGACCTAGGATGGTTATTTAGACCTCCTTTGGGACAAAGATTTGGTGTCCTCTCCACAAAAGACCCTCTCTGACCTGCAAGGTGTCTCTGATAGAGCCAGGAGTTCCTGTAGAGACCTGCGTTAGCTTCAGCAAAAGGTCTGCTTGTAGGAGCAGGAAATTCCCAGCTGGCAGAATATTATCGGGTGTCGCCGGCTCCTTCGGATCTTCGAACATGCGGGATAAGACATCAGGTTTTATGTTTTTAGATCCGGGCCGGTATGTTATGTGGAACAAGAATCTCGAGAAGAATAGTGCCCATCGGGCCTGGTGAGGCCTGAAACGTCTGGCAGACTTGAGGCCGGGTCACAGGAACAGATAACAGGTTACGGGTCTCTCAGAAAACAGGTCACACACTGCAGATCAGACCGCACTCGCTGCAGGGTGCATTCAGCCTAAATAGAGCTGTTTGGCGCAGTTTCCAGCGCGTGCCCACACGCACAGGCGCGTGCATAAGCGCAAAAAGCGCTAACAGGTCCCTTGGCACAGGTATTCTTCCTAACACCAGCATATCAAATGTTAACTTTGGCAGCTCCTGCTCCCACCTTCCACCCAGCACTATGCCATCTGCTGATCTCCGCTCTGCTGGGCACACGCTGGCAGGTAGGAAGTGCTACCTACACAGCCTGTGTATATGTGGGTGGGGGGAGACACTGTTGGAGTGGGGGCAGAGGACACTACACTGTGGGGGGGGATTGAGGATACTGCTTTGGGGGATGGGGGTGGGATCTTTGTTTTCCTCCATGTTGTCCAGGTAGATCTCAACCTCTGAAAGGTTGCCTACTCCTACTGTAGCATAAGAGGGGTGGCAACATGACACAGTCTCTTACTGGGATCTCTCTTACCAGTTATTACTCACTAATGTACTTGGATAATTGGCTGCCCCCTTGCATTATCTTCCAGACCCTTTCTCCCTGTGATACCAGACCAGTTCCTCAGACAACAGCTCCACAGTCAGCAAAATATCAGCATAGCAGGCCTCCAGCTTACCTAGCTGAGGCCTCAATGAACAGCCCCCCTATGGTGTGATCTCCTCCTCAGGAGAAAAAGACCTCTGCTCCCAGTTTTAGAGTATTTATACAGACTCTCATCCACCATCTGGGCTCCTCTCCCCAGGGATTGGTCAGGGCTGCATAAATATTCATAGACTCTCCCTGCCCACTATCTTCCAGAATATTTCTGGACAAATAGGGTGAAGCCATTAATCCCGCAGCCACTGAAACACAGAACAGACCAGAACAATCAAACACAGCTACACTGATTACATTGAGCCAGAACAAAATTTGCGTAGGAACGAAATGCAGCTCCACTGGATACAGTGGGCCAGAACTAAATTTACCTAACCTAGCACCTATCTAGGAGGGCGCTACACTACAATAATACGTGTAGACGCACACCTCTACACGGTATTGCCTGAAATTACACATTGTGATGTGCACAAGTCCAGCCTCTATCTCAGTCAATCTGCAGTAGTGACAGTGATAGGCTGGAAAGGAGAATGAATACACAACATCGCCCTGGTAGTTCATTGAGAAATAGAAGGCGACAGCCGCAAAGGCTGCCGGACCTTGTAGGTTTCTATTCACAGAACTCTGTGAATGAATGATGGAGCCCGCAAGGCCACGTTATTTGCAGAGTGTGACGAAGAGCAGGGGTGAGAAGATCCCCCGCTGTTTGTCACAACAGGGACCTGTTGGGATGTGGGGGCCGGTGGATTTGTAACATGTTACACCAATATTCCGGATGTAACATGTTACAAATGTGAACTTATCCTTCAAGGCCACTTTTACGTAGCCCATTCAGTTCAGACCCAGCACTTTTCTGGTAGATCTGAATGGCAGCTCCATGTAAAGATTGCCATAGATGGATCGATATTTGGCCGTTTCAGCATGGACCAACTGAATTTCGATCCATGTATGGCCGCACATGTTTTTCATCTGTCTAGGTCTGAAAAGAACTGGAAGAGGTTTGCGCCCTTTTCTGTTTTTTTGGACCTAAATGTGATGTTTCTGAGGTAGTCTGATGTATCTGATGTAAAGGAACATATGTCAGTTTACATCCGCCTGCCCATAGACTTAATAATGGTCTGGGGGTAAAAAAACTGAATGAACACAGATGTTGCAAGTGACATCTGTACCGTTCAGCTCTGATTCAACACGAGATCTGGTCACAGATCCCCTTCAGATCAAAACAGACATGGCCTATATGAAAAAAACCTGGAGCAAACCTGTTCTTTATGCTTTGTTCATGGGTGTTCAGGCAATTGGGTCACAGCTTTACCAGCCCTCAACCTGTAAGGGGGGTGGGGGTTTGATTGGTGTTCCGTCAAATCCTCCATGTCCCTGCTCTCGTTGGATGCTAAGCAACGGTCACATGAGAGATTCCCCCTCCGGGTGGGGGTTCTTTGCGCTACACCAGGCATTGAACAGGGTCGCTACCCTTGCACGAGGAAATACTTTGCCCGAAGGTGTGCTCACAATTGCCTGGGGACCAGGCAGGAGCCACGGTCATGTAAACAATTATCAGTATATAATTTGTTACTTCAGCGCTATATGTTGTATATAATAAAGTGGTATTACTAACTGCTGCTCGCACTCTATAGCTTATCCGTAGCTATTGAATAGGCAATGTGATATAAAGTGAATGGTGCTGTGCTGTCAGTGCAATTGAGGTCTATCTTATGCAGTGTAATATGAAAAACTGTGCAAAATGGCAAAACCATAAATCATGTGACTCAACTTGCCAAATAATATCCAAATGATCTCACTTAGAACACGTGCAAAGTGCAAAATCTATAACCAGGACAAATTCATACATCATATATCGAACAACTTAAACTAAAAAGAGTGAAGTCTCTATATTCGCATATATACCATGTGCAATGTTCCAAATCCGTAAATAAATAAAATTGAAAAGCAATAATATAATAATGGTGTTAGGTAAAAAGTCTGAATTGAACAGGATTATCTTGTGCTTGTATATGCAGAAAATAATATAACGGAATGACGGAATAAATATATGGGAAGAAATTAAGTGAAGCCACTAAATTAAAAATAGTCCTTGTATATCCATGGTGTATCCATTCACCATTAGCTTTAAAAGTCCATATACAGTATCTCACAAAAGTAAGTACACCCCTCACATTTTTGTAACTATGTTATTCTATCTTTTAATGTGACAACACTGAAGAAATTACACTTTGCTACAATGTAAAGTAGTGAGTGTACAGCTTGTATAACAGTGTAAATTTGTCCGCCAACATGCTTGGCCCATCCATCACCTTTACCCTCAGCTTCTTTAGCAAGGCAGTGGTTGTCTTGGAGGTGTTTGGGGTCGTTATGTTGGAATACTGCCCTGTGGCCCAGTCTCCGAAGTAAGGGGATCATGCTCTGCTTCAGTATGTCACAGTACATGTTGGTATTCATGATTCCCTCAATGAACTGTATTTATACACCTAGGTGAGAACGGGCAGTGGACCTGGTGGTACATATTCGTTTTTTTCCATTAAATATCTACCACCAGGTCCGCTGGCCGTTGTAGTCCTACAGCCGCAGATCACATGCTCTCCTAGGTCTATAAATAGTCGCTCTCCTCCAGAGGACATCAGGCCAATAGAAGGAGCAGAGACTCCGAGCGCGCAGCCTAACCCATATCCTTGCATCCTGACTGACAACTGCTTAGCTCCAACCCAGGTCCTCCACCTGACTGTGACGTCACTTCTGCTTCCGCAGTCCATGCTGGCCAGCGTGGTTCTTTCTGGATCCTGTGGAAACAAGCCGTCCATTCCAGCCTATTGGAGGATCCTATCCAGCTTCCCGGCATCGCAGTGGAGCCCACAGAACAATGTACAAAACCAGGACTGCACTTTCCTTTGATGAGCACATTCCATCCACAATCTTGTAAGTCTTTTTAATCTTGTGCAAATAAAGCATATGTTTTAATACTACACTCAGGTTTGCGCCTCCCCATCCCCCTTTTTTCTTGGTGAGTGACACACAACTAGGGAAGCTGAAGAGGCACGTGGGAGCGGATTGGGGTGAGAGACAATCTGGAATGGGTGTAGAGCCAACAAGGACTGTGGTGTCATGGGCAGTGAAGTTGGACAGCTGCAGCCAGGAGGGCTGGCAGGGCCTGAAGAGATCTAGCTGGGAGCAGTAGTCCACATTAGGACAGCTAGCACAAGAGACTTACCATTATTTTTGCTACATCATAGGGACCCACGGTCCCTAACTGCAAAGGGTGTTAAACAAGGCCTTACTGAGTTGCGTTGGGCCTTACCATGTACTAGCAAGTCCTGGGAAGTGAAATGTTGTGCTGGAGAGAGAGAGAGAGAGGAAACAGTCTGCAAGAAAGTAGTGTGCTGGAGTTAGGAATGTACCTGCCAATTGATCAGTGTTCTACCAATTTTGTTCTGGGCATCCCATGATTTTTTTTTTACCCATCCAACTTTATATCCCCTCAATAAAACAACAAAAGACAAAGCACAGGACTGTTCACTGTCTTCAGAGTGACTGAAGAGTGAATGCTGGGCTGGGCAGAGGTGACAGGTGGGCCAAATCTTTCAGCAGCCCCTATGGGGGTACCTCTACATTATATTATTGCTTTTTATTTATTTGCGGATATGGCACATGGTATATATGCGATTATAGAGACATCACTCTTTTTAGTTTAAGTTGTTCGATATATGATATATGAATTTGGCCTGGTTATAGATTTTACACGTTGCACATGTTCTACATTAGGGATGGGCCCGCGGTACGACTCGAACATTGGGCGTTCGCCCGTTCATCTAATTTAGAACATTATGGGGCATTCACAGCGACTTCGCTGCCGCGGAGTGCCCAATAATGCATTGTGCACGGATGGCACGCACAGCTCCTCCCCAATGGGGGAGCTCTCACCGTCTGCACGTTTTTTGCTCTGACAGTTCATTTATATGGCAGGGCGGGGCCACCCGGCGACATAAGCGAGCAACCCTGCCCCTTCTGATTTCATGTCAGAAGGGGCGGGTCATGCGCGTATGTCAGAGTGGCCCTGCCCTGACATATAAATAAACTGTCAAAACAAACCGAGCTCAGTCGGCGGGAGCCCTCCCATGGAGGAGGAGCTGTTGCGGCTTTTTTTTTTTTTTTTTGGGTCAGTCGTATGACGTGATTGATGATGGATTACAACGGGGGACACTTATTTATTTTTTTTCTTTTGACACTTTTTGGTGAAGTAGTAGGGGTACGATGTACCTGATACTAATTCACATAAAGGGGGGGCGGGATCTGGGGGCCCCCTTATTAAAGGGGGCTTCCAGATTCCGATAAGCCCCCCGCCCGCAGACCCCCACAACCACAGCCCAAGGTTGTGGGGAAGAGGCTCTTGTCCCCATCAACATGGGGACAAGGTGCTTTGGGGTGGGAGGCGCAGTGCCCCCCCCCGCCCCAAAGCACCCGTACTCTCAATGTTGAGGGCATGTAGCCTAGTATGGTTCAGGAGGGGGGGACGCTCGCTCCCCCCTCTATCCTGGCCAGCCAGGTTGCATGCTCGCCAACTTTTTTTTAAGTACCTGGTTTGGACTGGGGGAATTTCTTCAGTGATTTTTCTGTATATTGCCGGGAGTCGGCAATACATTACAGCCGCGATAATAAATGACAATTTTTTCTTCACAAATGTCATTTTGCTCTGGCATTGTTTTAAGCATCACAGAGGTGCGCCCTTTTACAGGAAGACTAGGCACCTTATTTAAAGGAATATTTCATTTTTATTGTTTCACTTTAAGCATTATTAAAATCACTGCTCCTGAAAAAACGATTGATTTAAAAACTTTTTTTTGCATTGATCCATGTCCCCTAGGGCAGGACCCAGGTCCCCATACACTTTTTATGGCAATAACTTGCATATAAGCCTTTAAACTGAGCACTTTTGATTTTTCATGTTTGGGTCCCATAGACTTTAACAGTGTTCAAATGTTCGCACAAATTTTTTGCCTGTTTGCATGTTCTGGTGCGAACCGAACCAGGGGGTGTTCGGCCCATCCCTATTCTACATGTGATAATTTAGATATTATTTGACAAGTTGAGTCACATGATTTATGTTTTTGCCATTTTGTACAGTTTCTCATATTATATTCTATATTCCACTGTGTAAGATAGACCTAAATGCACTGACAGTGCAGCACCATTCACTTTATATCACATGTAAACAGTTAAACATTAAAGCGGTTTTCCAACTCCATGATGAGTCACGTGTGCAGTACGGAGTTCCTCTTTAAACGTGTTCGCCCCATGTCCTACACACTTGCTCTGATATATGTGCTGCATTCAGGGGGACTTACAGAGCCATTGCCCATGCCACCAGTCAGCGTACCTCTGTTACCTCACTCCCAGTAACAGAATGGGGTACCACGTATCGCAAATCTCATGCGTGTTCTCACTTAACTCTTTACATTCCGTACTAAATGACCAGGTCTAGATCTCTGTAACGTTAGTCCATGCCCGGTGACCAATGGAGTATTTTCTGACTCAACTACAAAGCCATAAACTTTATCTCCAGCTTCATTTGGGCTTATAGGACCTGGTGAACTTTTTTATCCCTTGCATCAATTCAGACAGCTTAACACAATGAATAAACTCACTGTTGAGGAGACAGACGATGAAGCCTTTCGAATGTTCCATTTAATGATGGATATTCATAGGTAGAAAACCGCTGGATTTTTAGCCACATGGAAAGATCTGTACATGAAGGCAGCATACTCAGGAGTGAAATCAGAAAATTAAGAAGGGGAGGGGATATACAGAAGTACGGTTTGAGAGAGGGTTCAGCTTAGACAGAAGAACACAGCTTAAAGACACAGAGCAGTAATAAACCAAATAGTGTAACGCAGATGACATGATAATAATTAAGATAGTGTAGCACAACAGAATAAGACAACTAGAGAGCGAGTCCAATCACCTACCCCCTTGCTACCGGAGAACCGGTAACATTACAGGTACCAAGCCAAAGACTGGTTGCTGTTTCTCCTTGTAGTTACTCATGAACCTTTGCTGTAGCGATGTTACACATACCCCTTTATTGTGGTTGCAGTCTCAAGTTCTTTAGTAGTATGCCTAGACCTCACATGCACCCCTTGGAATAACTTTAAGACCAGGCTCTGGGCAGTTGAATCAACACTTTCTGTAACCTTGGCAACATGTATAACATGCAATAACATCTTGTTGCTGACTGAACCTAACTGTGGCTGCCCCAGGTTACCTGCACAGGTGAAGTCTCATAGAGCAAAGTCCAAACTTGGTGTTCCAGAGTGAACCATAGCTCCCATCAAGTCTTTAACGTGCATTTCCCAAGTGTTCCCTGGAGCCCCCTTAGGATTCAAACCTCTTCCTTTTTATTGAACATGGGAGGGAGACTGGACCCCAGAAATAAACCTGCAAACCTACCGGGAAAGGCAGCAAAAATATTAACCCCCTCCCCCTGACCTGGGCAGCTGTTTGCTAACTACACATACAGTAGGCAACCTTTCCACAATCCACCTGCCTGAACCAGGGTATGCAGCCACTCTAGGCTGTATACATGCTCCGACACCTTCATATGACCAATGTCTATAGGGTTGCACAACAGCGCCTTGTAAATTCCACACCACTGCACCCACATCTTTGCCCTGAACAGAGAAATCTGTTTTTTTTTTTTAATTTAATGTTGGGTCTAATTATCATTTGAGTGCAAAAAAGTCTATGATAGCAGTAATTCTTAAATTGTTACTATCCGCACATATACCAGAACATTTGCAGTTTATAATATCAGAAACTGCTCTTGCCATGAAATAACTGTAATAAAAAAATAGAATTTTAACACAAATAAAAGAAAAAATTAGCTTTATTTGTAACGGAAAACTGGATGTTATAATTATACCATATTGTTGGTTGCTTGAGACCAATGATCTTTGCTCTCCTTTCTATTAAATAATAACAAAAAAAAAAAACTCTTAATTTTAGGAGTGTTTTTATAAAAGAGATAATATATAGGCACATATGAAACCAAATACCATCCAAGGTTACACCATCAGGATGGTCACCAGACCAAGACTGTACGTTTTAGGTGTTTAACCTACAAAAATTAGATTTTTAGATGGTGTTCCTTGCTGAATATATGAAATGTACTCTGACAATCTACAGAGTAAAATAGCATTTTGTTTGGGAAGCACAGATGACAACATTAGCAAAAGTTAGTATACATATCGAAAAATGGTATACACTTGACCAATTATTTCACATTTAAGACAAAAACACACATACAACAGTATGAAAAAAAATAAAGTACTTCCAGTTCATTACTACATAATCTATGTACATATTTGCCTCCGTAGTAAGAAAAAAAAAAAATTAAAGTACTTCCAGTTCATTACTACATATTTATTTACATGCTTGCCATGGTAGTAAGATTTTCTTTTAAAGTACTTCCAGTTCATTACTACATAATCTATTTACATGCTTGCCACTGTAGTAAGAAAAAATGTAAAGTACTTCCAGTTCATTACTACATATCTATTTACATGCATGCCACTGTATTAATATTTAAAGGAATGTTTCACTTTAAAAGACAAATATTGGAATTATTGCTCAGATTTGGTTACCTCCCATTGACCTTCCACAGTATGTTTTTTGAAACTGGCCTGGGAGTATTGGAGCACTACAAAGGATGTATACATAAAGAAAAAAAAATGCATAGCTATTTATCCAGTGAAACTGCTGCTACATTCGTTCTGTGCAAATAAGGCAAAATTAAATGTTCTCTTATTTTCTCTACAGGTCGAATGCTATTCATTCATAAAAAAAAAATAGAGTGGTTTGGAAAAATACAGCATTATGGCCACTAGATGGGAGTTGCATTTCATAGGAAATAAGTACTTATAGAGACATTAAAATATATATAATTTTTCATAACAACCATTGCAAACAGCAATGAAGATGAGGATACCCATAGTGACCAATCTGCTTTCAGTTCACTGGTGATGATTTCTGATGGTAATGGCCCATTCACACTATTATGTTGCAGTACCGTACAGCACAGCATGTTAGAGGCGGTAGGGTGATGTGATGCCATTCATTCTGAATAGCTCCCCACTGCGCCTTTGCTGACGGAAATGCGTGGCGGCACAACAGAATGCTGACAAATGCAATAATATGTGTTGCACTGCCAGAAATAGTACATGCACCTTTTCTTTGGTACATTTTGGTCCTTTGAGCATGACATAATGCAGATTGAATGTTAATACATACTAATGCACCGCAATGGTGTAAGTGGGGTGAGGGAAGGTTACTACATTTGCACAAAGCCATTGCTCTTTGCACTCGCTGATTAACCATGCGTGACCACAATTTAGATATGTAAAAAGCTGATACAAACAATTAGTCACCGCAGTGGCAGTAAACAAGGCAAGACAAAGGAAATAAAAAATAGACATATTATATTGCACTTTACAAAAAAATTGTACATTGTTTTTGTTTTTAAAAAAATCGACCTTATTTGAAAGATTACTTACAAAATACTTTAAAAAGCGATAATTTCTCTTTGTACATTCAGTTTTTAGAGGAGATGACTGACCATGCTAAAAAAAAACACACGTTTGGCTACACATATATTCTGTACAAAATTTAGACCTCATGGAAGCTGCATAGATCTCCTTTTATTGGTTATTTCCAGTATGGAGTGCTTAATAAATGTTATATTGGTATGCCTGGACTGGCACTTTGGCAAATCTAGCATTAGCCAGAAGACTTGTGTGTTTGGTAGGATATGTGGGTTGCTTCTTATCAATTAGATATTTGTATTAAAGTGTATCAATGCATTAAAGTGTATATGTTGCAATCTTTAGGCTCTGTTCATACCATGCAGGTGTGATGGAGCGCGTGCACGTTTCCAAGCCTCGCGTGTAGGGTAGCCTATTGATTTTAATAAGCTGCCCTATGCACAAGAGAAGTGCAAAAAAAAAATCCCTGACCCTTTTTCAAAATTGTGGCGCATCAAACCGTATAGTGCTGTGGCACCATGCAGTTTGGCACTTGTGAAAACGTATGCGTTAGCAGATGCGTGAGGGTGCCGTTAACAATTATTGACACCGCTGTGCGTCTGCTATGTCTATGCGTGTTAGGAAAGGGACCAAATAAGAGAAGCTTGTTGTTAGGGTTTACATACACATTAAAGTGGATGTAAACCCTCTCCTATACCCAGTGAAGTGAACAGCCTCAGATGATACACAGAAATGAAACAAATCTTCCTACATGAGTTTTACATGTATATCTGCTGTCTTTCCCTTTCTACATTCTTTGGAAAGTGCAGATCGTGTTAAATTTTTTTTGCCTCTTTCAGCAGTGGATGGGGAGTCTGAGCTTACACTATGTAAGAGGAACGAAGGAACTTGCAGAGCTGCTCACTGCTGATATCTCTAAGCTCCCTCCCCGACACAAATTTTTAGCTGCTGTTATCTCATGTGTCAGAACTTGACAGAAGTGACTCATGCTGATAAAGGAATGGAGCAACGGAGAGAAACAGCACTTAGAGCTTTGTAGAGAGATAAGTAAACACTACAAATATATGTGCATAGATCAAATTTCATGAATGGGGTTTGCAACCGCTTTAAGTAGCAAAAATGTAGACGGTCTATACACATTCTAGATTTGGCTACCATATTTGTACTGTGTCAGTAATTGTAAAAATACATAATGGTTATGGTTCCAGTAGAAACATTTGGTCCTATAGTCAAAGATGACTTTTTATAATTTCCAGAATAGCCATAGTCCAGGCCACAATCTGCCCAGCCATATCTCTGCTTTGTTCTGAAGCCTCCCCTCGACACAACCAGTCTGACCACAGGAAATTCGGACACCCAAGGAGGAAAAAAGCATCCCTTGGAGCACATAATACAGAATGGGGATAAGATAACCAATTATTCCAACCAGAATCCAGAATGTCCTCTTATTAATATACGTCAATGTGGAGTGACAAAATAAATAAATGATAACCAGTCTTTGTCTTGTATTTTCTTCTTTGTATGGAAAATAAAGTAACTGTGGAATTCTTTGTCCAGATGCCTATTAAAAAGTCCTAGAATAATGTCTCTGATGAGGTTGGAGTTACAAGAGAACATCTGATCCCCTTTGTTCCATGCTGGAACATTCCTCCCCATCAGGCATTGTTGTGACTTTAGTTAGATTTCCGTCAGTGTGATCTTGAAGCCTTGTTCCACCATGCTTTCCACATTCAGTATGAAGGTGTCCTCATTGGAGTAATGCTCAATGATGTTGTCATCCATGTTAACTAAGATGCTAAGAAATGAAATGAAAGTGGTGGATTAGGTGCACTAAATTTACATAAATATTTGCATAATGAAATTGCACATAACATGTTTGTAGCAAATAACCTAGGGCAGGGGGTCTTCAAAATACAATCTATGAGCTACATCCAGCCCTCTATAAGATTTTATCCAGCCCACAGCTAGGGTTAGTGGTGTATCTTCAATGTGTGCACCAAGGCAGGGCCATCTTAATGAATGGGCACCCCTGGGCACAGCCCAGGGGCCCCAGGTGCCTGGGGGCCCCATGATAATCTTGCATAACATCATACTTGCTAACTGTCCCAGATTTTCCATTGTACCTACTGTTGTAGTAACTCGTAATGAGGTTACTCCTGTGGAAGTATGACTTACACCTTTCGTACCACCTTGTTCCGAAGTTCTAGTGTGACTGCCTT
>BLSH010016053.1:195151-230323 GCA_018402905.1 Glandirana rugosa | reverse complement strand
GGTGCTGTATGATGGGGTGAGTATAGGGAAGGGGTGCTGTATGAAGGGGTATGTATAGGGGGGGTGCTGTATGAAGGGGTGTGTAAGGGGAGGACTGCTGTAAACAGTTGAGTGTATGGGGGAGGGGCTGCTGTAAGAAGTGGTTTGTTTGGGCAGCACTGCATGAAAGAGTGTGCATGGGGGGGGGGGGGCTATATGAAGGGAAGTGTATGGGGGTGCGCTGTATTAAAGGGTGTATATGCACGTTGGGGGGGGATTTGTATCCGAGGAGGTGGGGGTCTGTATGAGGGGGTAGTTGTGTATGAAGGGGTGTGTATGTGGGAGTGTGCTGTATATAGGGGTGCTCTTGGGGGGGCTGCTATAAGAAGGGGTGTGTTGTAAGAAGAGATGTGTATGGGGAGGGAGTGCTGTATGAAGGAGTGTGCATGTGGGGAGGGGGAGTGCTGTATACTAGGGTACAAGTGCCCACTGATTCTGCCAGTATGAAATCAACTCCAGTCTGCTGCACTGATCATATCACCAAGAGGTGTTGTCAGGACTGTCTGGGTCTCCCCTGCTGGATTACAAGGGAGGTGTTCTGTAGTCCAGCAGGGCGGAGCTAAGGCTGACAACAATACTCAGGATTTATGAGTAGCAGAAGCAGCGTTGTCAGCCCGCTACAGCAAGTTGGGAACTCACTGGATTTCTAGCAGGATTAACATGGCAACTGGGCATAGCATTTTAGAAGGAGGTGAGCAATGCCAGGCTCCATGTTTTTCTCAGCACATAATTCTTTTATCTACACACCTAAATCCCCCCTCTTCTTCCAGGCTGTCTTATGGGGGGGGGGGGCAATTACAATTACAATGGTAGCACCACCTCTGAGGTCACTTTTCATACTCTTACCCTTTTTTGCTTTTCTTATAAATTTTCACAATTTTTTCAACAGGGATGCCATATTTCTCTGAGATCTGGAACACAGAAGTAAGAAAAGAGGACATGTTACATGCTGTATATATAATTCACTTCAAATGTATTGACAGCAGGCATGAATGCTATGCCTTCAGAGCTTAAAAATGTTATGTGAAGTCTTCTTAGTTCTGGAAATATAATTAGTCATTAGTATAATGTATCCCTGTTGTCATCACTGCACTTCATATTAATAAGTGTTTGCTGAGCTCTACTGCCCTCTGTTGGCAGTATACAGGCATAACTCTAAACCAAACAAGTGAATAAAGGAAAATGAAATGCTGGTTTTCAGAGGACTGACCCTTTGAGACCTCATGCTGACGGTCAGAAAAACCGCTGCTCTTGAAGGCATATTTCATTCTTTTTTTTTTTTTGTATGAATCTGAACTCAGCTCTATATTTTACCAACACATTGTGGTGTTTAAGTTTGTATTTTAGATCACCGTTTAGGGACACAAAAAAATGTCTCCAACCTTTATTTAGAGAGGAGCTTTCTGCATAAAGGGATTATAGGTGTAAGTTAAGTTCATTGGCCATAATGAATGAATATTCTAACCAATAAAATGAGTTTAGGCGCATACTCTTCTAAACACTATATGCCTATAAACATGCATAATCGTGCACCAAGGTGAGCATGTTTTACGCTGGATTTTATGCCAGCTCCTGAATCCTTGATGATATCTGATCTGATCGACCCTCACATAATGCAGTTGTTGGTACATTGGGGTTGATTTACTAAAACTGGAGTGTGCAAAATCATGTGCAGCTGTGCATGGTAGCCAATCAGCTTCTAACTTCAGCTTGTTCAATTAAGCTCTGACAAAAAAAAATACCTGGCTTCTAGGCAGAGCTGCCCAGATTTTGCACCAGTGGCAACCCGTTCATTAGGGGCGCATGGGCGCCGCCCCCCCATCCATGCGTCTGGCCCCTGATCTACATATTGGGGGCTGGGGGGTGTCTTTTTGAAGTACGTGATTAGAGCCAGAGGCTCTAATAGGCTTCAAGAAAGGTTGTGTAACAATAGCTAATGAATATTCGCTATCACTACACTGATCCCCCTCCCGGCCATTCAGGAAGCGGGTCTTGAGACCCGTCACCCAATTGGCTGAAAGGACAGGTGATCCTATTGGACGCCTAGGAGGAGGAGGGAGGAGCCGCACAGCGGAAGCCACCGAAGCCGAGGAGAAGAGGTTACAGGAGCAGCTGCCCGCAACCCGCCCACTGCCAAAGCCGAGGAGGAGAGGACACAGGAGCTGCACTGCCCAACGCTGAAGCAGAGGAGGAGAGGATACAGTAGCAGCTGCCCGCAACCCACCTGCTGCCGAAGCCAAGGGGGAGATGACACAGGAGCTGCTGCTCGCAACCCACCTGCTGCCAAAGCCGAGGAGGAGAGGATACAGGAGCTGCTGCCCGCAACCCACCTGCTGCCGAAGCCGAGGAGAAGAGGACACAGGAACCTCTGCCAGCAACCCACCCACTGCCGAAGTTGAGGAGGAGATGACACAGGAGCCGCTGCCCGCAACCCGGCCGCTGCCGAAGCCGAGGAGGAGAGGATACAGGAGCTGCTGCTCGCAACCCATATGCTGCCGAAGCCGTGGAGGAGAGGACACAGGAACCTCTGCCAGCAACCCACCCACTGCCGAAGTTGAGGAGGAGAGGACACAGGAGCCGCTGCCCGCAACCCGGCCGCTGCCGAAGCCGAGGAGGAGAGGACACAGGAGCCACTGCCCATGACCCGGCCACTGCCGAAGCCGAGGAGGAGAGGACACATGAGCCGCTGCCCGTGACCCGCCCGCTGCCTAAGCTGAGGAGGAGAGGACACAGAAGCCGCTGCCCACAACCCACCTGCTGCCGAAGCCGAGGAGGAGAGGACATAGGAGCTGCTGCCTGCAACCCGCCCGCTGCCCGTAGCAGCCTGCAACTCTGCCACCACATAGATGGGGTAAGGGCGGGGGGGGGGGGGGTGCCGCCGACCGACCGGCTTGTTTGCCACCCCCTCCAAAGAAAAACACCAGCTGCCACTGTTTTGCACTCTCCATTTTTAGTACATTAACACCATTTTGTTGATGTAACATTTCTACAGTATGTCCTATTAACATACAGTTCTAACAGGTGGAAGGCTAATTTACAAAAGCAGCAGAAAATTAGCAGGAAATTTGTCTTAATGAAAGCCTAACCAAACTAAAAAAACTGCAGGCAAAAACAGAGAAAAAATAGGTATTCTAAATGCTTACTTTCAGCGTTTTCCCCCTTTCAGTTATTGATTTAATTATTCACTGGCAATGTGCCTTTGAATTTGCTAGAAATTTTGACTACTCCAGGAAGTGTCCATTCCCCCCTTCCTTGCATGTCATAGCTCTCTCCTCATCTGGGAGTGTCTAATTACTGTCTGTGCTGGCCCAGATCCTCGGCCACTCCCCTCAGCTCCCTACATAACCTTTTATGTAGAAGCCAGGGGGAGGGGTGAAGCAGAAAACTCTCGAGTGAAAGCTCTGAGTCTGCTGCAGATGCTGCCATCGCATCCATGATGGTGGTGCCAAGCAGCTGTCTTGGGTCTTGAGGATTTCTACACAAGAGAGGCTTTCACAGTTAAATAACCTTCATAAAATATGTGAAATGCACATATAATCTTAGGAGAAGATTTTTGTTGAAATGAACAGTCTGGTGACAAGGTCTCTTGAACACATTACACTTGTCCTCTACTTTTTGTGCTTATCTTTATAAATTGCCCCTAATGCAAAATCCAGTGAAATGCGTTATATTGTCATCCGTGTCTTACACATACAATATGTTAATATATTCAGTATATTGCATTGTATGTTTTGGACAATTTTTTTTTTTTTTTATGTTGAATGATGGAGATTCAAATCACATGACAGCGTCTTATATCTCTTGGGCTATAGCTTTTGAAGTGCTTGTAGGCAGGTGCAGTCTGCTGTCTCAACTGTAGATGGCGCTCAACTGCAGCAGCAATGCAGAGGTAGAGGAAGTCATGAGGAATAGGGTTCCTCTATTGTTTCCTGAGTCGTGGCCATCTTAGGTGTGGCAGAGTCTACTTAAAGCAGAGTTCCACCCAAAAGTGGAACTTCCGCTATAAGGAAAGGTGACCCCCGACATGCCACAATTGGCATGTCTTTTTTTGGGGGGGGACCGGGGACCCTGTTTCCACAGGGTCCTAGGTCCACTTACTCCCATGAAGCCATGGCTCCGGAAGGAAGTTCACCTTCCCCCCTCCCTCTCGGCAATCTTCTGGGACACGTCACAGGTCCCAGAAGATACGTCGGCCATTCACAAGGCGCAGCACGACTCGCGCATGTGCAGTGTGCGTCTGGCTTTGAAGCCAAAGCCGGGTGCCCAGACTTATGATGCCGGCGCTGCCGAGGGGAGGGGGAGAAGAGCGAGCCCTCGGGCAACCACATTGCTGGAGCGTGGGACAGGTGAATGTCTGATTGTTAAAAGTCAGCAGCTACACTTTTTGTAGCTGCTGGCTTTTATCTGGGTGGAACTCCACTTTAAGACCCTGGCCCCTGTGTGTGGCGCACTTCTTGTAAATGGGTATTGTGGGGAAAGGTTCCCCATCTGCTAGGAACAGTACTAGCGATAGGGAAAGGTTCCTGATGAGAAGGGAAAGTGTAGGGTCGCATCTCTCCAGATATCTTCCTACTTGGGCATGAGATGGCCAGGTTCCATTCTGTTCCTTTCCAAAAGATGCTGTTGGTGAATTATTGCCGCTGCACCACGCTGCACCTCACCTACAGGCTCTTGGGAGCTCCCGGGTCTGTACACCTTCTCTGGCCATCATAAGTTGCTCCCACTCTCTCTGCTGAATTTTTGCATTTTATATTATCAACGTGCCAACTGTATAACTTAGATATACGGTGGCAAAGCAGCATGGCTGCACAGATGATGTACCTAGTACGTGATCCGACACTTCCGGGTCTGGGGTAGCACATATACATCTGCTGTGATTATGCATAGCGGGAGGTGATTGGCGGGTACTGAGGACTCAAGGTCCGCTGGCACCCGCCGATCCTTTGGTACAGAGGGAGAATGTTGGCCTGCCTATGTAAACAAGGCAAATCGCCGCTCTGTCAGTACAGAAGGCATGGATCTGTGTTCTCGAAAAGCAGGGACACGGGTCCATGTCTTCCCCTAGTACAAGCACCTCTCCCACAGTAAGAATAAACCAGCTAGGCACACAGTTAACCCTTTTATAGCCCCTGATGTTAACCCCTTCCCAGCTATTAGTACAGTGACAGTGCATATTTTTAGCACTGATCACTGTATTAATGTCACTGGTCCCCAAAAAAGTGTCAGTTAGTGTTCAATTTGCCCGCCACAATATTGTAGTCCCACTATAAATCGCTGATCGCGGCCATTACTAGCAAAAAAAAAAAAAAAAAATATCCCATAGTTTGTAGACGCGATAACTTATGTGCAAACCAATCAATATACGCTTTTTGGGATTTTTTTTTTGTATATAGCATATGTGTAGCATATATGTAGCAGAATACAGAATATACAGCATATATGTAGCAGAATACAGAATATACAGCATAAATGTAGCAGAATACATATTTGCTTAAGTCAGTGGTTCTCAACTCCTGTCCTCAGAACACACTAACAGGCCAGGTTTGCAGGATAACTGAAATACATCACAGGTGATATCATTTGATGCGCAGTATTCTAGTCTGCATCGCCCCAAGGTAATACTGAAAATCTGGCCTGTTAGTGGGCCCTGAGGACAGGAGTTGAGAACCACTGGCCTAAGTTGATGAAGAAATTAGACTTTTTTCAATTTTTTTATTGGATGTGTTTTATAGCAGAAAGTAAAAAATATTGTTTTTTTTTCAAAATTGTTGGTCTTTTTTTGTTTATAGTGCAATGAATGAAAACCGCAGAGGTGATCAAATACCACCAAAAGAAAACTCTATTTGTGGGAAAAAAAGGACATCAATTTTATTTGTGTACAACATCGCACGACCGCACAATTGTCCGTTAAAGAAATGCAGTGCTGTATCGCAAAAAATGACCTGGTCATGAAGGGGGGTAAACCTTCTGGAGGGCAAGTGGTTAAGAAGAATGCAGCAAGATGCGACTGAACACACCAAGGCAGGAGGGGGAAATCTCAAAATGCCCAGGTGGGCAGCAACAGAGTCAGGAATCATAAGAAGCCAGCGCTGTCTCAAGAAGCTCTAACTATAACTAGAATATCACTGTAGGGTGGGCTGATTCTGTGTATTTGATCATTGATAGAAACGTAGGTGTGCAGCCTATTGCATTAGGGTGTGCACCACAAAGAGCAAACAAACATGAGTGTGTGTATATATGTCAGTAGGGCAGAGATAGGTGTCAGTAGTTTATTTTTATTGTTTTTTTTTGTTTGTTTGTTTTTTTACAATTTCATTTTTTATAATTTTTTACAATATTATATTTTATTATTTTGTTTACAATTTTATTTAGGTGCCCTGCTGGAGGGCTTTGGTGAAATATCAGGGCTCTAAGCAGAGACAGAGAAAGAGACTGAGGACAAAGATTCCCCAGCCCCTTTCTCTGTAGCCAGGCAGCAGGGGGAATCTGCACAATACAGGATGATTAGGGTGTGCCCAGGCACACCTTCCACCCTATGTAGCTTGATAAATCAGGCCCTATAAGTGTGCCGCAGATATCTGTCTGTCCTTACAGGTTTTACCTATTTTTGATATCTTGACTCAAAGGAAACCTGGCTAAATAGCAATATAGGAACTGTTATTGAAGACTTGTTTAAAAGGTATAAGCTCAGTCCCTATCATCCTCATCCTTCTTTCACTACATGACCCAGCGAGCATACAACAATGAGACACTTGATTTTCAACCACTGTCCTGGGTCATGGTCTCCTGAGCAATGAAGGAAGGAGGAGGATGACAGCTCTGGGACCTGCAAAAAGAAAAAGAAAATCAGCAATGGCAACTTTTATATTTCCATCCATGAATGTGTTTTTTTTTTTGTAATTTTTTATTGTAGTGTCAGGGAGTGCTTGGCAAGTGTAAGCAACAAAAAAAAACACATCAACCTTTCTTATATGACTTCCAAGATGTATTACATATACTTACAGCTTCTAATAGCCCCTTCACTGTAGGATACTTTAACATGAGCGCATCAAATACCTCATCTGTTTCTTTCCTTACATAAAGAAGAACTGTAATGAAAATACAGAGATGTTTTTGAATATATGTTTCTTTTACATGTGTTTTTTCAAGAATAATGATTATATATATATATACAGTATACACTCTATATTACCAAAAGCATTGGGACACCTGTGTTTACACGCACATGAACTTTATTGGCATCCCAGTCTTAGCCCGTAGGGTTCAATATTGAGTTGGCCCACCCTTTGCAGCTATAACAGCTTCAACTCTTCTGGGTAGGCTGTCCACAAGGTTTAGGAGTGTCTATGGGAATGTTTGACCATTCTTCCAGAAGCGCATTTGTGAGGTCAGGCATTGATGTGGATGTGAAGTCCTGGCTCACAGTCTCCGCTCTAATTCATCCCAAAGGTGTTCTATCGTGTTGAAGTGCAGGCCAGTCAAGTTCCTACACCCCAAACGCGCTCATCCACACTATATTGCCAAAAGTATTGGGCCAGCCCTCCAAATTATTTGGTGGACAGAGGATTATGGTGTGGGGTTGCTTTTCAGAGGTTGGGCTTGGCCCTTTAGTTCCAGTGAAGGAAACTCTTAGGGTGTCAGCAAACCAAGACATTTTGGACAATTTCATGCTCCCAACTTTGTGAGAACAGGGATGGCCCCTTCTTGTTCCAACATGACTGTGCACCAGTGCACAACGCAAGGTCCATAAAGATATGGATGAGCGAGTTTGGGGTGGAGGAATTTGACTGGCCTGCACAGAGTCCTGACCTCAACCCAACAGAACATCTTTGGGATGAATTGGAGTAGAGACTATGAGCCAGGCCTTCCCGTCCAACATCAGTGCCTGACCTCACAAATGCGCTTCTGGAAGAATGGCCAAACATCCATATAGACACTCCTAAACCTTGTGGACAGCCTTCCCAGAAGAGTTGAACCTGGTATAGCTGCAAAGAGTGGGCCAACTCAATATTGAATCTTACGGACTAAGACTGGGATGCCATTAATGTTCATGTGCATGTAAAAAGCAGGTGTCCCAATACTTATGGTAATATAGTGCGTGTATATACTATATATATATATATATATGTATATATATATATACATATTATTTATTTTTTTTTTTACATAAACATGCACATCACACTAATCACACTAGTTGTTGTTATAAATAACATTTAGTCCTATAATTTAAATTGAAAGTATGTGTAAACCCAGTCACTGAAATCTCACATAGGCTTAACCTCTTGCCCTTCAAAGTGGCCCAGTAGGAGGACTTCCAATCATATGGTACTGTGATTGGCTGCACAGTGATGATGTCAGTGGGAGCCCATCCTACTGGATCCCGATTGCTGGTAGTTGAATGGGAGCTGTTGGTGACAGCTCATTCACAGTTCTGGGCATGCTGATGGAGTGTGCTCCAGAACAACATAGCGAAGCATATTTTCAGATGGGCATTAAGGACCAACTGCAGTCCTCCTGCATATACAGTATGTGTAAGTCTGCTGTAAAGGTGTTAAACATGTTAAAGCAATTTAAGTAGTAATTTTCAATGTTTTTAAATCTGCAGCTTTCATTATACGAACACCTGACCTGGTGATCCTGCCATCAAGGCCTTGGTTCAGGATATGGTGACATCACTCTGTCCCTGTCTCCCTATGACAATCATGTTGTCTTCCTGTCATGGGGCTGCCCATGTGAACAAGCCCCATGAAGCTATAAACACCCAGTGAGTTGGGCATTAAAGGAGTACAGCGACAGCTTGTTTTGGCTGTAATTCTCCTGTGGATCACAGGAGTGAAGTTCCTTCTGCACTCCTGTGACCTATTTTCAACAGACAGCCCACAGACATCACAGAGCCGCCCACAAGCCTGGACCGGCACCCGGCTCAGCCTCTCAGCAAGCTGCTGAGAGTCTGAGCCAGCTGCTCCTATCCCCTCCACAGCCCAGCACTCCAGTGAGCGGGGGGTGGGAGCAGAGAGCAGTGATTCACAGTCCCCAGCTCTCTGTTCACAGAGCTCTGAGAACCGAGCGATCAGTGGTCTTTGATCGCTCAGTTCTCAGCCTTAGATCCGGTGGGGGACAGAAGCGTCATCGGAAAGAGGCGGCATCCACCTAGGTAACTATGATTTTTTTTTTTTTTTAAAAGCCTAACTCCTCTTTTAACTTACAGGCCTTCAATAGAATAATGACTTTACCCAGAAGTCTCTTCTCTGCTCAGATAGGGCTGTTTGCATTATGAGCCTCTTTGACCAGCTATCATTTTGAAGCATGAATATTGTAACTTATTTTTGTTTTCACTTTTGCAGTCGGACTATAGTAATTACATTCAATTTGACCTTTTTTAGTTGCTTCTTTCATTTGCTTCGATGCAGGTGGACCAAATTCTTCCTCGACAGGACGGAGCATTCTTTTCACCAGCACACTGCTCCTATACGAGGAAAAAAAACAGAAGATTTAGTAGATATCATAGCTTGTGTAATATAAAAGTGCAACCTTTTGGGCTGCTGTGCTCCTAGAGCTGGTTTTCTCTGTGCCTAGTAGGGTGCCTTTTATGCCTCTATCTTGGTTCCTCTAAAACACCCATAGAACAGAGTACAGCAAGAAAGTAAGTCTAGAAGCCACCATTGTATTATTGAAGGCTGTGAACACCAAATTGCAAAAATACAACAGCACTTTGAAGATTACTTTGCCAATTATGAAATCAATTTAAAAAAATGAGTATGGTAAAGCATATCTGTAAGCCTGCATTCACATAGCGGTGACCCGACTTCGGCGCGACTTCGCTAGGCGATTTCAGCGCGACTTTCAGTGCAACTTCCAGCACGACTTCAAGGACCTCAGGAGACTTTACAACACGACTTTTGCCAGGCAACTTTGCCTTGACCAATCAGAGAAGGAAGGGAGGGGGCTGCCTAAAAATAAATTCTATACTTTTAACTGTAAAGTCGCTTCCATGTAGATGGGGATCCGACTTGGAGGCGACTTCTATTGAATCCTATGGGCACAAGTCGGATAGAAGTTGTCTAGAAGTAGTACAGGAACCTTTTCAGAAGTCGCCTTGAAGTCGGAGCGACTTCAGTCGTGTATATTAAGACGGCTCCCATTCATTTCAATGGGATTTTAAATGTCAAGCGACTTGAGGCGATTTGAGGCAACTCAAGTTGGATCGCAAGTCGCCCCTGTGTGAACGGGCACTAAGAGAAGAGGCTCTATAGTTACTTTTTTGTTTATATGCTGCTTCTTTGCTTCTTCCTGGCCACTGCAAGTATTCCACATTTCTGGGTGTGTGGGATACCCACTCCCAATCCGCACGCTGTGGTTTCCACAACTGGCCCATACATCATTACAGGACTATGACTACTGGTTGCGGTAGGGCACAGGGATTAAGACCCATCCAGTGAGCTGAAAATCTGCAGCAGCTAAGGAGAAGTGAAGAGGTGGCATACCAACAAACAGCAGAGGAAAAGTAGTTAAAGTGTTTTCTATATTACAGGCATGCTTTACCATACAAGTTGGCTTTAACATAGGTCACTTTGAAGCAAACCTATCATTACCATAAAGGTAGTGTAATAGCTTGGAGCAGTATTAAGCAGGAGCCTAGAAATGTGTGGCCATTGAGAATGTCTACCATTGCTATGGGCTAATAGCAGTGCCTACATCCCCCCCATTGCCAGTGGGGTCGCAAATCCCAAGCCACTGTAGGATGCCCAATCAACACTTCATGACAGGTTTTAGAGCACCTATCCCCATGCCAGTTCCTATTGGCCCTCTGCTATGATGGAGTCCTTACTGGCCTAAAGGAATGTGCAGGTGAAAGTTGGCCAGCAATCATGACAACCAGAAAGTGTTATAACTGGCCATTGCACTGGTTTTGGAGCAACACTGACACTGAAGAGGTCATATAAAGGGTGTGTTGCCTACAGATTACTGTTTAGTACATTTAAACATGTTTTAACTTTAAACCTATTAAACAATTGTTAGCAGGCATAAAACGCAGTCAATGAGAGTGGTCTGCATGAATAGTGATACATTCTGTAGACCAGTGGTTCTCAACCCTGTCCTCAAGTACCCCCAACAGGCCATGTTTGCAGGTTTTCCTTTATCTTGCACAGGTGCTTTAAATCTGAGTCAATGGCTTGGTATTTTGGACAGCTATTTTATCTAAGAGAAATTCCCAAAACATGGCCTGTTGGGGGTACTCGAGGACAGGGTTGAGAACCACTGCTGTAGACTACTCCAGGAGATCCAAAACTTAGGGAGCTCTATTATGCAAATCTGTACCAAATGCTGTACTTGGGGGTCCAGCACCTCCCTTCCTCCTATGCCACTGGTCAGTCAGGTCACGACTAAAAGATATGGACCAATAATAGAGTGAAAGGCAGAAGCCGAATACTTGGTGAAGATTTACACAATAGGTCATCTCTGGCACATTTGCAGGTATTTCTTGTTTAAATGGCTTAACCTGAACACACTAAATATAAGTTGATTTTCCTTATTATGATCTTCTTTGCAATTTGCCTGTTTAAGGGGAAAGATAACAGTCCACGCAAAATTATGCTGTTAAGCTGCATCCTCCATGCATAGTGACAAGCACATCCTGAGATGTAAATGGCAAAAAGTAAAAATCTGAACAGAATTATTAAACTAAACAGCTAGGGCTGACAAAAATAAAGCATTCAGATTGAGATCTCATTTGCACAAAAATGGAAATCATTATCAAATGGCAATCCTTAATCTGTCCCATGGCCTGCTGGTTATGCTGATTACATTCAATCAATTGTTAAATGGTTTCTGTAATAGAATGGGTAGAAACTGAGAATGTATAAATGCAGAAGAAACAAAAGGGTTTACACCATCAGCCTTTTCAATTCTGTCCATTTTTCAGCACAAGTTAGATGATAAGAGATATGATGTTGTATTGTGTCTATGTTACACACTTTTTTTTTTTAATCCAACAAAGATTTTTATTGAAAATGCAGCACCATGCATTGCCAACAGTACATATCAGTGTAAATCACAGTGGAAACCCCGCCACTGAGGCCAAGTCCAGAAAAATATTAAACACAATAATCCATTAACAAAGGCAACTTGCATTCTGTCATTATACCCTGCATAGATGAACCAAACTAGCCAGCATTGAGCCTAAGCAGCCTATCCATGGTCAAATCTACTGGTGTGAGCCCCAGGACATTCATTCAACCACGGTGCCCATAACCTCTCAAATGTATGTGCATTACCCTTATGTTTATTAGATAAGCTTACCCATTCTTAACAGCTCACCTATATTTTTAACCCATTCCCTCACAGTAGGGGGGTCCTCCGACTTCCAATGTACCATGATCAGCTTTCGTGCCTGGAACAAGGCTCTAAGTATAGCCTCTCTGGTGTGCATATCCCTGTCGTACTCTTCCTATATACCCAATAAACAGGCCTTTGGGTCTAGGGGAAGGGACACCTGAAACACCGAATTGACCCTATTCCCCACCCCCGCCCAGTAGGAATGTTATTTCGGGGAATGCCACAAAAGGTGAATTAAGTGACCATGGTCCTGCTTACACCTTACAAGTAGATTCTGTTTGTAAGCCCATAAAGTGTAGCCTGTGAGGAGTAAAATACACCCTCTGAAGGATATACAATTGACTTAGCCTTTATGATACATTTAATGAGCATGTGACCTATGTCACACACTTTATATACAGTATTATTATTTACTCTTTAATAAACCAGCCAACTCAAAACTAAAACTTGGATAGATGCTGGTATCATATATATTCTGTATATCTATTGAAGATAGGCAAGATAGCTTCCTCTGGGGCAGGGGAGGGCAATTCATTTTTCCAAGAGCCACATGAGAAACTGGGACTGACAACAGTTGTGGAGGAAGACAACAGTGTGCATAAATAAAGCCTTACACTATTTTGCACATAAAATAACATTTGCAATATGGATTTTTTTAAAGGGAACTTAAGATTAGAAAAATATTTGGGTTGCCATTCCTATCAGTCCTCATGAAGATCCTAATGGCCTGGCTGTATTAATTTTCTTCCAACTCATTGAATTCACTACCTTACTGACCCGAAACAAGCAAAATGGCAGCCTCTCTACCTGACAATTTGTTTTAGGTCTATAAATCAGGGGTAGTAGTAGAGTCTAAATCACTTCTGACTGCGAGTTATTTCAAAAGACTTTTTTTTTGTACATTTTTTTTTTATTTCCCCACTGCCTTTCTGTTACTCTGGGAAATGTCAATTGCAGGAGGATTGAGCATTGTTTTGCTGCAGGACAAGGTAACTTTATTGTGGACTGACCCTTTAACCACTTGGCTACTGGGCACTTTCACCCCCTTCCTGACCAGGCCAATTTTCAGCTTTCAGCGCTATCGCACTTTGAATGACAATTGCGCGTACATGCAACAAAACAAAAAAGCTCAGAATTTTTTTTAAAAATAGTTTTTCTTAGATTCTGTTATAAAATTTTGCAAATAAGTATTTTTTCTCCTTCGATGATGTGCACTGATGAGGCTGCACTGACTGGAACTGATAGGCTGTGCTGATGGGCACTGATATGAGGCACTGATGGACACTAAGGCTTCATGCACTCAGGACTTTAAAAAAGTCCAAAAAACGTCAGTAGCTTAACAGTGATGTTTTCAGCTTTTACCAGCGTTATATTACCGCCATTTTTTCGCATTTTTAAAGGGCCAGCTTTTTTTTTTTTTCAATTGGCCTAAAACGTCCAAAAAACGTTGGGGATTGGCATTTTTGAGCGTTAGAACGTTTTTACAGCTGAAAAACGTCCAAAAGAACCCTCAGGTCTTGGGTTTTTTTTTACAGCTCAAAAACGTTACTGCTAAAAACAGTTGATAACAGCCTATATGTGCATGAACACATAGGATAACATGATGGAGGGTTTATTGACTGTAGAAAAAACAGCTGCTGAAAAACAGTCAAAAAACGTCCTGTGTCCATGAGGCCCTATAGGTGGCACTGATGTACACTGATAGGTGGCTCTGATGTACACTGATAGGCGGCACCGATGTACACCAGTGCTGGCTGGCAGCTTGTTGCTGCATGACGGAGCGCTGCTCTGCAGCTGTTGATGCTGCAGTCTCTTACTCCCTCATTATGTTATTAGTGTATTCAGTTCTGTCTGCTCACCTGCTGATATGCTTAATGCACCTCCTCCCCATTTTGGACTTACTCTACCTACCCTTGGGTGACTGTAGTCTGTGATATATATTTATATGTCCAGCTCTGTTGTCCTTTTCTGGAGTCTACAGTATGTATAAGAGGCCTGATGATGTACATGCAATGGGTGCTTCTCTCTTGGAGAGATAGGGTCTTTTTGTGACTAAACGGCCAGTTCCCTGGCACTCCTCACAAAACTGTACTTCATTAACTGTGGTCCCACTTTGTATTCCAATAATCCACCATCATCTTTTCCTCTTTTCTTCTTCTTGGTGTCGGTGGAGCTCTACCATCTTGCTCCGTTGAATACGAATTCCTCCTTTACAATCTGTGTACATTCCTGAAGAAGAGCTTTTTCCTTTCGAACACTTTGAATTCTCGAAACACGTTGGATGATATCACAGTTTTTCCATCCATTAGGAGGTTTACGTACACTGCATTGTGTATAGCTTATATCTTATGTATGTCCATGCACTGTTCCATGCACTTTTTGTCCTACTTTTCTATTGGTTTTACCTATTCTGACCCCTGAAGGCCAGTCCAGTTCAATAAACACATTGATTGATTTTTACATTGGTTTTTAAGTCTTCTTTGTCCGTTTATGCCTCAAAGTCTTCTTTTCGGAGGATTTCTTTACACTGATAGGTGGCACTGATGAGGAGGCACTGATAGGCAGCACTGATGGACACTGATAGGCGGCACTGATATACACTGATAGGCGGCACTGATGAGGAAGCACTGATGGACACAGATAGGTGGCACTGTTGTACACTGATAGGCGGTCTCCTGTCACAATTGCCGGTTACTGGCTCTCCTCTGATCAACCGAGGGATGCCGATAACCAGCAAGTGTGTTTACATGTGGTCAGCTGTGGTTGGACACAGCTAATCACATTGGGAAGGGCCGCTGTGATTGGCAATTTACCCCGATCTCTGATCAGCTGTATCCTAAAGACACAGCGATAACAGAGCATGCTGGCTGACCGCCCCAGCAGGTGCGCGGGGGGCGTGGTTCTGTGAGGACGTCCATGGACGCCCTCCCAAAACTAGATGACTGTGCTGTGGCTGTCTTTTGGCTAAAGTGTGGTCGGAAAGTGGTTAATACATCATACATATATATATAGATTTAAATATTGTTTCCTACCCTTCTATGTCATCATCTGTATTGTAGAAAACCTGTTTGAGAAACAAGTGTACATTGTTATAAAACAGTTATAAACCAGGGCATATATTTCCATTACTGTAGCTGGCTAAGGCATGATGGATCAGACTATTATCCTGATTTAGATATAAACCAGAATGTAATAAACATTGATAAAACGCCATCCTTATCCTCATTACAACAACAGTAACTTGATTAGCGTGTAACAGAAAAGGCTTTATAATTTTTTTATTTTTTTTTGCTGAGATGGATGGAATAAAACAGAGGAGCTGTTAGTTGGAGGGTCGTTACAAGGAAAGAGAAACCGACAATGATATTGCTTTCATTATGCAGTCATAATCTTATCACATCTTATAAATTACAGAAGTAGTGCACATTATTGCAAAGAGACGGCTGCGCTTTCCTAGAATTACTTTTATTGATTCTATTTAGATGTTTAATGTTATCTAATAAATCTTAAAACCCTTTATGCTAGAATAAAAAAAATAGCTAATTTCCCTAAAAAAAAGAACAGTGGTGTAGTGGATAGCACTTTCGCCTAGCAGCAAAAGGGTCACAGGTTTAAATCCCAACCATGACACTACCTGCCTGGAGTTTGCATGTTCATCTTGTGCTTGTGTGGGTTTCCTCCAGGTACTCCGGTTTCCTCCCACACTCCAAAGACATGCTGGTAGGTTAATTAGATCCTGTCTAAATTGGCCCTAGTATGTGTATGTATGAATGTGAGTTAAGCCCCATACACGCGGTGCGATGGTCATATGCAAGCGGTCGTACGACCACTCGTTGTACGATCACCCGACTGCTAGTACGCGTGATTAGAAAAGCCGACGTACGACGGTCGTACAACAGGAGTTGGATGAGGAAACTAGAAAACTTTGGTTGTACAACAAGCGGTCATACGACTGTTGTATTGTCTGTACAGAGAAGTTGGTCCAACAAGTTGTACTGTGCAAAACACGCATGCTCAGAAGTCAGGAACGCCCGAAAGTGTCAGTTCGTGTAAACCTACATTCCTAATTCACAAATAACATTCACCTGAGCTTCCTCTTTATATGTTCATAACACGTCACTACGTTTACCTTGGTCGTACGATTGCTTAGTGCATGTCAGTACGCGAGATACATGAGCCAACATATGATTTGGGCCATTCAGTCTTACGACCATTGCACCGTGTGTACGAGGCTTTAGGGACCTTAGATTGTAAGCTCCTTGAGGGCAGGGACTGATGTGAATTCACAATGTATATGTAAAGCGCTGCGTAAATTGACATCGCTATATAAGTACCTAAAATAAATTATATATATATATATATCTACACACACAGTATATACAGTGGGTATGGAAAGTATTCAGACCCCCTTAAATTTTTTACTCTTTGTTATATTGCAGCCATTTGCTAAAATCATTTAAGTTCATTTATTTTCCTCATTAATGTATACACAGCGCCCCATATTGATAGAAAAACACAGAATTGTTGACATTTTTGCAGATTTATTAAAAAAGAAAAACTGAAATATCACATGGTCCTAAGTATTCAGACCCTTTGCTGTGACACTCATATATTTGACTCAAGTGCTGTCCATTTCTTCTGATCATCCTTGAGATGGTTCTACGCCTTCATTTGAGTCCAGCTGTGTTTGATTATACTGATTGGACTTGATTAGGAAAGCCACACACCTGTCTATATAAGACCTTACAGCTCACAGTGCATGTCAGAGCAAATGAGAATCATGAGGTCAAAGGAACTGCCTGAAGAGCTCAGAGACAGAATTGTGGCAAGGCACAGATCTGGCCAAGGTTACAAAAAAATTGCTGCTGCACAGTGGCCTCCATAATCCTTAAATGGAAGACGTTTGGAACGACCAGAACCCTTCCTAGAGCTGGCCGTCCAGCCAAACTGAGCTATCGGGGGAGAAGAGCCTTGGTGAGAGAGGTAAAGAAGAACCCAAAGATCACTGTGGCTGAGCTCCAGAGAAGCAGTCGGGAGATGAGAGAAAGTTGTAGAAAGTCAACCATCACTGCACCCCTCCACTAGTCGGGGCTTTATGGCAGAGTGGCCCGACGGAAGCCTCTCCTCAGTGCAAGACACATGAAAGCCCGCATGGAGTTTGCTAAAAACCACCTGAAGGACTCAAAGATGGTGAGAAATAAGATTATCTGGTCTGATGAGTGGTATGTGTGGAGAAAACCAGGCACTGCTCATCACCTGTCCAATACAGTCCCAACAGTGAAGCATGGTGGTGGCTGCATCATGCTGTGGGGGTAGTTTTCAGCTGCAGGGACAGGACGACAGGTTGCAATCGAGAGAAAGATGAATGCGGCCAAGTAGAGGGATATCCTGGACGAAAACCTTCTCCAGAGTGCTCAGGACCTCAGACTGGGCCGAAGGTTTACCACCCAACAAGACAATGACCCTAAGCACACAGCTAAAATAACGAAGGAGTGGCTTCACAACAACTCTGTGACTGTTCTTGAATGGCCCAGCCAGAGCCCCGACTTAAACCCAATTGAGCATCTCTGGAGAGACCTAAAAATGGCTGTCCACCAACGTTCACCATCCAACCTAACAGGACTGGAGAGGATCTGCAAGGAGAAATGGCAGAGGATCCCCAAATCCAGATGTGAAAAACTTGTTGCACCTTTCCCAAAAAGACTCATGGCTATATTAGATCAAAAGGGTGCGTCTACTAAATACTGAGCAAAGGGTCTGAATACTTAGGACCATGTGATATTTCAGTTTTTCTTTTTTAATAAATCTGCAAAAATGTCAACAATTCTGTGTTTTCTGTCAATATGGGGTGCTGTGTGTACATTAATGAGGGAAAAAAATGAACTTAAATGATTTTAGCAAATGGCTGCAACATAACAAAGAGTGAAAAATGTAAGGGGGTCTGAATATTTTCCGTACCCACTGTATATAAGTGCATTTACATTTTCACCTGTAACTATTACCTTAACAAAGTTCTCACATGTCTTTGAATGAAAGTTTTAAAATTACGTTATTCTGTATCTTTATCAAAAATCCAGCCTGATTATGAGTTTATAGGCTCAGGGTTTATGGCTTAGCAAAAAGTATCTTCAGACCTACCTGTGATCACTGCTTACATCCTAAAACAGCCTTTGCCTTTACTGTTATGTCATCAGGTCTTATTCTGACCATAACTGGGACTGAGCTAGGAGCAACCACACGCCATACATCCCTTTGCCTATCCCCACGTCCTAATTGTCTCACAGAGCTGCAGGTTGGACTTTGGGGACACTTTGTGGACCGTCTCACGGACTAACCACTCACATACCGGGCTTGTGCAATAGTGTGTGTGATGATGGATGCATGTCTATGGCAGTGTCCTGGGTAGCAATGACAACGTTGTCATATTTTTAATCATTGGTTTATGTGGTGGAGGTTAGCCGCGTATTATTTATATGAAATCAATAACATTTTTTCTATATTTGCAATTATTTAACTTGCTCCTTTTTGACAAAGCCTTGGGGAACTCATCCCTATTAATCTTAGAGATCTGTGAGAGCCACCAAGAGGTAAGCTGTCCTTGTAAATACAGAAGGCTTCTGTGTTTACAAGTGGCAGAGGTGAGCAGGGAGTGCAGTGCGAGAGCCGGTGGTGGCGGAACAGAGTTCCACCACGTTCTGGCTGAAAAAAGCCCTGGGTGTGAGGGTCACATGAAATAAACTGCTGGGCCAGATTCATCCTGCAGGCCTTTTGTTTGACACGTGCTGTAGGTGATAACTGGCTGTATGTAGTATTGTTATTATGCATGCTGCAATTTTAGTATTGATTAAAGTGCTACATTTGGAATACCTGTCCAGTTCTTTGTAAATTTCCAAAGTGAACATCAGGGATGAAGAGCACGGGCTGGGAGTCCAGGTCAGACATGGTTTTGAAGAAGGTGATGTCACTCTTTTTCTGTAGAGGTATGGCTGCCATTTTTGCATCAGGTGCTAGAAGTAAAATAAGGAAACAGAGTTTTTGTTAAAACAAACTCATCTCTTCTTCATGTTTTATTTTTTCTGATATTCCTGTATCCAAGGATAAAACTAAAGGAAACATCTTAGAGGTTCTACATTCTGAATTTTTGCTTTGGGTACTGAAAGTCTTCCCATAAATGAGAGTATGAACATGCATTGAAGTCTGTTTGTAAGGTGCCTTGGGATGCCATTTGAAATGAATGGCGCAGCAAGGTGCCCCACCAATGATTGGGTGTTGCAGTATAGGTGTTAAGCTGGCCTTAAAGCTTTAGTTTATTTTTTTAATAAGCACAAAGAACATATCTTTTTTTTAATGTATCTTTAGTATCACTTTAAGTTTTAAAATCTTGGCCAACACCAAGTCTACTTTTTGATCTAGAGCTCTGCTGTAGACCTGAGTATGAAGATAGAGATCAATGTAGAGGCAGCAGGCAATTCCATGTATGTTGTGAGATGAGCAGCTGATGGACTTATAATGGGTATACAGTATATTCCTCTTAGGTGCCAAGAGGATCTTCTGTAAGAAAAGGCATAAAAAAGACTTACAATTATTTGTGCATGGTGTTTGTGCCGATGTTGTTTGTGTTTTTCCTTTTTTTCTGTTCTGCTTTCTTTCTTCATCACGGATTTTTCTCTCTGCTCCCTAGAAATCAAATGCAAAAAGAAGAATATAATACTTAGACCAGTGTTTCTTAACCTTTTTTCAATCAAGGTACCCTTTAAAAATTATAGACAACCTCGAGGCACCCTTTAATAAAAATCATGGACAGTCTCAGGGCACCCCATTCTAAAATGTAAAAACAAATAGTTTTACATAATGTAGCAACATCCACAAGTCCAAGTAGAACACCCAACATTAGAGGTGATTTATTCTTCCAAACAAATACACTTTTGCAAACTGGTACTGACTACTAGTATTCCAAGGTTTCTTCGTCACTCAGCTAGTGACCCCACCGCTGAAGGAGAAGGGCAGGGGAGGGTCAAAGAAGGATGATATGCAGGCAACGGACATCCTCCTTATCAACTGATGACGCCATTGGTTGTTACAATGCCAGCTGATAGAAGGTTGTAATAGTGCACAATGAAAACCTGTGGCTTTGTGTAACTAAAAGGCAGTCTACATTCACATGCCAGCTTCTTTACAATTTTTGGGCAATTTTTACGCAATTTGCCAAGGCATTCCTGAAGAAACCTCAAGGAAGCCAGGGTTCTATCTTTTAGTTCAGTGATAGTAATATATGGTGACAGGTACTCTTTATGGAGGGATGGGGGGTCTAAAAGACCCCCCATCCCTCCTTTGCACTTCACAGTATTCAGATCGCCAAAAACAGTGATTCTGAACACTGTCATTTTTCAAAAAACGGCGCAGTTTGCCGCCGAGTAAACCAGAAGTGACGTTGTGACCGGCTCGGGAGCTGCTCAGTCGTTATTCCAGGTATCGGGAGGGGACATTCCCCCCTCCCACCACCGCCCGCCGCTCTTCTCCGGCCTCCCGTCCCACCAGGAGACCGGAGCTCCGATCTGACGCTTCTGGCCGCTGTGTGGAGTCCCTGAAAAGCCGGAATCGGCTTTGATCGGGACTCCTTCACACATTTCCGGAAGCAACGTTAGACCCCCCCCCCATCCCTCCATAAAGAGTACCTGTCACCATATATTACTATCGCAAGGGATGTTTATATTCCTTGTAATAGCAATAAAAGTGATCGGATTTTTTTTTTAAAGGAACTTTGTTAAAAGAAAAAATATAATAAAAAAAAATGTAAAGCGCCACCATCTCCGCGAGCTCGCGCAGCAAAGAAAACGCATATTTAAGTCGCCCCCGCATATGAAAACAGTGTTCAAAACACACATGTGAGGTATCGCCGCGATTGCCAGAGTGTGAGCAATAATTCTAGCAAAAGACCTCCTCTGCACCTCTAACCTGGTAACCATTAAAATTTTTAAAGCGTCGCCTATGGAGATTTTTAAGTACCAGAGTTTGTCGCCATTCCGCAAGTATGCGCAATTTTCAAACGTAACATGTATGGTATCTATTTACTCGGCGTAGCATCCTCTTTCACAATATACAAAAATTGGGCTTACTTTACTGTTGTCTTAATTTTTAACTCAAAAAAGTGATTTTATTTCCAAAAAAAAAGCACTTGAAAGACCGCTGCAAATACCGTGTGACAAAAAGTATTGCAAAGATCGCCATTTTATTCTCTAGGGTGTTTGAAAAAAATATGGGATTTTAACTTATAAACAACAAATGTAAAAATGGGCTCTGGGGGTTAAAAACTGTATATATTTTAAGATACCACGTCAGGTGTACTATATACCGTACGTGCACCCCCGAATACGCTGTGAATATACATATGCCGCTGGCAACAAAAGTGAGTACGCCCCTAAGTGAAAATGTCCAAATTGGGCCCAATTAGCCATTTTCCCTCCCGGTGTCATGTGACTCATTAGTGTTACAAGGTCTCAGGTATGAATGGGGAGCAAGTGTGTTAAATTTGGTGTTATCGCTCTCACTCTCTCTCATACTGGTCACTGGAAGTTCAACATGGCACCTCATGGCAAAGAACTCTTTGAGCGTCTGAAAAAAATAATTATTGCTCTACATAAAGATGGCCTAGGCTATAAGAAGATTGCCAAGACCCTGAAACTGAGCTGCAGCACGGTGGCCAAGACCGTACAGTGGTTTAACAGGACAGGTTCCACTCAGAACAGGCCTCGCCATGGTAGACCAAAGAAGTTGAGTGCACGTGCTCAGCGTCATATCCAGAGGTTGTCTTTGGGAAATAGACGTATGAGTGCTGCCAGCATTGCTGCAGCGGTTGAAGGGGTGGGGGCCAGCCTGTCAGTGCTCAAACCATATGCTGCAAACTGCATCAAATTGGTCTGCATGGCTGTCGTCCCAGAAGGAAGCCTCTTCTAAAGATGATGCACAAGAAAGCGCGCAAACAGTTTGCTGAAGACATGCAGACTAAGGACATGGATTACTGGAACTATGCCCTGTGGTCTGAGGAGACCAAGATAAACTTATTTGGTTCAGAGGGTGTCAAGCGTGTGTGGCGGGAACCAGGTGAGGAGCACAAAGACAAGTGTGTCTTGCCTACAGTAAAGCAAGTTGGTGGGAGTGTAATGGTCTGGGGCTGCATTAGTGCTGTCGGCACTGTGGAGCTACAGTTCATTGAGGGAACCATGAAAGTCAACATGTACTGTGACATACTGAAGCAGAGCATGATCCCCTCCCTTCAGAGACTGGGCCACAGCGCAATATTCCAACATAATAGCGACCCCAAATACACCTCCAAGATGACCACTGCCTTGCTAAAGAAGCTGAGGGTAAAGGTGATGGACCGGCCAAGCATATCACCAGACCTAAAGCCTATTGAGCATCCTCAAATGGAAGGTGGAGTAGCGCAAGGTCTCTAACTCCAGTGGCAACCTGTGAAGCTCTGGTGAACTCCATGCCCAAGAGGGTTAAGGCAGTGCTGGAAAATAATGGTGGCCACTCAAAATATTGACACTTTGGGCCCAGTTTGGACATTTTCACTTAATGGCTGTGTGTTGAGTTATTTTGAGAGGACAGCAAATTTCCACTGTTATACAAGCTGCACACTCACTACTTTACATTGTAGCAAAGTGTCATTGCTTCAGTGTTGTCACATGAAAAGATAAAATAAAATATTTACAAAAATGTGAGGGGTGTACTCACTTTTGTGAGATACTGTATATATATTTATACACACAGTCTAATATATATATATACACACAGCGTATTCGGGGGTGCACTTATAGTTCCGAATTAGCTGTATATAGTCTACTACACTAAAGGCAATGCATATATATATACTCTATATAAATATATGTATATATGTATATATATATATATATATATATATATATATATATTCTTGCACTGCCTGACTGTATACAGATAGCCCTATCTATCTTTTTATCTGTCTATCTATCTTTTTTTTTCTTTACAATTACCTATCTAACTAAACTGCATGCAATCCGCAACCTAAACTATTTAGCTATCCGCCGTTTCACACACTACCTAGAGCCGCTGTACAAGCAGCTTTAAATAGTGTGGGGCGTGGATTGAAGCTGCTGTGCAGTGATTGGCTAAAGGCACCCTGCCTTTAGCCAATCAAAGCTCTCACAGCAGGCCATCCGCTGATTGGTCACTCACTACTTTACATTGTAGCAAAGTGTCATTTCTTCAGTGTTGTCACATGAAAAGTTGTGCAGCCAAACAAGCATTTAACCTATGCAGTGTGAGGAGGGGTGGAAGGACTCTACTGCACACGACAATTTAACAGTAGCCATGTCTGATTGGGGAGATCTCCCTTCACTTCCTGTCCTGCAGATGCAACAGTAATTGAGAGGAAATCTCTACAAAATTAGGATAATTAACCTTTTGACAGTTGTCACCAGAATAGATGTCCCCATTGGGGGATATACCATTATCCCCTTGATAACAATGCTAAGATTCTGGACTTTAAAGCGGTTGTTACCCTGTTAAAAAAATTAAAAAAAATAAAAAACACCTGCAAGACAATAGCATAATGAGCTAGTATGCACCGCATACTAGCACATTATGAAATACTCACCTTGAAACGAAGATCAGACCGGGTTGCTCGGTCCCCTCTGAGGGAGTTGACATCTTCCCTCGGACCTTGCTGCTCCGGCGCTGTGACTGGCCGGAGCCGTGAGACGTCACTCCGGCGCAGGAGCCCGTCTTTCCGGCAATCTATGTCACTATGCGCTTTGCTGGGGCATCACAGCGCATGCGCCGGGACATACACGGTGCATGCGTAGTGAGGCCACAGCTGCTTGGAGGGGCAATATCTCCTAAACTATACAGGTTTAGGAGATATTCATTTTACCTACAGGTAAGCCTTATTATAGGCTTACCTGTAGGTAAAAGTGTCCCCAAAGGGTAGACAACCACTTTAAAGGGAGGTATAAAGGGGTCAGCATAAACTTTTCATATTACTAGAGCGCGTTTTACACTGACAATCATCTAATTGTAACTTCTCAGCAATCTGTCAATTAAACTATTAGCTATTGACTGAATGGAAGAATAATGCATTTTCTTCTGCCACAGTATGTCCATTGTTACCTTATCACAGAAGACCTTGATCTGGCAGTAGGCCCGATGGATTGGCTTGTTGCTGCGGTTATTATAGCTGTATGTGTCAATCTGAATCATGAGAGGAAGACCTTTCACCCCTTTCTGAGAGGAGAAATCAGTACTGAGACAGTTCACGGTGATGAAAATCTAAGGAGGAAGAAAAACATAGAGATCTATGAAAATTGTGTCTACATAGATGTGCGAAAAGTGTGAATCCAATTAAAGTGAGCACATTAGGTCCCAGGGGGGTTATTTATACATTTGTTTAAACATGATTTACACAATTTTCACCTGAGATTCACAAGTTTCCCTAATTGGATTGACTTGGAAACCTTTATGAATCTTGAGTTTAACGTATGTGACAACATTTATAAATAGACCCCCAGGTGTCACCGGCTATATAGAACATGCAAGCCAAATCTGGAGAGTCGGCGCTGTCTACGGAACCTACAAGAGGACTATTTGATGTGCCCCGACCCTAAATGAACACCATTAGCATGTATGACGCATGTAAAACATAACAATCAGGATTTATTGTGTCTAAATCGGGCAGCTCAAACACTCATGAAATGGGTTATTGGATATGTACAGCGTAAACTGGCAGGGTGCCACACAATCAAACTGATGCATTCCCAGCAAAGACCAGGCACTCCTTAACCACTTGACCTCTGGAAGATTTACCCCCCCCCCCCCCTCATGACCAGGTCATTTTTTGCAATACAGTACTTAACTGACAATTGCATGGTCATGCCACGCTGTACCCAAAAAAAGTATCTCCTTTTTTTTCCACAAATAGATCTTTCTTTTCTATTTGATCACCTCTGTGTTTTTTATTTTTTACGCTATAAACAAAAAAAGACCAACAATTTTGAAAAAAAAAACCAATATTTTTTTACTTTCTGCAAAAAACCTATCCAATAAAAAAAATGAAAAAATCTAATTACTTCATAAATTTATCCCAATATGTATTCTGTTACATATTTTTGGCAACAAAAAAACCCAATAAGCTTATATTTGATTGGTTTGTGCAAAAGTTATAGCATTTACAAACTGTGGGATATTTTTATTAATTTATTTTACTAGTAATGGTGGCGATCAGCGACTTATAGCGGGACTACGATACTGTGGCGGACAGTCGAACATTAACTGACACTTTTTGGGAAAAAGTGACACTAATACAGTGATCAGTATGCACTGTCACTGTAATAATGACACTGGCTGGGAAGGGGCTGACAACAGGGGCGATCAAAGGATTAACTGTGTTCTTAGCCTGCGTTTTACTAAATTGTGGGTGGTGCTTTTACTAGGGGAAGACATGGATCCTAGTCCCTGCTTTTCAGAGATACAGGATCCATGCCTTACCTACAGACAGAACGGCGATCTGCCTTGTTTACATAGACAGACCGCCATTCTGCCTCTCTGCTGGATGAGCCGGATCCCGTATATATACATGATCCGGTGCAGAGGTGCTGCCCTGTAGCAGTAAAACTGGTATAGGGTGGACCTTAAGCGGTAAAAGTGGGAAATATAACTATCTGTACCCAGTCAGCTTAAGGAAAGCTTTATAAACAAAGCACCCCCACCCCTCCATTTTTCTCCCCCTCTTACCTGTAACAGAAGGTTGTCCTCAATTCAGATACCCACCTGCCCAGTAGATCCAGCTTTGTCCTGCTGTGACCCATTGTGCCACTGTCACAGCCTGTCTCCAGCGCCGCCATCATTGCTCCTGATATCATCAGGTGCCAAGTGCCTTTCCTGGTACAGGCAGCCTGGCTCCTGCACGCCCGGCCTGTCCAGGAAGGATTTTTAATTGCAGAAGAAACATACTATGCTACTCTGCATGTCTGCAATAAAGGATTTCTTGCTTTTACACTGTACACTGATCTGTTCATGTGCAACTCAGTGTTCAATCCTGGCATCTACTGGGTACATGGGAGTTAGGTCACCCTGGCCTGGCCAATCAAGATGACCTAAGATGGCGTAAGATCCTGAACCCAGAAGAGAAGACGCCTGCTGGGTGCAATAAAGGATTTCTTACTTTTACACTGTACACTGATCTGTTCATGTGCAACTCAGTGTACAATCCTGGCATCTACTGGGCACATGGGAGTTAGGTTATCTCGGCCTGGCCAATCAAGATTGCCTAAGGTCCTGAACCAAGAAGAGAAGACCTCTGCTGGGTGCAATAAAGGATTTCTTACTTTTACACTGTACACTGATCTGTTTATGTGCAATCCTGGCATCTAGTGGGCACATGAGAGTTAGGTTATCCTGGCCTGGCCAATCAAGATGGCCTAAGATCCTGAACCCAGAAGAGAAGACGCCTGCTGGGTTGAGGAAAGACCTGATGGCTTACCAAGAAAATTTTAAGGAAAAAGGCTCTGCAGCATATCAGACAATGTACCTAGAGAACTGGTCCATAGTGTTGATGATAATTAGATACAACTCAACGAATATCACACATGCACATGCTACTTGAAAAAATAATTTTCTCATTATTCGAAACACATCCTCAGGGACTAGTGCCACCTTTCCTCCTCTTTCCTCCTGCGTCATTCATGAAATTTTATGAGCACACTAGTGACTCTGTCTATAAAAGTCAGCCAGGAGAAGAAAGGCCTATTATAGAATTATAGCAATGATAATGACTGTGGCAGATGTTTATTGTACTGTACTGAATCTTTTTATCTACAATGCCACACCTTGGCAGCCCATTCCAAATAGTTAGGATGTTGGGTGTAGAACTAACTATTATAAGAATGATTTAGAAGATTTATGACCACAGCACGATGTATGCCTCAGCAAATATATAGAGACCGGTGTTGTGTCAATAGGACGAGCCCAGGGTAACGTTATGCAAAACTTAACCATGGTAATTACATACAACAAACTATATGGTTCTTTGGGCAGCAAGGGGTCCTATTTTCCTTTCCTGGTTGTATTCATTTTCACAACAAACTCCATTCTAGACCGATTTCTACATAGCATTTTAATGAAGATTACAATATCTTGCAAAATTCAAATAATACAATTAGGACATAAGTGGGAACTGCCCCAATACCCTTAAAGAGGAACTTAAAATCAGATACAAGTCTATGGAGGCTAGCTGTCTTCCCAGAGCTATTTCATCTCACCACTGTGGGTGCAAGACACTGCCATCTTGGATGTGAGAGTGGGCTTTGGCTTCCTGATGAATCACAGCCAGCCCCCCCCCCCCTTTACACATTTACAAGATCAGGCAGAGCATTGAGACTGGTACTGCAGCCCCCTGGGAGGGGTGGCATGTCCCAGGAGGCTGAGGGTGGGGAGGGGGGCGGCGTCATTCTTGCCTAGGTGAGAATTAAGGAAGTGAGAGTGAGTACCTGTCAAAAAGGTACCCACTCCCCGTCATAAAAGAAAAGAAACCTCAAATGTGTTAGGGTGGGGTTGGGGGCGAGGAGGATGAGCTGTTTATTTACTTTTGAGTGAAGGTCTGCTTTAAACTATATTTAGTTAAATATTATTATAAATCAATTACTGTAACTGTTCCTCTTGCCATTATGTAATGTAAAGCCCCAAAATTTTTATTCTGTTTTATAAAGAGTAGGGAAAGGTTACAGCCTCTGCCAGGTTTTAACTGCCTTCATTTTTCCTCTGGGGGAAATGTACCCTTACTTCCTCTCTTGATAGAAAGTGATGAGAAATCTATGTTAAGGGGCAAGAACAAAAACATAGTGGGATTAAACAAAAAAACAAAAATGTAATATTGCAATTTACCAATTCTCAAATGTGGTAGCTGCATTCGTTTTCTTTTTTAGATTTTTTTTCCTTGCTTTCACCTGGTGATCTAACGGGGGCACAGGCAGCAAAAAAACCTATTTAAATTTCTCTCCTCTCTATCCAAAAACCACAAAGCACCTCCATTCTAGCCCATTGCCAGTCCCTCATTTAAAACCCTTTCTGAAGTAATTTTCAAATAACAAATACAACCTGTACAAAACACAGCGAAGTGTAAAGGCAGACCTTACCTGTAGTAAATGTTCTGCTTGATGCATTTCTTTCCATTGATTGCAAATCTGAAAGCACCATCTACTGGCTGTAAGGACGTTGTGCACACAGAGAGATTGCTGATTGTGAAGTTCCACCATTAGAACTTCCACATGTGTCAATGTAGGCACAACAGTCTCAGATGGAAGGTCTGCAAAGCACATTGACCTTCCTATTGTTTTGGGAGACCAATGGATAATAAAGGACCCCCTATAGTGTGCATTGCCTAATCAACATTAAAAAAAAAATTACATCTGTATTATAAAATAAGGAAAAAGAGGAAAGGTGTGGGGTGCTGGGCAGAGTTGCCAACCCTCTGTAAATTTACGGGCAGTTTGTAAAAATTTCAAGCAATTTACAGACTGTCTGTAAATGTTTATTACAGACAGTGGTCGTCCGTAAAAATGAAGGCAGTGGACCGGCTTTGGAACTGCACTTGCTTTTGGAACTTTCCTCCTTGCACACCCATTGCAGAATCAAAGAAGCTGCAGTTTGGAAAAAATACCCAATCAAGTGCAAGGAAAAAAAACAAACATTTTTGCTTGCACATGATTGGATGATGGATGGCAGCTGGTGCTCCATCGGTCAGGGTGGGGAGCGGCAGACCAACCTGAATACGCACCCCCCCCACACCCTGGCTCGCACCGCACTCTCACACAATGTGTCCCCCCCCCATGTGTTCGGCTCACTTAACTCTTCAGGTGTACACGGCTCGGCCATAAACCTCATATCCGATACCCGATGGGTGACAGATCCGAGATCATCCCTCCGGAGCGACACTGATTGCAGAGGAGGAGGAGGTGGCAGGGCTGAGAGATGTGTGTTCCCGGAGAGTGCCGACTGCATCAATGGAATCGCTTCTCCTTTCAGCCAATCGGCAAACAGGTCTCAAGACCCGTTTCCCGATTGGCCGGGAGGAGAATCAGTGTGATAATAGCGAATTCATTCGCTATTGTCACACAACTGGGTGGGCTTGGGGCGCAGTGCCCTGTTTTTAAGCCTATTTTTGAATCACGTGTTTCAATAAAAAAAAAAAACCCTATTGGAATCCATGCGTCTGGTGCCCTGCATGTAGATTAGGGGGCCTGACGCATGGATGCGGGGGGTGCCAACCTTGCGCCTCTAGTGGACGGGCTGCCACTGATGGAAATCAATAAAGCTTCACCTCATTCACTAAGCTCTAGAGAAAATGGGTGCAACTGCATTTGCAAAGTACACAGTCTATTTGCCTCTAGTAAATCAAACCCAAAGTTCAGGCATTCTGGAAGGCAGAATAAAGAGGGTCCCTTGGCCAGCTTGAATGCTGTTTTTACCTCTTCAAAGTGATGACAACTCAAGCTAAAGCACCCAGTGGCATCTGATATCTTTAGAGCTCCTCAGAGGAGAGCCCTTCCTGCCCTCCCGCACTATTACTGAGTATCAGTTTCCACTTTAACCTTTTGCTGACCGAATGACGGCTACAACGCAGTCACACATTTCTGGAAGGCCACCTATTGGCATCCTCCCAGAACCCTGCCCCTCCGTGCGCCCCTGGGGTGCACTTCTGTGGTCACTTTGTCTTTCTCACACAGCCGATCACAGATCGAGATAAAGGGCCAATCACAGCTGATTGCATGTAAATAACTGCAGGTTATCTGCATTTCCTTTCCTCAGAGCTGTCATTGACAGGACACATGTACACACTGATAATCAGGGCACTGATCATCAGTGCCCTGATGATCAGTGCCGCCACATAATTGCCAATCAGTGCCCATCAGAGCCACCTATCAGAGCCTATCAGTGTACCATACCTGTGCAGCCTTATCAGCGCCCATCAGTGCAGCCTCATCCGTGACAATTAGTGCAGCCTCATCAGTGCCTATCAGTGCAACCTCATCAGTGCCCATTTGCGCAGCCTCATCAGTGCCCATTTGTGCAGCCTCATCCATGCCCATCAGTGAAGCCTCATCACCACACATCAGTGAAGAAGAAAAATAACTTATTTACATACATTTTATAACAGAAACAAAGAAAACATTTTTTTTTTCCAAATTTTGGACTTTTCATTTGTTTAGAAAAAAATAAAAAACCCACTGGTGATTAAATTGTGAAAATTGGCCTGGGCAGGAAGGCGGTGAAAGTGCCCAGTAGTCAAGTGGTTAGGTAAACCTGTCACAAACCTGAGCCATTGAAGCTGAGATTAAAATGAGAACAATACACAATCAGATGTCATCTATAAAGCGCTGTCCTGATCATTAGCTCCAAAAATGTGGGAAGCTGGAGTTACATATATCTCATCATTCTAGCTACAAAGTGTTCTTATATATCTGCATATCTCATCCCACTCTCTCGTTAATGTATTTGAATAATTCACAGAGCCTCATATTACTTCCAAGAAAAACACAAGGAACCTGAAAGGAAAGAATAGAAGAAGTTGTGTATTTGTGTTGGGTAAACATCATCATGTATGTTTATACAATAATGAAGCTGCATATCTGTGGAGGGGTGGGGTGCCTTCCAACCAAGTGAAAACATGCTTGGTTTACTCACCGACTACAAATGATGTGTGATTACCATCAGTGGAATGAACTATTCTCCTAATGGGTTACTACAAGGCTTATAGACATGACACATCAAGATACCACTGGCACCAGGGGCGGACTGACAACCAATGGGGCCCCCGAGCAATAGAAGATCATTGGGGCCCCCCCTGTGTTCCTGTCCACACTCAAGCCAAACAAAACACCACCTACTTATTGCACTGCGCCCACATTACATACGTTAGCCCCTACAGATGTGGGAAAGGTGTCCTGAGTGCCCACGCTAGCGTGCCCCTGTCAGGCCAGGTACTGGAGCTCAGTGCTGGAACTTGGTCCGGCACTGGGCTCCAGGATCAGCACAGATTCCTTGGGACTGAAGTACCAGGAGCCTCTCATGGGGCCCCCTACTGGCCAAGGGCCCTCGGGCAGTGCCCGAATGCCCTTATGGTCAGTCCGCCCCTGACTGGCACACACACACACAGCGCTGGATGCCAAGGTGTGTACCTTTGTCCTTGCGTCTATCCTGGCTATTGGACACTTTTATGAGGTCAGCTGTAAAGCTAGCCATACACGTTTCAAATTGCATTTGAATATGTTTATATTTTAAACATTTGTTCTATTTTAATGGTTAATGGGGGCAAAAAAAGGGGGGGCATGAGGGACATGTGCCCTTTTTCATCTCTCCCATTGTCATAGGACATGTCAATTGACTGGGGAGGGGAAGGAGAAGCTGCCTTCATTGCAGACTGCACTGTGTGTGATCTGTGATTACAAGGAGGAGGGAACCAACTCTCCCCCTCAGACCCCTTTATCCTCCCCCTTCTCTTTTACTAGGATCACACTTGCTTTGCAGGAATGTGCACAAAATCATTACCACAACACAGGCCTTTTGCAGACATGTGGCGGTGCCATTAATTCTTAATTAGTAATAAGTAATGTTGTTAGCCTTGCTAACATGCATGTTTTTGACCTCATCCGTCTGCAACAAAATGCATGGTAACCAAGTACAATGCGTTTTGCTCTGGTGCAATTTCCAAAAAGGGTCCTGCACTTCTGTTGTGCATTGTTCATACGTAGAGAGCACTTTGAAATATATAGGCTGCCGTAAACATGCTGCTCAAAAATGTGAGTTGCGTCACATCATCATTCAGGTCTGAATGGAGCCTTAGAGCTAAGTTTAAACTTTCTGTAGCCCTCTGAACATTGGATCTCTTTTCAGAGGGTGCTTGACAGGCAGCGAGGAGGCATTATGTCATTCCACTGACAGCTCTGTTCAGACTGACACCAGCGATGCAGTGGTATTTTTTCCCCATTGACAGTAATGAAGTACCATTTTTCCCTCTCTGCAACAACGCTGGCACAAGGACACCACCACACAGGGACATTTTTATTTCTTCCCCATTGGGTAGCCCCTTATTTGTGCACCAATTTTAAACTCTTTGCTGCAGTGTGTACCGCAACTATTGGTACTATATTAGCACACATTTTGCACCACGCAGCGCTATTAGCCCCATCCCCCATCTGGGGGTGGGGCTTTTTGCCCTTTTTACCCTGGGGCACTAGATGACCTTGTCCCAGCATTGCAAAGCATTGACTGTTTTTGACGTAGTAATGTGAAAAAACTATGGCAAAAGATGGAAACGTTTAGTTCTTATCTAAACAAATGAAATTCTAACTGTTAATGGGACAAATAAAATCTATTGTAAGGAGCATGTGGGCGGGGCCAATTGATTGGTACCCAAGACGGAGTATAGGCACACAGAGACCAATAAAGTGGCACTGTTAATATTTGGTTAATTAAAAGTAGCAAATAGCACAATGAGGGCAGCAGCAAGATGCTTACATAGAGAAGTAAGGTCCCTTTAACACTTGTACGACTTTTCCTGCGACTTTGGACATCAGAGTCGCATGACAAGTTGTACCCCGTGATTCCCAATGATATCCATTCATATCTGTGCAACTTCAAAGTAGTCCCTGTACTACTTTGGTCCGACTTTGATGCGAATTCAGGTCCAAAGACCTCAAGTTTACACAGACATTCCCTGAAATCGCGTCAAAATCGTGTGAAAACCGTGGCCGCAGAAACGCTTGACTTTAACCACTTCCCGTTCAGCCTATTAACAAATGACGGCGGGGCGGGTGGTTCATTATCCTGATTGGATGTCTATTGATGTCCTCAGGATAATCCGCGATTGCAGCGAACGGTGGTGCCGTGGGTCAGTCTGACCCACCGCATTACTGACCGAGGTAAAAGGCGTCTGTGGAAGCCTTTTACCATTTGTTCAGCCGTGACCAATCACGGCTGATCATAGTATAAATAGGAAGAGCCGTTTATCGGCTTTTCCTCTGCTCAGGTCTGCAGACCTGAGCAGCGGAGAGCCGATCGGCTGCTCACTTGAGGGGGGGGGCTGCGCTGAACATTTATCAGTGCAGCCCCCCTCAGGATCACCCCTCTGGACCACCAGGGAGCCTGCCCAGGACCACCATGGAGCCCCCCCCCCCGGACACCGCGAGGAGGCCGCCCAGGTAAGGGCAATATAGTGCACTGTAGGGATGGCACTGTGCCCATATATGATGCCTGCCAGTGTCATCCCTAACAGTGCTGTATGCACCAGTGTCCACCAGTGCCACCTATCAGTGAGCACCTGTGCCCACCTGTGCCACCTATCAGTGCCCAACGGTGCCACCTAAAAGTGCCCAACTGTGCCACCTAAAAGTGCCCACCCGTGCCACCTAAGTGTCACCTATCAGTTCCCAGCAGTGCCACCTATCAGTGCCCATCAGTGCCCAGTGCCACCTATCAGTGCTGCCTATGAGTGTCCATCAGTGCAGCATATCAGTGCCACGTATCAGTGCCCGTCAGTGTTGCTTATCAGTGCCGCCCATCAGTACTGCATATGTGCCCCATCATTAGTGCCACCTCATCAGTGCCAATCTGTACTGCCTCCTCAGTGCCCGTCAGTCTAGCCTCATCAGTGCCCATCAGTGTAGACACATCGGTGCTCATCAGTGAAGGAGAAAATGTACTTTATACAAAGTTTTGTGACAGAAACAAAGAAAAAAAAAATTTTTTTTTTTAAATGTTCGGTATTTTTTTATTTATAGTGCAAAAAATACTGCAGGGGTGATCAAATACCACCAAAAGAAAGCGCTATTTGTGGGAACAAAATTACACAAAGTTTGTTTGAGTACAATGTCGCATTACCGCACAATTCTCATTCAAATCGCAACAGCACTGAAAGCTTAAAATTGGTCTGGGCGGGAAGTGTTCTAAGTGCCCGGTATTGAAGTGGTTAAAGTTACGGCAGTGTGAAATAGGCCTTAAGATGTTTTTTCCCCAGTTATACTTACCTAGGTGGATGATGCAGCAATCAGTTCCCCGGGACTTCTACACTGAGAACCGAGAGATTGAACACCGCCGATGGCTTGGTTCTGACAGCTTCCTGAGCAGAGAGCTGCTGACTGTCACTCAGCAGCTCTGCACTCTGCTCCCTCCTCGCTCACTGGAGTGCTGGGCTGTGGAGGGGCGGGGGGATTGGCTGTCTCAGGCTCTTAGCAGCTCGCTGAGAGGCTGAGCCAGGTGTCAGTCCATGCACCGGTCTACAAGCAAGTGCTAGGAAAAGTTGCGTCCAGAATCAGAACTTTCATGGTCTCAAACATTTGTACTTTTAAACTATTTATGTATGAATGAACAATACATACAAAAGAAAGAACAATATAATTAATGTTTCTGTATAGCGTACGCAAAATTGTATTTAATAAGTAGATTCTAGAACAGGCATCATTAATGGTGGACCGCGGTCCAAATGTGGACTGCGTCACTTATTTGGACCGCTATTTAGGATCCTTTTGTACCCCCTGCCGTCGCTCTGTAATCCTCACAGAGCCGACAGCAGGAGGCAGGACAGTTCTGGACGGAGGGCGGCAGCTGCCTGAGGTTAACAAGCAGGTGATTGGCTGCTAGGATGAAGGGGCAGTCCAAGCAACCAATTACTATCTTGCAACTCCCACCCTCGATCCAAGCATGCTGTGCCTCCCTCCGATCTGCCTGTGTAAGGGAGTTAAAGGTGTAAACCTGGCGTCAGGT
>BLSH010016053.1:175481-189823 GCA_018402905.1 Glandirana rugosa | reverse complement strand
AAAACAATGCTAATTCAGGAGACTGAAAAACTATCAAAATATGAACTTTCATGGTCAGGGCGCTTAGCAGCCTTTAAAATGGTAACATTGCCTAAAGTCCTTTATATATTTCGTACACTGCCAATACCACTCTCAACAAGGTATCTCAAATCATTGCAATCCATACTACATCACTACATTTGGAAAGGGAAAAGACCCCGTAGCAGCCATGGGAGGCTAATAAAACACCGTATGGTGGGTGGGACAGGATATATTGATATCCGCGACTATTACCTAGCTTCTATTCTAGCACAAATGAAAGAATGGATGCATTCCATACCCAACACACTATGGGGAGACATAGAAAATAACCAATCCCCGGGGAATAGTCTTAAAAACTGGCTCCTAAGCACCGTAATAGAAAAACCTTCTCTTACCCATTTCTCACCTACAATCCAAGCATCCATTAAAGCTTGGCATATACTGCATCACACCAAATGGAACACCCTCCCCACCAAACCTATCCTAGTACCGATACAATCCATCAAGTTTTTATCACCAGACCTAGACCTGCCCAACTGGCTACTAGAACATGCCCAAAATACCACAGAACTTCGCACTCTATTACATCATAGACCATTCCAACAGATCCAAACCATTACTAAAGCTCCAGATAAAGACCACTTCAAAGTCCTCAGAGTACAACACTGCCTAGACGCACATCCTAACATAGAAATGGAAATCCCCATAGAAATATGGAATTATTATTATAATTCCAAGGATAAACACAAAGGCATCTCCTTAATCTACAATACCCTACAGGAAAAGAAATCTTTCACCGAATCCAAACCTTTACAGGATTGGGAGAAAGATTGGAACATAGCTCCTAGCACAAACCAATGGACAACAGCAATTAGAACGATATATAAATCCACAGGCTGCACTGCACTCTGGGAGGTCTCCCAGAAAATAATGCTAAGATGGTACCTCACCCCACATAGACTGAATCGAATGTTCCCAAACAAGTCCAACGAATGCTGGAGAGATTGTGGCCAGAAAGGTACGTTAGCTCATATACTATGGTCATGCCCACGACTACTCAACATGTGGAAGGAAGTATCTGACCTGATCACAAATGTCACGAATTGTAACACAACGCTGACTCCCCAATTGGCTACGCTAAACTTAGAAATAGAACACTTTTCCCCACAACACAGAACCATAGTTACCCACATCCTGCTGGCAACAAGATTGTTACTTACTAGGAAATGGAAATCACCCTCTGTACCAACGATCGATGACATCATTTTACTAGTGCAAACTCACTATACATACGAGCAATTACTGTCACACAATAAACCCAATGGCCACAAAGTCCTCAAAGCTTGGCAACCATGGAATCTCTGGCACAGCAATTACTCCAGAACCCCTTAACTAGCCTATACCAAAAGACGTACTGCTTATATTCCCTCCACTAGCTTATAAATGAAGACATCAACTCAAGACAGGGTAGAATCCTTCTTACCTTTCACTTTTTTCTTTCTTCTATATTTGTTTCCATTCTTCTCTAAAGTATACCCATATACTGCTATGTTATATTTTATACTTCTATGAGAATGTTCTATTATTGAGCCGGGGTATGCCCAAAGGCTCTGTTTTGTTATATCCTAAAAGAAACCAATAAAAACCATTGAAATAAAAAACAGACACATCTAAGTTTGCAGGCTTCCGGGGTAAAGCTGTCCATATAGACCGTCCTCCGCACCGCCATCAATGTCATCCCTTCCATGCTGCGCTCCATGAGTGCTTCAAGCCTTACGTTGAGATTGTTTGACTGCAGGGTAGTCTTCCCGGTCATGATTGCAGACTGACAGTGGTGAGAGCCAGCAGTGCGGAGGATGGTCTACGTGGACAGCTTTACCCCAGATGCCTGCATACTTAGATGTGCCTCTTTTAATCATCAATCATGTGAGTTGCTAAATGTTGTACCCTGCTGGATTTTGCTTCTAATCCCCTTGTGGAGGAGGTCATTTGTGGATGGACATTTTATGGTTACACAGCCAATCACATTGCTATAATCTTTTTATATGGACTATAAACTCAAGGACTTATGAATAAATGGTTGTGGAAAGAATCATCTGAGATTCCATAATTTCTTATGGGGAAATTCGCTTTGATATAGGGGTGCTTTGGAAAATAAGCAAGTTTCTATGATCACAATCCAAGGTTTTACTGTACTTACTTCTCCCTCTCTGCAGCTGTCTTTGTTGGCTGGTGCAGGATGACGTCACTCCTCAGTTCAGTAATCCCAGCACAAAGGATGTTTGCCAAATTGTAAACATTACATGTACATTATCGCAAAAGAGGCATTGCATCTCCCTTCCACTTGCACAACCTGGGAAAACTGGTGGGGATCTCTCTTCTTGAACCCCTTCAATCATCTGCTTACTACTCGTTAAAAAGCACTTACAAGGCTGCTGAACTACTTATAACTTCTTGGTTATCATTGCATGAATCAGATCCTATCTCCAAACCCATTAAAGGAAATTAACCAATCTATCCGTCATGCATAAAGGTATGGAAATGTTGGCTTACAAATAATGTACAGATATACTGAGAATAGATTTAAGGTCCTGGCCTTTCATGAAAACATTCTATATAAGTATGCGACTATCTAACAGAGCAGTCTATTGAAGGTTTATACAGACATTTGCTTTGGTGGAACGCACTCCTCCTGGGATTTAATGGCCCACAATGAGATGAAGTGATAAGACGAAGGACCCGAGAATGCTCCGTTATATCAAGTTCCAACCAGATGAGAGTTTTTACAACTTAAAGTTCACAGAATGTGCAGTATGACTAAAGTTCATGCAGAATTCATCCACAGTGCCAATTGATCATAGAAACATAGGAGAGTAACGGCAGAAGAAAGACCAAGTGGTCCATTGAGTTTTTTTTTCTTGTCTGAGTATAAATCTGTTTCTCCCATGCATAGATCAAACAACCATATCCTTATCATTAATACTGAATGCTTAGGCTCTGCAACAGCAAAGGACAACCCCAGAGGACTGGTGCTGAAAAAGCTTTACCATGCTTCACACTGGAAAGAACTGTGCTCCTCACTAAAGATCTACAACTGAATGGAATGATTATTGATGAATATACAATATGGCATAACAGGGTGACATGCTTTACTCTTAAAGGTGAACTCCAGGCAAACCGCTAAATGCACCAGATGAAATACATATACAAGAGCCGTGTTACCTACTAAAAGATAGGATGTACATCATGCATGTCTTTGTCAGTACTGATGTTAAACTGTATATACGTAGATTTTTTTTTTTCATTCAATCAGCAGGTTCAGAGAAGAAAAAACTCACAGATGCCCTGCATCCACATCGATTTCCCTTGCTGCACTACTGTATGACAGTGGGTCAGAATACACTGACCAGGGCTGCAGCCATTGGCTGCAAAGGCTGATCGAATTCTGGTTTGTCAGCAGGAGTGTTTGACAGAGAATAGAGAGGAGAACACAAACCTAAATTTCAGCCACTTTCTGCCAGCCAGATTTTGATACGTGTACAGTGAACACACCCTGGCAATTTAATACTAATAAAAACTCTTTTGGATTAAAAAAATACCTTTAATACTGTAGCAATGAATACAGTGCTGCATTCATTTGTATTGTCATATATACCTAAAGTACAGCTTTAAAGTGTTTTGTCTGGGCAGTACATCTCTGCATTACATACACGTTTGCCAATATTTGTTCCCTTTAAAAATGCTGTAAAAAATACAGAAAAACACCTGTTGATCCTGTCAGAAATCCAGTGAACACCTACCTTCCTGTGCACACTACCTCTGCTGCACCGAAATGCCAAACATCCTTATAAACCTTGCCCAGTTTGCCTCTGTGAACTATAGAACACCGCCCCCATATTTTGGAGGTGAAGAGAGGGAGAGTTGTTCTTTAGTCCAGCATATGAATATGGTGTATGTTCAGGGACCGCTTATTTTTAGTCATTTTTGCAATATTCATCATGAAATAGTTTTTTTAAAGAATAATGTCTTTCAATGTTGTGTTGTTATTTATTCATCAATAACCCTTTCAGCAAGCAGCAGATCTCCACAGCTCTCTAGTGCAAATGACTGTTCTCTTGGTTGCATGAGTGAACGCTGATGTGCTGAATCCCCTGTTGGCTTTTACAACACTGGTCATTCCAACAGCAATGTTTCTCCATTGGAAGTTCTCCAAACACTACACAATCTACAGAAAGATCCACTACAGAGACATTTCTATGGTCCCAGAAGCACTTAAAGCGAACACACACTTCTTATTTAAAAAATGCCAATACCAAGTTAAAGTGTGTACTTCTTCATTGTTAGCATTTGTTATGAAGCTTCTGCACTGCCTGTGCCCCCAGTCCCATGCCGCCATCATTGGCCAGCTTCTTCTTCCTTGTCCCTTATGCCGGTCCACTGATGACATTTGAGCCTGAGGCTGGGTTCACAGTAGTCCGATTTTCAGACCGACATGAGGAGCACAAGTCGCATTACGTCACAAAAACAATGATTCCCTATGAGAGCCGTCTTAACTGCTCCGACTTGTGTTTTTCAAAGTCGGACCGACTTTGAAGGTTCCTGCACTACTTTTGTCCGACTTTGATCCCACTTCAGCCCATTGAAAAGCATTGAAGTCATATCGGTGTCTTCACTGATCCGACTTTGGCATGCGACTTGTGCTCTGGGGATCATGAAGGGGAACTCCACACCATATTTAAAAAAAAAAAAAAACTGGCATGGGGTCCCCCTCCAGGAGCATACCAGGCCCTTTGGTCTGGTACGGATTTTAAGGGGAACCCCATGCCGAAAAAACAGCGTGGGGTCCCCCCCAAAATCCATACCAGACCCTTATCCGAGCACGCAGCCCGGAAGGCCAGGAAAGGGGGTGGGGACGAGCGAGCACCCCCTCCTCCTGGACCGTACCAGGCCGCGTGCCCTCACCATGGGGAGTATGGGTGCTTTGGGGCAGGGGGGGCTCTGCGCCCCCCACCCCAAAGCACCTTGTCCCCATGTTGATGAGGACAAGGGCCTCTTCCCGACAACCCTGGCCGTTGGTTGTCGGGGTCTGCGGGCGGGGACTTATCGGAATCTGGAAGCACCCTTTAACAAGGGGGCACCCAGATGCCGGCCCCCCACCCTATGTAAATGAGTATGCCCCTCTCTAGCTCTTCTGCGGGGTCTTCCATCTTCTGAGGGGTCTTCTTTCTTCTCCTTCTCTGCGGCGTCTTCTGCTCTTTTGCCGGTCTTCTCCACTGTCCCCTTCCCTCTCTTCTTCTCCTTCTTCTTCTTCTTCCCATGTTGACACGACACAATCTCCTTCACAAAAGCCCTCTCCGCTGTGTGCTGTGCCTTATATTGGCATGGGGAGTGGCCACCAGATGACATCACCCGGAAGCCCCGCCCCGTATGATGTCACTTCCTGGGGCGGAGCTGTGACATCATATGGGGGCAGGGCTTCCAGGTGATGTCATCTGGTGGCCACGCCCCATGCCAATATAAGGCACAGCACACAGCGGAGAGGGCATTCGTGAAGGAGATCGCGTCGTGTCAACATGGGAAGAAGAAGAAGGAGAAGAAGAGAGGAAGAAGAGAGGGAAGGGGACAGCGGAGAAGACCGGCAAAAGAGCAGAAGACGCCACAGAGAAGGAGAAGAAAGAAGACCCCTCAGAAGATGGAAGACCCCGCAAAAGAGCCGAAGAAAGAAGAGCCAGAGAGGGGAGAAGACCGCCGGAGCAGATTTAATAAAATATTTTAAAAAGCTGTGTGGTGTTTTTTTTGTACATATTTCTTTCCAGGTAAATGGGTAGGGGTACGATGTACCCCATACTCATTTACATAGGGTGGGGGGCCGGCATCTGGGGGCCCCCTTGTTAAAGGGGGCTTCCAGATTCCGATAAGTCCCTGCCCGCAGACCCCAACAACCAACGGCCAGGGTTGTCGGGAAGAGGCCCTTGTCCTCATCAACATGGGGACAAGGTGCTTTGGGGTGGGGGGCGCAGAGCCCCCCCTGCCCCCAAGCACCCATACTCTCCATGTTGAGGGTACACAGCCTGGTATGGTCCGGGGGGGGGCGCTCGCTCGTCCCCACCCCCTTTCCTGGCCTTCCGGGCTGCGTGCTCATATAAGGGTCTGGTATGGATTTTGGGGGGACCCCATGCTGTTTTTTCCGCGTGGGGGTTCCCTTAAAACCCACACCAGACCAAAGGGCCTGGTATGCTCCTGGAGGGGGACTCCATGCCATTTTTTTTTAAATTTGGCATGGAGTTCCCCTTCAAGAACTCCAGAGCACAAGGTGCCTGGCATTGTCGTGATCAAAGTCGGATCCCTGTTCACAGACAAACGGTCCAACTTTGACCCTATGTAGGACCGTAAATCGCACAGCAAAGTAGGATCAAAGTCGGACCGTTTTTTGTCGGATAGTGTGAACCCAGCCTTAGGTCTACTTCGCATGTGCAGGATGAAGCACAAGATGTCTTGCCTCCCACATGTACTGTATGACATTATTTCATTTGTTGAAACCAACAAATGAGTACAGTGGCGAACATAAATATTTTATCCCCTGCAGATTTTGTAAGTTTGCCCACTTACAAAGAAAAAAAGGGTCTATAATTGTTATCATAGGTGTATTTTAAATGATAAGAGACAGAATATCAAGCAAAAATCCAGAAAAAACACATGATACAAATGTTATAAATTGAGTTGCAGTTCAGCGAGTAAAATAAGTATTTGATTCTCTACCAACCAACAATAATTCTGGCTCCCACAGACTGGTTAAAGTATGTAGTCATGTGGTACACAGGATTAGTCCTGTCAATTTAAGAAGGTGCTCCTAGCGACAACTCGTTATGTGTAAAAAAAACACCTGTCCACAGAATCTCTTTCTTCCATTTAAACCTCACCATCATGGGCAAGACCAAAGAGCTGTCAAAGGACGTCGGGGACAAGATTGTAGACCTGTACAAGGCTGGAATGGGCTACAAAACCATCAGCAAGAAGCTTGGTGAGAAGGAGACAACCATGGGAGTGATTATTTGCAAATGGAAGAAATACACAATAACCATCAATCGCCCTTGGTCTGGGGCTCCATGGAAGATTTCGCCTCATGGGGTAAAGGATGATCATGAGAAAAGGGAAGGATCAGTCCAGAACTACATGGGAGGAGCTTGTGAATGATCTCAAAGAAGTTGAGACCACAGTCACCAAACAAACCATTGGTAACACAATACGCTGCCATGGATTGAAATCCTGCAGCACCCGCAAGGTCCCCCTCCTCCAGAAGGCACATGTACATGCCCGTATGAGGTTTGCCAATGAACATCTAAATGATTCAGAGAAGGATTGGGAGAAGTGCTGTGGTCAGATGAGACCAAAATTGAGCTCTTAACTCGAATCTCTGTGTTTGGAGGAAGAAAAATGCTGATTATGACCCTAAGAACACCATCCCTACAGTCAAGCACAGAGGTGGAAACATTATGCTTTGGGGCTGTTTCTCTGCTAAAGGTACAGGTAGATTTTGGCACATTGATTGGCCAATGGACGGGGCCATGTAGTGTAAAATCGTGGATGAGAGCCTTCATCCCTAAGCCAAAACACTGAAGATGAGAGGTGGATGGGTCTTCCAGCATGACAATGACCAAAAACATACCACCAAGGCAACAAAGGAGTGGCTCAAGATGAAGCTCATTAAGGTCACGGAGTGGCCTAGCCTGTCGCCAGACCTTACTCCTATTGAAAATTTATGGAGGGAGCTGAAACTTCGAGTTGCCAAGCGACAACCAAGAAACCTTAAGGATTTGGCGAAGATCTGTAAATAAAAGTGGACCAAAATCCCTCCTGAGATGTGTGCAAACCTGGTAACCAATTACAAGAAACGTCTTACCTCTGTGCTTCCCAACAAGGGTTTCTCCACCAAGTACTAAATCATGTTTTCCTTGGGGATCAAATACTTATTTTACTGACTGAACTGCAACTCAATTTATAACATTTGTATCATATGTTTTTCCTGGATTCTTGGTTGACATTCTGTCTCGATCATTAAAAATACACCAATGATAAAAACTGTATATGAGCGTCATATGGAACATGTCCAAGATAAGGTACATGATGCTATGTGCTTCATCTTGCGCATGCTCGGTAGAAAAATAGATCTTGCAGTTTAGGAACAAGATCTCCCTGAAGGCACTTGCGATGTAACCTTCCCAGGATTCATTTGTGTGTCTGGGACTACATCACCAATGCCTCAGGGAAACCAAGAAGTGGATACGCAAAAACAAAAGTAAAAGCAAAAAATTTAAAAAAACAAAACAGTAACGATATCACATTTAAAAGGTCCACTTTAACCTCCCTGGTGGTATTGCCGAGTGTGGCTTGGGGTGAATTTTCATTACCAAAAGCGGTAACACAGAGCCACACTCGGGATTGCATCGCTGGATCCAGGCAGCATTACTTACCTTATCCCCTGGATCCAGATATGTCCCCCCACTGTCTCCGCGGGCTGTGTCTTACGCCCGCTTCACTGTGATGCCAGGCTCCATTCCCTGCGAGCGTCGCGTCGCATGGGAGCGGAGCCCGGCGGCAAATTCAAAAAGTGAAACTCACATAACACATACAGTACACTGTAATCTGTAAGATTACATTACTGTAACAAATCATTTCACATCCCCTTTGTCCCTAGTGGTTTGCCCAGTGCCCTGCATGCGCTTTTATATTATATATGTCATTCTTTCTGCCTGGAAACTTGAGAATGTCCATGGCAACCAAAAAGCATCTCTTTACATGAAAAGTGTTTTTTGATCAGCTAGAAAACAGCGATAGTAAATAAGAATCATTTGCAGAATTGAGTGATACTGATTATTGGGGGAATTCGTCATCAGACACTGAAAGTGACAATTCTGCAACTGAGCAAATTTCAGTGTTTTTATTTGATTACATTATTGAATACATTTTATTACTATTATATTATTATTTTTGATAATTATTTATAGTTAATTATTATATTATAATTTATGATTTTGTGTTTCAAACTTTATCATACCCGGGATGTCTACTAGACTTTGTGTGGACAGATTTGTGAGTTATTCCTAAGAATTACAGGCCTACAATATAAAACGCAAAATTTCTATGCAAAACAATGTACCGCATTGAGATGCAAAAATCTGACATAATATTACACGCCAAGGAGGTTAAAGTATGTTTAAACCCAAGAAGAAAAATGTAATATATTAAAGCCTGCCAGTCCTTCATTGTGATATCTGCATTTGTTTTTTTAAGGCTTACTAAATGTTATGTAAGGACAGAAAATACCTGTTGATTTTGCCAAATTCTAATGTGCTTGTCCCTGTGCACTGAACTGATATTTCCAACAATGTTATCAGCTTTTCCAGTTTTCTTCTGAGCTAAAATAATACCTCCTGCCTATGATATGGAGATATGGGGAGTGTTTTGAAGTCCTGTCATAGGGCGACAACTTTGCTCCTCCATATATAAAGTAAGGTAGGTGAGCATTGTCACTCTAGGATGAGAAGAATGTCATTGGCACAGTCACCAGATGAAAATGCAGAAAAAGTGTAGAAAAAATGAACGTAAGCAACTAATTACATTTTTATTCTAGGGTTAAGATACGCTTTAAAAAAAAAAAAATCTGTTATTAACAAATATATAGACTTCCTTTGCTGGCATAGCCTTCTGAAAATGACTCTGATGTGTGATGGTTATCACGATAATGCCATGCGATGCTGACGCTTTAACCCTGGAACAAGCTAATCAGAAATTTTCAATTTACATGGTTCATGCTTGTCCTGGGTCAGTAACTCAAAAAAAAAGCAGAGTTGGCCAGATACGTGGAGGATGCCAGATAACTAGTATTTTTTAGAAGATAGGCAGATTTGAGAGCCCTATCATTTGCTCAGCATTTTATATTAAATATCAGCTGCTTTACACTTCCATTGGCTTGCGGTTCTAGAATTCCATTAGTGCCATCTCTGTCCCGCAGTTCCAAGCTCTGCCCACATGCTGTTACCAATACAAGGGGCCTTTATTTCTCACACCTCAGGAAAGGACATAAGAAAACTGAAATTCCTCTTATTAAAGCAATCCTTAAGAAACATGAAAAAAATAAAGATTTGGCCCACCAACCTCCAACAATAGCGGAAATATCAGCTTTGGGTAAACCAAGGGAGGTCTAACCAAATCCCTCCCAGAGTAATCCATTTTGGAACTGGCTAGACCTTGAACATGAGAACACATTCACGCATAAAAAAATATAATGTTACCTTGGCTTCTTCATTCACATCCCAAGTGAAGGACACAGCGTTATATGCGATTTCTTCAATGTTTCCAATGGTGTTAAAGCTCTCTTTGTAGTCAGCTAGTAATAAAATAACACATTATGGTCAGTGAGAATGACAATAGACACCACTGTGTACAATTGCTTTCAGATGCTGCCCAGAAGAAGGTCTATAGGGCCATTTATTTTAATAAAACCCGAACAAATTGTTGCTGCACATTGCAAAGAATCAGCTAATGATTATCTTTTTCCTATTGGCCAATAGAAAATGAAACATAACACATGATTGGATGTTATAAGAAAACAGCACAATTCATCTAGAAATTGTACACACAATTCAAGATCTCTGAGAGCAGACTGGAGGGAAGGGACTCTCCCCTCCACACAGCACACAGGAACAGATCTGAGGCTGTCAATCATAGGCTGTGTGCTGGAGCTCCTCCCCGTCACCTTTTTTCTCTTGGTATTAAAACAAGTGTCAAAAGTGACTCATAAAGGCAGCAGAGCATGGGCGTATGTACAGGGGTCGCAATTAGCGACCAGCCCCATGCTTCAGGGGGCCCTTGTGGCCACCATGCACACCTGGATAAGGGGGGCGGCTGCATGTAGAGGAACCGATCCTTCCACACAGCTGCTGAATGCCCGCTTCTCCTTCTGTCCCTCCTGCAGACATTCAGCGGCTGCAGGATGGACATGGAGGGTATGGGTTGCTCTACATGCCGGCTCACCACCTCCCCATCCCTGTCTTACTGCCCTCGCCCCCGTGTGCTCCCTTGACCCCCCCCCCCCCTCATAGTGCCATCTGGTTTCCCCCTCTCGCTGGCTGCCACTGGGGATACTGTCAGGATAGGGAGCTGGGAATGTTCTGGTAAAAGTGTCATTTACTGGCCCCCATCCTTGTCTTAATGTCAGCTTTTTTTTTTTCATTCATAGCTGAGGCATAGTAAACCGCGTCTACTTATATATTTTATTTTATTTCGGGTACTTATATAGCTCTGTCAATTTAGGCAGTGCTTTACATATATATATATATTGTAAATTCACATCAGTCTTATGCTTCAGTTTATGAATGAACGGGAAGCCTCTGTACAGAGCTATTCTTGTCCATTCATTCTGTGCAGCTGTGGCTGCAGAGATGAAGATTGAGGTGTTCTCAATCTCCTTTCTATGTCTCAAAGGTGAAACATCAGTGGTCTGTTTAGACCCTGATATCTCACCAAAGCCCCCCAACTGGGGTCCTTAAAAAAATGTTTAAAAATAGTAAAAAATAAAATGGTAAAAAAATAAAAAAACTACTGTAAAGGTCGCACCGGCGATTGGGCCCTGGCGTTCTGCCACCGTTAAGGGTCCCACAATGGGAGGGAAGGGGCCATGGTTTCTTGCAGCGGGGCCCTGAGGGTTCTAGTTACGCCTCTGCAGCAGAGGAATGGGCCAGCAGACATAAATGACACTTAGTGCCTTGGAGAGAAGTAAACACCATAGAAATATGTGCTTTGTGCAGATTTCATGTCTTTTTACAACCACTTTAAAAGACGATTCCTAGTTGCACAATGTACATAGTCATAGCACTAAATCAATAAGTACACCTGTAAAAGCGGTCCTTTAGTAGTGCCTCTGACGATGAATTATATTGTATATCGTGCTATTTGTTGTTCTATAACCCTGACACCAGAGAAGCGTTTATACTTTGGAGATCATGTGACAGATCTGCAATTAGCGTTCACTTGATGGGACATGGTGGGGTGACAATGAAGAACTGGAAACGGTAGCCAAGGGCTGCTCTGAAACATCACATAAAGGTGCGGTTCAACACATAACACAGCTCTGACCCCTAACACACAAGTCTTATGTATGGAGGAGGATTTATGAAACAAACCAAACTGAACCAGTCTAAGTAAAGAACGCTGATTTATGATCCATCTTTTTATTCTTTTCAAGTGCACTAAGCCAACTGCCTGGTCTGTATGGGACTGGTGCATAGTCAGTATGCTCAGACCAGTTCATCAATTGTCACTACGAGGGGGGGAGGGGACAGCACATACTCCTAGTGATGCTTTTACCCAGGGCTTTTTTTCAGCGGGAACGCGGGGGAACGCCGTTCCAGCACCTCTAGCACTGTGCAATGGCCCCTGGATCCTGCAATGTCCCCCCGCTGTGTCTGCGGGCTGTGTCCGATGCCTCTGTGTGCCGGGCTCCGTTCCCTGCGAGCATTGCCATGTATGAGGATGGAGTCCAGCAGGAAAATCAAAAAGTGAAACACACAGTAAACATAGAGTCCACTGTAATCTGTAAGATTACATTACTGTATGAAATCATTTCACATCCCCTTTGTCCCTAGTGGTTTGCCCAGTGCCCTGCATGCACTTTTATATTATATATGTCATTCTTTCTGCCTGGAAACTTGAGAATGTACATAGCAACCAAAAAGCGTCCCTTTACGTCAAAAGCGGTTTTTGATCAGCTAGAAAACAGCGATAGTAAATAAGAATCAATATATTCACCAAGGTCTAAAGTATACGCCCTCACTAGACTAACATCCAACCTTTACCTGCGCCAATATAACTCATTAACAGGAGAAGCTGCTACTTAAAAATAAATGAATAATATATCAGACAATAATCCTCACAACGAGTAGTAGCGCTCTTAACCAGATACAAGATGAAATGATAAAGGGTTGATGATTATAAATCAATAGTCCGTGTAAAAGATCCCACACTATTGTGATTAGTGATAGTCCAAGCAATGTTTAACCATCGACTTCTGCATAGAGAAAACGCTATCTCCTTCAAGGATCCACCACCATCCACCACGTGTCAACTCAGTGTGCACGGACCCCCAAAGGGTAAACTCTTACCAAATGGACATGCTGGGCACTCTCATGCTCAGCTCAAGCGCCTTTTGTGCTCTCCTGTGCACCGTACCGCTCGGATGCAGGCCCCCGAACGCGAGTCCTCTTATTAAACATAAGGCTCCAAATAGGGAATCATAGAAAACAACAAAAGCCTCCACATAGCGTAAAATCGTTTTCAAGCTGATTTATTAAATGTAAATTAAAACAACACGTGTCCCTTCTGTGGGGACTCTTACCAGATGCAATCTTTTAAACCGGCAAAGGAAAGTCAAACTTGCGGGCGCCGTCCATCCTAGGACCTATGCAGACCTCCAGAGGTGTTTTTGCTCGCCGTGTCTCCTCCTCTCCGACCCGCAGGGAGGTACGAGCTCTGACGGGAGTTCACCACCTACTTCCTACACCTGAGCCTTTCCTAGCCAATCACAATACGTTTCGTCACACTATGGACTTCAACTGGTGATTGGCTAGACGGAGCGATGGCATGGATTAAATATCCCGCCTCCCCACGCAACTGAATGCTGCCCCAACCCGCCTACTAAAGTAATTATGGGCTAATTACTGCCCCGACCCGCCTCCTCCTCAGACTAGCCAATAATTACTTTAGTAGGTGGGTCAGGGCAGCATTCAGTTGCGTGGGGAGGCGGGATATTTAATCCATGCCGTCGCTCTGTCTAGCCAATCACCAGTTGAAGTCCATAGTGTGACGAAACGCGTTGTGATTGGCTAGGACGGCTCAGGTGTAGGAAGTAGGCGGTGAACTCCCGTCAGAGCTCGTACCTCACTGCGAGTCGGAGAGGAGGAGACACGGCGAGCAAAACGCCTCTGGAGGTCTACATAAGTCCTAGGATGGACGGCGTCCGCAAGTTTGACTTTCCTATGCTGGTTTAAAAGATTGCATCTGGTAAGAGTCCCCACAGAAGGGACACGTGTTGTTTTAATTTACATTTAATAAATCAGCTTGAAAACGATTTTACGCTATGTGGCGGCTTTTGTTGTTTTCTATGATTCTCTATTTGGAGCCTTATGTTTAATAAGAGGACTCGCGGCTGGGGACCTGCATCCGAGCGGTACGGTGCACAGGAGAGCACAAAAGGCGCTTGAGCTGAGCATGAGAGTGCCCAGCATGTCCATTTGGTAAGAGTTTACCCTTTGGGGGTCCGTGCA
>BLSH010016053.1:157232-175471 GCA_018402905.1 Glandirana rugosa | reverse complement strand
ATCCACCACCATCCACCACGTGTCAACTCAGTGTGCACGGACCCCCAAAGGGTAAACTCTTACCAAATGGACATGCTGGGCACTCTCATGCTCAGCTCAAGCGCCTTTTGTGCTCTCCTGTGCACCGTACCGCTCGGATGCAGGCCCCCGAACGCGAGTCCTCTTATTAAACATAAGGCTCCAAATAGGGAATCATAGAAAACAACAAAAGCCTCCACATAGCGTAAAATCGTTTTCAAGCTGATTTATTAAATGTAAATTAAAACAACACGTGTCCCTTCTGTGGGGACTCTTACCAGATGCAATCTTTTAAACCGGCAAAGGAAAGTCAAACTTGCGGGCGCCGTCCATCCTAGGACCTATGCAGACCTCCAGAGGTGTTTTTGCTCGCCGTGTCTCCTCCTCTCCGACCCGCAGGGAGGTACGAGCTCTGACGGGAGTTCACCACCTACTTCCTACACCTGAGCCTTTCCTAGCCAATCACAATACGTTTCGTCACACTATGGACTTCAACTGGTGATTGGCTAGACGGAGCGATGGCATGGATTAAATATCCCGCCTCCCCACGCAACTGAATGCTGCCCCAACCCGCCTACTAAAGTAATTATGGGCTAATTACTGCCCCGACCCGCCTCCTCCTCAGACTAGCCAATAATTACTTTAGTAGGTGGGTCAGGGCAGCATTCAGTTGCGTGGGGAGGCGGGATATTTAATCCATGCCGTCGCTCTGTCTAGCCAATCACCAGTTGAAGTCCATAGTGTGACGAAACGCGTTGTGATTGGCTAGGACGGCTCAGGTGTAGGAAGTAGGCGGTGAACTCCCGTCAGAGCTCGTACCTCACTGCGAGTCGGAGAGGAGGAGACACGGCGAGCAAAACGCCTCTGGAGGTCTACATAAGTCCTAGGATGGACGGCGTCCGCAAGTTTGACTTTCCTATGCTGGTTTAAAAGATTGCATCTGGTAAGAGTCCCCACAGAAGGGACACGTGTTGTTTTAATTTACATTTAATAAATCAGCTTGAAAACGATTTTACGCTATGTGGCGGCTTTTGTTGTTTTCTATGATTCTCTATTTGGAGCCTTATGTTTAATAAGAGGACTCGCGGCTGGGGACCTGCATCCGAGCGGTACGGTGCACAGGAGAGCACAAAAGGCGCTTGAGCTGAGCATGAGAGTGCCCAGCATGTCCATTTGGTAAGAGTTTACCCTTTGGGGGTCCGTGCACACTGAGTTGACACGTGGTGGATGGTGGTGGATCCTTGAAGGAGATAGCGTTTTCTCTATGCAGAAGTCGATGGTTAAACATTGCTTGGACTATCACTAATCACAATAGTGTGGGATCTTTTACACGGACTATTGATTTATAATCATCAACCCTTTATCATTTCATCTTGTATCTGGTTAAGAGCGCTACTACTCGTTGTGAGGATTATTGTCTGATATAGTAAATAAGAATCATTTGCAGAATTTGAGTGATACTGATTATTGGGGAAATTTATCATCAAACACTGAAAGTGATGACAGCGACAATTCTGCAACTGAGCAAATTTCAGTGTTTTCTAGTTGATTACTTTATTGAATACATTTTATTATTATTATATTATTATTTTTGATAATTATTTATAGTTATTTATTATATTATAATTTATGATTTTGCGTTTCAAACTTTATCATACCCGGGGTGTCTGATAGACTCTTGTTTGGACAGATTTAAGTGAGTTATTCCTAAGAATTACAGGCCTTCGATATAAAACGCTAAATTTCTATGTGGAACAATTTACCGCTTTGAGACGCAAAAATCTGACATAATCATACTGTCAGGGAGGTTAACCCCTTAGGTTCCACAGTGAGTATAACAAACATGCTTTACTGCATATACAGACTGATTTTACTGTTGTGGGTTTAGTAACACTTTTAGGCCACTTTCACACTGGGAGGGCGGTGGGGCATTAGCGGTAAATCCCTGCTAGTTTCAGTGGGGATTTACTGCTGTTATAGCGGCGCTATGGCGGCGGGAGCAGTGTGCTCTTAACCCCCCACAAGGGGTTAAAATGGGGTTAATGGTGCCGGCGCTCCGTGCTTCTGAGGCGGTGTGCAGCCACTTCGGAAGCGATGCCCCATTGTTTGCAATGGGCAGGGGCGGTGGAGGAGCAGTGTAATCACCGCTCACCACACCGCCCCAAAGATGCTGCTTGCAGGACTTTTTGTAACGCAAGCGCACCGCCCCAGTGTGAAGGCACTCCGACCTTCACATTGGGGTGGATGTGGAGGGATTTTTGAGGCGCTTTACAGGCGCTATTTTTAGCTAAATAACACCTGTAAAGCACCTCAGTGTGAAAGGGGTCTAAGCTTTGACAATAAAACCTGGAACCCGATTGGTTTCTATGCAGAGCTGCACCAGATTTTGCATTCTCTAGGTTTAGTAAATCAACCCCTATATATATTTCATTATTATTAACTAGTCTGATTTATGATCCTTTTTTTTTTTTTTTATTCCTTTCAAGTGTCATAAGATTTCCAACCTCGGAGATAAGAAAAAGGGGCTGCAATATGAGAAACTGCTCACGGACCCATTTGCCAAAATATAGTTTTTAACAGAAATTAATTATTGCACATTTTCTGTTAATCCAATAAACCTCATTTCACTACTGAAATATTACTGTGTCCTTCAGTTATCTGATAGATCAAAATGAAATTGCTGATCCAAACACCCAAATATTTATAAATGACAATCGATGAAATTGTCAGGGGTTCCTAAACTTTTGCATACAACTGTATATATACCTGATTCTGCACTACCGCATAGGGGGTGCACGCACTCTGCTTCTGCTGTGATTAGTCATCAGCAAGTGCCGGCCAATAAATGACCTCCGGCTCCTGCTGATCATCGAGGAGAGACACAGAAGAGAACTCTACTTAGGTAAACAATGCAAAGGTCCATCCTGTCAGCGGGGATGTGGTGGATTTTGTTAACTTGCAGAGCAGGGAATAAAATCCAGCACATCCCGAAGTAAAAACACCACACATAGTACACATAAACACTGGTTAGGCACAGATTTAACCCTTTGATCGCCCTAGATGTTTAACCCCTTCCCAGCCAGTGTCATTAGTACAGTGATAGTGCATATTCTTAGCACTGATCACTGTATTAATTTTACTGGTTTCCACAAAGTGTCAAACGTGTCAGTTAGTGTCAGATTGTCCGTCACAATATCGCAGTCCCGCTATAAGTCACTGATTGCTGCCATTACTAGTATAAAAAAAAATGAAAATGAAAAATTCCAGTATTTATACTATAGTTTGTAGGCGCTATAACGTTTGCGCAAACCAATCAATATACGCTTATTGGGATTTTTTTACCAAAAATATGTAGCAGAATACATATTGCCCTAAATTTATGAAGAAATTTGTTTTTTTTTACAATTTTTTTATTGGATATGTTTTATAGCAGAAAGTAAAAAATATTGTTTTGTTTTGCAAAATTGACAGTCTATAGGGCGAAAAAAAAAAAAAAAAGCAGTGGTGATCAAATGCTACCAAAAGAAATCTCTATTTGTGGGAAAAAATAATCTAAATTTCTTTTATGTACAGTGGTGCATGACCACGCAATTGCCAGTTAAAGTAACGCAGTGCCGTATAGCAACAAATGACATCACTCGGAGGCCCCACCCCATATGATGTCATAGCTCCGCCCCAGGATGTGACATCATATGGGGTGGGGCCTTAGAGTGATGTCATCTGGTGGCCACGCCCCATGCCAATATAAGGCACAGCACACAGCGGAGAGGGCTTCGTGAAGGAGATCGAGTTGTGTCAACATGGGAAGAAGAAGAAGAAGAAGAGAAAGGGAAGAGGACAGCGGAGAAGACCGGCAAAAGAGCAGAAGACGCCGCAGAGAAGGAGAAGAAAGAAGACCCCTCAGAAGATGGAAGACCCCGCAAAAGAGCCAAAGAAAGGAGAAACCGGAGAGGGGAGAAGACCGCCGGAGCTGATTTAATAAAATATTTTAAAACCCTGTGTAGTGTGTTTTTCTGTACACTTTTTTTTCCAGGTAAATGGGTAGGGGTATGATGTACCCCATACTCATTTACATAGGGTGGGGGGCCGGCATCTGGGGGCCCCCTTGTTAAAGGGGGCTTCCAGATTCCGATAAGTCCCCGCCCGCAGACCCCGACAACCAACGGCCAGGGTTGTCGGGAAGAGGCCCTTGTCCTCATCAACATGGGGACAAGGTGTTTTGGGGTGGGGGGCGCAGAGCCCCCCTGCCCCGAAGCACCCATACTCCCCATGTTGAGGGCACGCGGCCTGGTATGGTCCAGGAGGGGGGGCGCTCGCCCGTCCCCACCCCCTTTCCTGGCCTGCCGGGCTGCGTCCTCGGATAAGGGTCTGGTATGGATTTTGGGGGGTTCCCCTTAAAATCTATACCAGACCAAAAGGCCTGGTATGCTCCTGGAGGGGGACCCCATGCCAGTTTTTTTTTTTAATTTGGCGTGGAGTTCCCCTTCATGATCCCCAGCGCACAAGGTGTCTGGCATTGTCAGGGTTTAAAGTTGGATCCCTGTTCACAGACAAACGGTCCGACTTTGACCCTATGTAGGACCGTAAATCGCACAGCAAAGTAGGATCAAAGTCGGACCATTTTTGTGTCGGATAGTGTTAACCCAGCCTAAAAAAGTAAACAAATGCAGTCACTGCATACAGTGCATCCGGAAAGTATTCACAGCGCTTCACTTTTTTCCACATTTTTTATGTTACAGCCTTATTCCAAAATGGATTAAATTCATTATTTTCCTCCAAATTCTACAAACAATGCAGCATAATGACAACGTGAAAGAAGTTTGTTGGAAATCTTTGCAGATTTATTAAAAAAACAAAACAAATAAACATTTACGTAAGTATTCACCACCGGATGCAATGATTGGTAAGCTGCAATATATTACATTTTTCGTTTTGGGTTTAATTCAGTATATGCAAGGCAAACACACATTCCACCCCTTATCCCTTCCTTTCCTGTGTATGCTGCCCATCTCTTTGCACTATACATTGCATAGATTGTAGGTGATAAATCCACATGGTTAATTAAAGGTATATTTATATCTTGCAAATCAGGTAAAAGGGTATATTTATATCAAATAATCGTATGACGTTATCTTTAAAAAAAAAGTTTCGTACACATGTGTGGTCCTATTAGTCTGCTCGGTTGAAAACAGTAAATTCTCTGGATAAATTCTGTGGGTAGCTTATCATGCAACTGGTTTTATTTTAGCAGGTGGTGAGACAATTGCACTCCCTAGTGCACAGATCACTATTTGAGCTTAATTCTCATAATGCTAGATGTGAGTGATAGAAACCTGATATAAAAAGCAGTGAAACTGAAAAAAATACAGTTATTGATGAGAATTACCAATATCTAGGACGCGTTGCTTTGCAGTGTGTTGCCGCGAGTGCCAGTACTTCCAGTATTTCAGTTGTTCATCACGGTTCTTGTCTTCACTGAACACAACCATGATCACGCTCTGCAGAGATAAATCCAATGGAAACAATCAATGGCAGAACACAACAAAAAAACTAAAGCATTTACCAGAATGGTTTTTAAATGCTGACGATGGTGGAGGGATAGGCGGAGGGCCCCTGCGTCTTCTCTGGGATGTTACGCACTGGACCTGTATGGTTCCATCACAGATTGACTATGTTAGATTTGTTCCTGCTGTACGAACCCGACACTGTGTATTTTTGTATTCTGTATTTTATTTGTCTTACATACAAAACTTAATACAATTTTAATTATTAAAGAAAAGAATGGGTTTTAAAAAAGTGATAGTATCAATCCTCAGTTTACAGGCTGGTGAGTGTAGATGACAGGACATTATTTCTATTGTTCTGTTCCTGTAGATGAGATAACATTCTAACTATTTTTCAGCTTCCTGAAAAGAGTCTTTGGAATTCATTTTATGCAAGATAAACTCCTCATAATATGTTCTGGTTGCTTTAACGATATCCTTGCTGTGCATCTTAAGTAGCTAGTTTGCAATTTTTCAGCCTGGAACACAGCGGAGAAAGGCTCAGCATGTAAGGCTGCATTCACACTTGAGCGTCATGCTTTTTTTATATTTTTTTTTTCTGCAGTTTGTCACACATTTTTGTACAGCGTTTTTAAAGCATTTTTGAGATTTGGCGTTTTTTTATTAGCCAGTAGAGAAAAATATCATCTGCTTCATTATTTGTTGCTTTGTTTTTCAGATTTTTCATCCACTGTATCTTCTTCCTGCTGTTTATTTATTATTATTATTATTATTATTTTTTATTATTATTAAAGCAGAAGTAAACCCAGGTTGGGTTTACTTCCTCTACATTACCCTGCAAAGTAGATGCATAATGGGCTACTATGCATCGCATAGTAGCCCATTATGTGCCACTTACCTGGAAACGATGCCTGCGACGTCCAGTTATGTCCCCCTGTGCTGGCAGCGTCCATCTTCTGCCCCTCTTCCTTCTGGGGCCACGATCACCGGCTCTGTGACTGGCTGGAGTCGAGTGACGTCACTCCCACGCAAGCGTGGGAGCCACCAGTCACGGCATGGTCTCAGTGAAAAAACAGCACGGAGGCCATTTCTTCACTGCGCATGTGCCTGTTGATGTGCGCACATCACAGTACACTGCATATCTCCTAAACTGTGCAGGTTTGGGAGATATGCAGGGCACCTACAGGTAAGCCTTATTATAGGCTTACCTGTAGGTTAAAGTGGTTGTCACGAGTTGACAACCACTTTAATATTATTTATTGGTTATTTGTTAGGTTTATGGGTTAAGCCTAACCCTAAAAGAAAGAAAGAAAGAATAAATACATAAACACCAGGTTTAGGGTCTGGGGTTAACCCTAACTTCTATCCCTAACAAAATGAATAAATAATAATAAAAATAATAAATAAACACCAGGGTTAGGGGTTCATTTATTTTTTATTTTGGATAATTTATTATTATTATTATTATATTTGTATATGTATTTATTTCATTTATGTATTTGTTTATAATTATTATTTATTTATTTTTAACAGAAAATCGCAATTTTAAATGCATTTCTATGGGGGAAAATGCTTCAAAACGGCAATTTGCACTACGCTGACACATTGCAGCAGTAAAAGTATGTGAGCCGGTCAGGAGCCGGTTAATCATCATAACACGACACAGAAAGCACCCTCTTGGCTAGAATTAGACAGAATTAGAAACAGACTTGATAAACTTAACATTAACAAGTCACTGGGACCAGATGGCTTGCACCGAGGGTCCTGAAGGGACTCAGCCAAGTGATAGCCAGACCATTGTTTCTAATTTGTATGGACAGTCTACTGACTGGTATGGTACCAGCTGATTGGAGAAAAGCCAATGTAGCACCAATATATAAAAAAGGGCCGAGATGCATCCCTGGGAACTACAGGCCAGTTAGTCTAACATCAATAGTCTGCAAGCTCTTGGAGGGAATAATAAGGGATTATATACAAGATTATTGTAATGAAAACAGTATCATTAGCCGTAATCAGCATATATTCATGAAGAACTGTTCTTGCCAGACCAATCTATTAATCTTCTATGAGGAGGTGAGCTGCCATCTAGATAAAGGAAGGCCTGTAAACACGGTGTATCTGGATTTTGCAAAGGCATTCGATACAGTTCCCCATAAAGGTTTACTGTACAAACTAAGGAGTCTGTCGGCACGGACCAAAGGGTGTGCACATGGATTGAAAACTGGCTACAGGGGAGAGTCCAGAGGGTGGTGCTAAATGAGGAGTACTCGGAATGGTCTGGTGTGGAAAGTAGGGTCCCCTAGGGTTCAGTCCTGGGACCAATCCTATTTAATTTATTCATAAACGATCTGGAGGATGGGATTAACAGCTTAATCTCAGTATTTGCAGACAATACAAAGCTAAGCAGGGCAATAACTTCTAAGCAGGATGTGGAAACCTTGCAAGAAGATCTAAACAAATGAATGGGGTGGGCAACTACATGGAAAATGAGGTTTAATGTTGAAAAATGTAGAATAATGCATTTGGGTGCCAAAAATATGAATGCAGTCTACTCCCTAGGAGGAGAACCTCTGGGGGAATCTAGGATAGAAAAGGACCTGGGGGTCCTAGTAGACGACAGGCTCAGCAATGGCATGTAATGCCAAGCTGCCGCAAGCAAAGCTAACAGGATATTGGTATGCATTAAAAAGGGGATTAACTCCAGAGATAAAACAATAATTATCCCACTGTACAAGACTTTTGTTTGGCTGCATCTTGAGTATGCCGTCCAATTCTGGGCACCAGTCCTCAGGAGGATATGCTGGAACTGGAGAGAGTCCAGAGAAGGGCAACAAAGCTAATAAAGGGACTGGAGGATATCAACTATGGGGAAAGACTGAAAGCATTGAACTTATTGTCTCTGGAGAAGAGACGCTTGAGAGGGGATATGATTTCAATGTACAAATACTGTGCTGGTGACCCCACAATAGGGAAAAAACGTTTCCTTGATAGGGACTTTAAAAAGACACGCGGCCATTCACTGAAACTAGAAGAGACGCAGTTTAACCTTAAACTGTGTAGAGGATTCTTTACTGTAAGAGCGGTAAGGATGTGGAATTCTCTTCCGCAAGCAGTGGTTTCATTGAGGAGCATCTATAATTTCAAAAAATTATTAGATGGGCACCTTAACGACCACAACATACAGTGGTACACAATGTACTATTAACATATAAGCACACACACATAGGTTGGACTGGATGGACTTTTCAACCTCACCAGCTATGTAACTATGTTATTATTTATGTTATTAAGGTTTGAACATGCACTACAGGCAGATTTAGCCGTGATAGATAACGTTTCATAAAAAAACAACAATATTGCTTTTTGACAAACAGAAATGCAACTTTAAAATATAATTTTTAAAAAGACTGTAAGCTTTATGTGCTGTAATGCCATTGCACATTATACCTGAATATATTACCAACAATAAATAATAAGAAAAAAATAAAAATAATAAAAATCCTTTTTCTTATTTTTTTTTCTTTCAGCAGGTGAATGGTGTGTACAGATATCACTAGTGGCGATGATACTGAGATATGAGCTAAAGCAGGGGTAGGCAACCTTAAAGAGGTGGAAATCTACCTGAACAACATGGGAGGAGTCAAAGATCACTGGGCACAGTGTTGCCTCCTCACACCTGATTTAACCATCTAATTTCCATACCACCATTTTGCAATTGCATGCATTTCACGGCAATGTGTTTAGGTGGTGAGGAGGAAATATATCACCTCCTCACCACCTGTCAAACATACTTGGATCACTTTTCAGGGGAGCAGCAGTGCCTGCTGCACTTGTGAGTGAGCTCTTAGTTGCATGGGGGAAGAGGATTTGTGCTAGGAGGGGGATTTGTGCTAGAAAGGACGATATGATGGGGGGGGGGGGGATTTGTGCTAGAAGGGGTTTTTTTTTGGGGGGGGGGATTCATGCTAGTAGGGATGATTTGGGGGTATTTATGCTAGGAGAGGAAATTGTATGTGTGTGTGGGAGGGGATTTGTGCTAGATGAGGGGGGATTTGTGCTAGGGGGGTTGAATTTGTGTTAGGAGTAGGAGGGGGGTTTGGAGTGGGAGGAGAGGATTTGTGCTCGGAGGGAGCATTTGAGTAGTAGAGGTTTTATGCTAGTAGGGGTCATTTTTGTTGGGGGGGGGGGTTTGTGCTGAGGGGATTTGCAAAGGGGGAGGATTTCAGCTTGGAGGGGGAGTGGGGGGCAAACATGTGTGCTGGCAGAGGGGGATTTCAGCATGTGGGTAGATTTGTACTGGGAGGAGGGGGAATTTGTGCTCTGAAATGGCAGGTCAGCAAGCTCAGACTGTGAACTACCAGTCACCTGTTCGAAATCTTCTGGTAGATCACGATTTATTGATTGCTGACCCTGAGCTACAATATGTTCACTAAAGTAGCATGGATACCGAGGAGTGAGCTGTGTCAACTGTGGGGCAAGTCTCACTGGTCACTGAGTGATGGAGTTATAAATCACCAGACTGACTGTACTAAAATACAAATCCTTTGGCAGGTAAAGCAGAAAATGTATATTTATTTAAATTGTGTGTTAAGCTATTTGTCTAGAGCTTTATGGGGATCAATATTTAGCTATTTGTTTGAAGCTTTATGAACATCATTTATTTAAATTGTACAGATTTATAGGCTCGATCCTGCTTTGCCTTCTATATGCTGGAGATGTGCTCATGCAGATAGAGATTTTTTGTCATGTTTTCTGGACCTGTCCAACTGTCTCCTGGTTTTGGTCCAGAGTGGTGGGCGTCATGACCTGGGTATTCCTTAGGCGTATACTTATCTATTATGAAATAAAGGCACAGCACACAATCTGGAGGAATTGGCCGTTAGGCCGTTTTATTAAAACCATTATAGAACATAACAGAAAGTGACAAACCAATAAATTTAAACCGATAGGAATCCCAGGAGGCCCCATAATCCAATCACATCCGTGTTGCTCTGCTGAGGCTTAGCCACCGCCCCTGCCTTATAAACCTGCCACTCCCCCAGTATCAGTACACTCCCTTTGTATAGCTGACACTCCCTGTCTCCGCCCCAGGGACCCTGTCATTAAAGCCCTGCGCTCATTTATTTTATTCTTTGCTTCGGGCTTCTCTTTAATGATGTAGCTCAGGCTCACCACCCACTGGAGCCAAGGGTTTGCCTCCTGGCTCCACAGTAGAGAACTTTTCTATGCTCAAAAGTCCATTGCAACGAATTGGAAGAAATCTACCTCCCCCTTTCTCGCATTCTGGGAACATCTCGTTAATGCAAAGTTGTCTCTCTATTGAGATACCTACGAAAACAGGGGTAGAAAGAATACATTTTATAACGACTAGTCAAGGTGGATGAAGGAACCCTTCACAGCGGATCATTCCGGCCATTGAACTTTTTGCTAACCCCTGGACGTTGCGTATCTCTTCATAACTATTTTGCCCATTTGTATGTATTCATAAGGGAAGATGATCTGTAGATTTTTTCTTTTTTGGTTTTGTGGACTGGTTCCTGAGCCATCACGTTAGGGTTTTTTTCATTGTTAAATTCCCTATGTGTAGTATTACCTGCGACCCCCACCTGCACGGGTTAGGTCATTGGAGTTTGTAGTCTTTTTGTTTTTTTTGTTTTTTATATCTATGCAAAACATATACAGACATATCTACAAAAAAAGTAAAAGATTTTTTTAGACTAGGACATTTTTGATGCTTGAGATACTATTATAATACACTTTTGCATGTTCATGCCAGTGTTCAAAGACATTGACCTATTCAGCTACTTCACAGCAAACCCATCTTGAAAGCAAGAAGTACATTTAGGAAGGCACTCAGTATGGATTTCCTACTATTCTACTACCCATAATTCCATCTGACAATGGAAACACTATCACCTGTGAAATATATGGCTGTCACACATTGTCCATTCAGCTCATTTAAAGAAGTCGCCTCGAGGGGTAACTTAAACATCTGTAGCTGCCATTGTAACAGCAGAGGTTACAAAGGGAATTTTAACTGCAAACTTTCCACTAACACTACCTAGAGAAATTGGAGCAACAACCTCAAAACATTTCTTTCATAATTCAGTATAGGTGATTATTTAACTTTATTCTGATTGTCATTATCTTTATGTGCTCTCCTTCCTTCCATGCTGTGCTTTACAGATCCTTTGTTTTCCCACACACAGTCGTCACCTGTTGCTTTATATGAAATTAACAGACTGTCTAAAGATCTTGTGGCAGACATGTATGCTGTTTAATGCATATTGTATGACCTTTACACTAGGTGTAAGATGGGAATATAGGCCTATTTCTGTTCACACAGTGGGGGGTGGGATGGCTGTAAACTTAACCCAGGTAATTAACTTTGCTTCTCCTGTTGATGCCCCAACATCATCTTCTGAGGTTATTCATACCCCATATGCTGGCCATAGGTGGTGCTCTGAAGATCCGGTTGCTAAAAGTATATGTAAACCCTAACAATGAACTTCCCTTATTTGTTCTGTTTTGGTCTGTTAAATTAAATATACCATTGGAAGCAATTGTTATATCTGCTTAATAATTGCAAAAAAAAATGTTGACCATGTCAGATATTGAAAGCTGTCCTGTGTCCTGTGCACAATTCAGTATTATTTTAAGGTTTAATTACCCCCAATCCCAAATGCTTAAATTGGACTACAGAGCAATAATTTTGTATATTGTGGAGATTAGGAGAGATCCTGTACGTTAACAAAAGACTACTGGACAGGGCTGACACCATTCACCAAAAGATGTGCTGTCAGTCCACAGCAAGAAATTAGGAGCTGAATGAATTTTTATCCGCACAATAGGTATGCTCTGCGTGTACTGCGTATATTATTTTTACTTTGCTCTGGCAAAAGCTTTAAAAGCCTTATTTATTTTTTAAACTAAAGATTTTTTCTTAAACATGCATTATGACTTCTGCAGGCAACCATCTCCCAACTGATTTCAAGATGAAACAAATGTATAAACTGATTCTTCTGGAAGATGTTAGCACCATATAACAGCTTCTATTTATCTAGGAAGTTGTTCCACAAGATTTTGCATTGTGTCAATGGGAACTTCTATCCATTTAGCCGAAGTAGCATTTGTGAAGTCAAATATGTATGCTGGACAAAATGATGTGGTTCACAATCACCTTTCCATTTAATCTCAGAAGATGTTCAATAGATTGAAGTCAAGGTTCTGCACAGGCCACTCCTCCATACCAAACTCATCAAATCATGTCTTTATGAACTTGGCTTAGTGTACCTGGACTAAAAAGTTTGGAGGGACAATATTTTAAACATATAGTTCTTTGACCACATAGTGCCTAATGGTCAGAATGTAGTGTTTTCAGTTTTTTTTTTTTTACAGATACGTATGTAAATGTCTTCAGCCTAATATATGTACCCTTATCAATGTGGGATAATGTTGAAAAAAAAATAATATAAATGTTAATCAACAGTAACATTTCTTACCCGAACTTTTGAGATAGGGTGCCTAAAACACTTATTGGCTCCAGTTTCGCTTAGGGTGACGGCATAAAACTGGCCTTTGTTCAAGTAAGTCATTGGTCCCTCGCCTTGTTTTTGCCGAAGAGATTTTGTAGCTTCTAGAGTATACTGAAAAGTGCTGTGGGAAAAACAACGTATTTATTTGATTACTTCTGACAATCTTGCATACATCTTTGCATTCAACAAACTTTACGAGCAATGTCTCCTGCAAGAGCATTGACATTTTTTACAGTTCATTGCCACAGCAAAATAGCATATATGCTTGCATTTATATTACCTGGATGTTTGATCATACAAGAATTCCTCCGTCACAGAGGAGCCACGGTATTTCTAAAACAGCAGGAAATAATCATATAATTAGATTCATGTCTGTTTAATTGCTATACAGTATATGCCCAATTCCCATATGTGCAGTGAATAGCCCCTTATTCACCTCTTTAATGTCCAATATTATGTATATATCAGTGATCCAGCACACGCTTGCAGATAAAATCTGCTCAGACATCAATCCTTGTCTACTGATATGCATTGCACCTGAGACCTGCAGTCTCAAATTGCACCCAACTGCCCTCTGAAAAACTACCTACTTCAGCAGGACAGCTTGAACATGTGACCATACTGTCTATCACAAGGCTGGGTGAGAAAAGTTATCTCGGCAGGGATGGAGCCAAGATATTTTGAAAGAGAGCCTACCTCTTGCATACCTGAAACTTATAATACATAAAAGGTAACTGAACTATTGACCACACACATTGGTTTTGGTTTCTTAACCATGAATAGATATACTTTCAGCTATAACCAGCCTTCATTCGGTGCCTAGAGCATGTCTTGTAGCAGCGTCACAACAAAGAAAATGGTAAGCAGTTTTTGTTTTAGAAGCCCATAGCTTTATGAGCATTCCTATGATTAGTGACAGCAGAGGACCTACTTTTTGTTCTCCACATCTGCCAAATGTCTTTTTTGTTAACTTGTGCCCTCTGACCACATTATCAGTACCACTGGGCCAGATGCTGAGAAGTGGAAGTAAGGGCCTTTTTCTATCTACACCACCTGGCCCTCCCTGATGTATCTACAGCTTCCAACTTTCTGTGATGAGAAAAAGGGAGATCTTTTAGTTCTAAGCATGTAAGCAAAGGACACATCCCAGTCACTACCCCAATTATGTGGACCACAAGGAATTAATTACATTAATTAATTATACGAACAGAGGGATTTGGTTCCAAAGAAGAGACCGTTGGAAGCTGTGTATAACAACTCTGGCTGTCCAGTTACACAAGCAATATGAGAACATCTTAGAGGAACAGTAACTGTGTTGTGGATGTATCTTTCCCTGTACTATCATAGGAATCGTTAGGTTGGAAATTACAGGAAAAGCCTTTGCCTCTTCAGGAACTTCAAGCAAGTGCAATCTCTGCAACCCTTAGGGATGGTCCCCACCTTGTGTAACAGAAAAGGTCTTGCTGTGACCACATAGCACACTGTGGCTGTAATTTGTTTAAGAATGCAAAACAATTTCCACTCATGCACCCTGAGTAAATTTTGATTCTGTGAGCACTCTTGTCCTATCAATTTAGAATTATCATGTGGTCACAGTTATGGAATGAGTGGACTTTTTCTGTAGCCATAGAAGGCCTTCTTTGGCAAAGTATTTGAAGAAAAAATTGTTACTGTTATCACAAGCAATCTGTCAATATCATATATTGATCCCCTATGTTGGAATAGAAATGAAGGGCAGAATCTGATTGGTTGCACTGGGCCTCTGGGACAATTCCTCCACCTGTAACTTTATAAATAGGATCAATAGAGGTTAGTCTAAACTTTATCTTGTGTGATCTCTTTAGGCACTACCAAAAATTCAATATATACTGGTGTCATTCGAATATTTACTTCGGTTTCCTTGAAGCTTTCATTGTATGTGCTGTCTGGAGTACTCCGCTGATCGTCTTTGAGGTAGTCTGTATGTTGGCTGATATGTCCGTAGTGACTCTGCTCAAAAATCACACTCCTGGGTTCCTCACTGTCCCCTCTGTAAGGCACGGACGGTGACATAAATACTGGTGTGAATTCCTCTGCTTTTACCACGGTGGCAGAGGAAGCGGGGGCAGAGGGACTGTTTGATAAGTTGCTGTTATACTGTTCTCTCTTAGAGGGCTCTACAGTCTCTGTGTTCAAGGAAAGGTTCACCGGAAGTGTCTTCAGAACTTGCACCCTGTTCTCTCCAGTGCTCAGGTTACCTGAAGATTCAGAATTTTGAATGCCATTCCTGGATGTACAAGAAGTAAAAAAAACTTGTTTTAACAGATGGCAAAAGAAGGGGATAAATAGTAACCCACAGACGTGTTTTAATGCAAAGCATGTACTTATAGGTGGCCATATTTGCTAGATATACAGTATGGTAGTGCTTTCCTTCCTGCTTCTAAGTCCCAATTCACACCTGTGTGATTTGCTGTGCTTTGGCCGTCACACGACAGAAGAGGAATCCCATTATTATCTATGTGGCCCATTCACACCTATGAAATGCTCTTCTGTGTGACTTGGAAAAGGATGCTGGTGCTTCTTTTTGCATGTATTTAGCTCCATAGACTTTAATAGAAGCACATGTAAAACACATGAAAAACAAAAAACTGTATAAAAGAATACAATGACAACACATAAAAAAATGAAATAAAATGCCGTTACCAACTAGCAACCTAGCCCAAAAGCAGGAGCATCACATTTTTTTCTATTATTGAGTTCCGAGTTGGACAAAGTACATTTAAGTACTTTGTCCCATCTGCCTAGATGCCCTGTAAGACTAGCTGCAGTATCGGACAGGCCATCCTCCGACACTACAGCAAGCAAGCAGGTGTCCACTTTGCAGCGCCTCTCTCCCACTCCCAGCATTTTTAGAGGAAAACATCAGCAAGAGCAATGCAGAGAGAGGTGGGACATTTCAACCTCCCATCTCTTTTCTCACGCCCGTGCTTTCTTTAGGCAAGTGCTTAGAGCCAGAGATAGGCACTAAAGCAAGAGATAGGCACTAAAAAGCAAATCAGCTGTCTCCTTACTAAACCTTGGGTGGCTGTGAGCTAAGGAAGGGGGGTGCCTGCAGCTAGTGTTACAGGGCATCTAGTAGAATGGACAAAGTACTACATTTACTTTGCCCCATTGGGAACTCAATAATGTAAAAAAATTGCTGTTCTTTAAAACATGAGTGTACTCTTACTATTACCTCACTGTAAGTCTATTGGTCTACTCAGATTCAATGAACACAATACAATCTCGAGGTGGATAATCCGGCAACTAGTTTTCTAAGGGTTTTCTCAGCAATTATGATGATTGTTCTGTCTGGCACACACCAAAGAAAAAGTCTTATGACTATACCTATCAAAAACAATCATAAAAATTATATAATATATAAAATGTAAACTCAACATAATAGTTTAAATGTGCAATTGCTGGTACTAAATTATCTTTTTAGTTTTAACAATAGCAATACAGCTTTAATCGTGATCTACTCTACACACACGTGTGTATATCATTGTCTGTTCTAGTATCATCTCATACAGCATGCCAGATATCACATTACAGTCCCTTATCTATGAGTAACAGAAAACCTGAAGTTGTTTTATGATTGTCCTTATCATTAGTAAAGATTGATAGGAAGAGAGCAATAGGCAATTATCATAATTGTGACGTCACATTTCCATATTTTGGTACTGGCAAGTGAATTTGTTTCATGTTCACTCTGGACATTGTGATTGGACTATAAACCAAGGTACATCTCAGATTGTATTCTGTTTAAATGGTGATTAGATTTCCTTGCATATAGGTTATACTTGCATGGCATCTCAAAATTTGCTTTCTATAACAAGAAAAGAGGCATACAGAAGTTGGATATTTTATCCAGTATTAATTATCTGTAATTGGGCAGCCTCATGCTTTTGCTGCATACTTTAGTGCACTGAGGTGCCATTCCCTTTCAATGGCACTCCAACAAACTAAAGATATGCACCTCTGATGCACCATACAATGCAGCACAAGGCACGGTGACACTACTGACATACAACGTAGACGAGTGACAGTAGAGAAAAACCTGTCATCCATCATGTCTGCCCCTTTTTATTTATTTTTTTGTCTGTTTGTTTTAACCTTGTATAGTATAGTTTAGATCTATGTTTCTCCCAAGCAAGTTTAAATTCACTCACACATTTTCCCAAGCAAGTTTTGTAAGTGGGGTCCCCAGATCTGAACACAGTGGGCTCCATTCACAGAACCAGATTGCACAGGGTATGTAGGTGTTAAGGCAGATTTTCTCTTAACATCGCATGTGATCCCGAAACTGTCAATTCACTATACCGCTCTGCCTTATTTACCACAAAATTCTGAAAACACTCGCATGAACAGTCGTTAAACCCAAGTTACAGACAGAAATAAATAATTAAATGTATGTAGTAATTAAGTAGTGATTGAGGCATGGGGTATTTATGGAATATGTACTGGTTGTTAAGGAGTGGGAAGCCGCCGGCAACAACCAATGAGTCATCAGCTGCCAGTGGGGTTCCCTGCTGACAGCTGAATGTAAAAAAAAAAGACTTGCCGTCAATAAAAAATTAAGAAAAATTACGGCTTTGGGGTCTGGCATGGATTTTGAGGGAAACCCCCCATGCCGAAATATTTTTAAAAAATGGCGTGTGGTCTCCCCCAAAATCCATACCATGCCCCTCCCCCCCCTCAAAGCACCTTATCCCCGTGTTGATGGGGACAAGGCCCTCTTACCCACGACCCTGGCTGATGGTTGTGGGGGTCTGCAGGTGAGGGGCTTTTCGGAATCTGGAAGCCCTCTTTAACAAGGAGGCCACCAGATCCCTCCCCCCCCCCCGACCACCGGAGGAACAATTTCTCCCGAAGGTCTAAGGCTTTTCGGGGAGTGGACGTCTGGGGGTGTTGGTAGTCGGTCCCAGCACCCATTCTCCCGGAACAGGGGTAGTTGTGCCCCTATTCCACGAAACTCCCCCCCCTCCCCGTACCATACCTAAAACCCCCTCTGGTGTGCGGTAAAAAATTTTTATAAAGCCGTACCCCCCAAAGGGAGTTTTAGGTACGGTCTGGGGTTTCGGCATTAAAAAGAATTAAAAAATAACTGCCGTTCAGAAAAAAAAAATGTAAGTCGACAGTCGTCCCTTGGGGTGACCGTCGA
>BLSH010016053.1:143883-157176 GCA_018402905.1 Glandirana rugosa | reverse complement strand
GGTTCCTTACTGGTTGACGCGTTTTGTAGGATACACATTCTTCCTGAGTTTTGTAGAATCTAACTCCTGATGGTGACCCCTCTAGTGATGTACCCCAGAATTGTATTCCCTTTCCCCACTGTCATGCCACACTGATTGCTTATTTTAAAGTCATCTGAAAAAGGCACCCCCAAACCTTTTCCCCTCTGTATACTATTTTCTATCTTCTAGGATTCTTTTTCTCTTAGTGCAGCATTTTGCATTTATAATAATTGAACTGCAGTTTCCACTGCATTGACCAATCATCCAGCAATGCCATTTCCATGGTACAAACACCTCCAGGAACAACAACCTTATTGCACACCTACTGTGTGTTGTGGTGTGCTGCATTGATAAAAAATGGTGCATGTTCAATTGTAGGTCCATGGTGGTGCATTGACAGCTCAATTCAAATGAATGGACTGCCTTAATGCAACACATGGTAATACTTATTTGGTAATGCACTGCAACAGACCAGATCTGAAGCAGCCCTAAAGAACCAAAACTACTCTAAAACACATAACTGAAAGTAAAAAAAAATACTTATTGTACTTCACTTTACCTTTTCTCTTGCTCATCATGAACATGTTCATTTATTTTATTTAGAGGCAATGCCCTTTTATCCCTTGGTACCTGCAAACAGAATGAGATAGGGAGATTTTTTATTGTTATTTAGCGGCCCAACTCCAGGCAACTCTTTTTATTTTGTTTTGTATAAAGTGGTAGAATGTCAGATTTGTATTGCTGTATGTTTCCCTACTGGGGATATTTCCCTTCATTTTCTGTGAAGTGGAGGGAACATCTATCCAATGGGATCACAGACAAAAATTATTTTTTCTGGGGCTTTTTAAAGACTTTTTGTATCAATTTTGTCTGTGTGTCAGTTGGAGAGACTCCCCATTGCTTCCTGTTCTGGTAGGAAATGTGAAATATTTCCCCAACAGGGACACAGACACAAACAATCTTCACAGTAGGAACACAGATGGAAATAATATTAGTAATACTGATACAGACTTAAATAAAAAACCTGAGTCGAGCAATAAAGTGAACCAGCAGCGCATACCTTACTTCCCTTGCCAGCAGCTTCCTTGAGCTGTAGGGAAAGAAAGAAAGTCCGTGTAATTTATGAATTTGCTGGAGTTGTAGCTTACACAGGGTTTATGAACTTAGCTTGTTACAGCGCTGATTGGCCCAGTGCTGTCACATGGAGGTCAGCCATATGTTCCTCCATACCTGGATGTACCAGGTATTTCCTTTGGCTACTAGTGCTCAGTACAATGGCAAGAAAGCAAGGTGAAAGGAAAGGTGAGTATGTGCTACAGGGGATGGCAGTTTAAAAAAAAACTTGTCACCCTTAATGGGCAAAGCATTGCTTTAAGCCTTTATGTAAGGATTCAGGTCAGTATAAAAACCTGAAATGTGGAGGGTGCTAGGCTCTTGGGAAATGTTTATTCATAAATGTGTAGCACCCTCTACCTTTAGGTAGGCACTAGAGTGAGGATTTTTGTTAGATTTGGTTAGGTGAGGTAAATTTGGCCAGGCCTGGCTGGAAGTCAGGCCTGATTGTTTTGATTCTGGGCTGGGAGTGGCTCAGGGAGTGGCTGGTGACTCACAGGCAGCATCACTGGAATCTCCCTTCTTTTTACAGAAACTTGTAGAGGGTTCTAGAAGGAGAAAGGAGGGGAAGGGAAAGTGGGGCAGGGGGCAGGCCTCCTCAAATACCCAGGGTCAGCCCAGCTGGGGAGGAGAGTTCAGGTGGAAGAGATGGAGATGGTGTAGTACAGAGGCTGTCAGGGCCTTGAGGGAGCCCCTAGTCTGGGGGGATTACTTTGGCCTGGGGCTCGGGTGCATCCGGGAGGAGAGTGAGATCCTGGAATAGAGGCACAAGGAGAGAGCAAGCAGTGGACGGCAGGAGAGAGTAGTGCCAGAGAGATCTCCAGGAGAGGAACTAGTGTCAGGAGTCAGTGAGTGATACACACCCTGGGAAGCTGGAGGAGGCACACCAGAGCAAATTGGGGCGAGAGACAGTCTGAGAAGGGTGCAAGAGCCAGTTAGAACTGTGGTGTCACTGTGGCAGTGGAGAGGGCCGTTGCAGCCAGGTGGGCTGGCAGGGCCTAAAAGAAGATGGACTGGGAGTAGTAGTCCATCAGGCTAGCTTGCACACTATGTACTTTACTACACTTTGGGGGACCCGCGGTCCCTGCCTGTAATGGGCGGCTCAGAGGCTGTGCTGAAGCAACAGTAGGCCTCACCATGTGCTAGCTAGGCCTGAAGCAAGCTTTGTGCAGGAGAGCGGAATAGGAGATTATTGAGAAGCAAGTGTGTGCTGGAGGAAAAGGAGTGTATATACAGGACATGTAGGTAGAAGGTCCGGTTCAAGTTGGAATCCAATCCACTGGAGATCCCATAACATCCCAATCCCTATCCAAGTTTAATTTTCCAATAAAACAAAACACAAGTACCGGCCTGTTCTTCATGACTCCGGGTGAAAGGAAACAGTGTGATTGAGGGCAGAGTGACAGGTGAACCACTACATTCAGCAACCCCCAAGGGGGCCATGGCTACAAAAGTATGGTCTATCACCATCAGAGAGTGTCGGCTAGTAAAACCAATGCCCCTGCCCTCCATGCTCATACACACCTCTGATATAACACTCTGCTACTTGAATTACTATCTCTACCTGGCCTTGGTGCGTGGGCATCTAGGGGTATAACTTACTTATGTCATGTGTTGATTAGTACTGGAATTAAAACAGTTCAAGTGTTTGCTCTTTCCATCTCTATGTTTTTTCACGACCTCCAGCTCCTCAATGTTATTCGATCCCAGTTCCCTAATGCATACCCAGGGTTAGAATCGATTTACCTATTGATGGTACCAATTCCAAGAAACTAACCTCTACCTTTTACAATAGCCTCATTTTACCATCAGCCACTAAGGTTGCATGCCAACTGAAAATACTGTGGGAGGTGAATATGGGGGACTTGGAGGACAGAGAGTGGAATGAGATCTTAGACCCATGTAAATTGATTGCACCCAAACTATCTGACAGGCTTACACATCTATATATTTTCCATAGGGCCTATCTGTATGTTTAAATACTGCCCCTCATATAACCCCCAGTGCCCTAGATGCTCCACCACTAGAGGCACCTTCTATAATTTAGTGTGGGCCTGTTCTATAATCCAAGGCTTCTGAACCCAAGTGGTCAAAATTTTTACACGAAATGGGCTTGCCTCTGATCCTGAACCTTAAAATATATCTATGGACCCTTTGCAGACCCTGACAAAAATACATGACAATCTTTTTTGCAGGAGACCCTTTTCCGTGCCAGAAAATGAATAGCTTGAAATTGGATACAGGCTCTTCCTTCTACAGTCCTATCATAGGTATCTGAAGTAAATGCTATGCTCCCTTATATGAGCTTATATATAATCACAAGGGATGTCCCACCAAGTATAATAAAGCCTAATATAGATGGTTAGAGCAGGCATCCACTTGTGAATAAGCCTGGTGTTACCAATCAACATACGCCTATTGCGGATTTTTTTACCAAAAATATGTAGAAGAATATATATCGGCCGAAATTGATGAATGAATTATTTTTTTTATTTTATTTTTTTGGATATGTATTATAGCAGAAAGTAAAATAAAAAATGTTTTTTTTTTTAATCGTCACTCTTTCTTTGTATATAGGGCAAAAAATAAAAACAACAGGGGTGATCAAATACCACCAAAAGAAAGCTCTATTTTTGGGAAAAAAAGGACATCAATTTTGTTTGGGTATAACCTTGCATGACCATGCAATCGTCAGTTAAAGCGACGCAGTGCAGTATCCAAAAAGAAATTGCCTGCTCAGGAAGTGGGTAAATCCTTCCGGGGCTGAAGTGGTTAAAGCGTAACTCCACTTTTGTTGAGAAAAAAAACATTCCCCTCTGGATGATCTCTGTGCATTGCAAGGATTATAACAACCTTTGTTGCAGATTCCTACCTTTTGTTATTCTGAAGAAATTCCTGTTTTTTCCTCTGTGCCTCTGTACTGAGTGGGTCTAAAGGGAGTGGTTTCATAATTACCAATCAGCTGTGCAACTGCAGAGCACTAATGAGGAAAACTGCTGGGCCTGTATCCCTTTAGATGTGTTCCTATTTGAAGTATCTCACCAAAAATTACATTTTTGTTGCAGGGGATGCCAGAAATCTGAGACAGACTTCTGGAAAAATTGGTGAGCCAATCACACAAGCAGGAGATGATATTTCTGGGGAGTGGTCAGTACACATTCTGTGTACAGAACAACTCCAGGTAGCCATATTACATTGCATTTTCAGAGAATTACAGTGGCTGCAGATTGAAAAGGAAAGGTAATTTTTAAAAACATTCAATTACAATATGAATTGTATACGCTATATTATTTTTTCTTTGTTTGCAATTTTTTTCCCCCCATGAAAGTAGAATTACCCTTTAATGTTCTTATGATCAATAAAGTAGCACTTGTTTCAATTAAAAAACAAAAATGCACATGAAAGTGAATGGTACCTTATAATAATCATATAAAAGGCCAAGGGCAGCAGCGCTATCTTCATCTCCATTTATGCTCATCATTGCCTTGGTGGCGGCTGTCAATGGATTTTCCAGGTACGTCTTCCAGGCCTCATCCTCACTTGTGTACTGTCGGCGGGGATTAAAAGCTGCTTCATTGGACACCAAGACTACGAGCCTTTTACTAAATTAAACAAAACAATATTTATTGATTACCGTATTAGATTGCTGACACACAAAATTGAATAAAGGGAAGGCTAATGATATTTTCAATTAGTTTATGATGCACAATGTAAAACAGAGTAACATAATTTAAATAACATTATCCATGTGCTAATGTTTTAAAAACTTTGTTTCAAAAATAGTTTGTAATTATATACTGTGTGCAATTAAAGGCAGCCATAGATTCGTATTACATTTGCCGTCTCTACTTCCTGCTTTGCAATGCTACACAAAGGTTGTATTTTACTGCTTTTTCTGACAGTAAAACTCTATGAGCTGCATTGAAAACAAAGCACTTCCTGTATGGCAGATATTATACAGTATATGAACAGTTGTAAGGCAAGAAGGCGGAATGAGGCTGAATCAGGTGAGGAGCCCCCACTAGTGGTAATCACAAAGTCTCTATATTTATTGCAATATTACATTCGGAAGTACTAACATTTAAACGTGTGAAAATACTCTTAAGTAAGTAATGCAATAATAATGTTAAATATATCTCATAGCGTAAGAATTTTATAAGCTATAACAAGTGGCAAGGGGGACATGTACTGTGTAAGCTGTGCCCAAAGAAGGCAAGCAGAGGAGAAAGGAGTGGACTAGTCACTAGCATTAGAGATACTTCCATTATTACTATCTCAGGCTAGCTATACATCCGTATGTAGCGCCCCCATAGTATAGGTGCGTTTTTGTAACAGGGTTTTGCTAGGAAAGGCAAAATTTAGTCAGGCCTGACTATATGTGCAGGCCTGAATGTTTTCATCTGGGCTTGGGGGAGTGGCTCAGGGAGGATTGAGTTGATTCAACAGATGAGGTCACCAGAACCTCCCACTTCTTTCTAGAAACCTGGAGGAGGGTTTCTGCTCAGAGAGATGTGAGATAGGTGGAGTCATCTGGAGTGTTCTAAGGAGCCCTGAGCAATTCCCAAGCAGGATTAGCAGGGGACAAGCCTCTCAGAGAGCCCAATCTGGGAGGAGTTTTTGGAGGTAGAAGTCTGAAGATGTAGCAGAGGTGCTGTGGAGGCCTCTACTCGGGAAGAAGCCCCCTGTCTGGGGGGGTGTCCTTGAGGCCTGGAGGTTCGGGTGCAGCCAGGAGTAGAGGTGATTCCTGGAGTCACACAAGGGAACAGGAGAGCAGCAGAGGTGCTACTGAGAGACTTTAAAGTGTTCCACTGGAGTCTGTAAGTGATCTGGAGGAGAAAATGCTGGAGCAGGCTGGGAGAGGAATAGTGGACAGTCTGTGGAAGCCTTGGGAGCCAGTCAGGAGAAGGAGTGTCACTGAGTGGAAAGCAGGTCAGTGGGACCTGGAAGGGGGATTGGCTGGGATTTGTAGTCCATCAAAGGCCGGCTAGCACCAACGTACTAAGCTACATATTCAGGGGCCTGTGATTGCTGGCCTGTAATGGGTGGTCCTGAGGTCCTGCTGACACAGTGTAGGCCTCACCATATGCTAGCCGCGGTAAACAGAAAGTAGTAGAGAAGCTTGATAAATTTGATAATTTTCCTTTCAAGCTGGAATCCAAGTGATGTGCTGGAGAGAAGTGAAGGAGTGATAGTCTGCAAGTATAGTGCTGGAGAGAGAACTGTAGGAGAAACGGTCAGCAAGCTGAGTGCTGGAGAGTTGTGAGGAGTAACAGTCTGCAGAAGGATAGTCTGCAGTGCAAGTGTGCATGTACAGGACTGTATATGGAAGTCGTGTACAATAATTTCTGGGGCATCCCGCAATCACCCCTTTTCCCCATCCAAGTTATTTCCCCTAAATAAAACAACAAAAACAAGAGCTTATCTGGTCAGTGTCTATGGATGCGTGAGATATATTGAGAAGAAGAAACCCCACTGAGACTTTGAAGGGAAACCAACTCAGTAAGAATAATGCAAAATCTAAAAGTTATATATTTTATTGATTCATTTAAAATGAACCCAGACAGATGGTTCAAAAAAAAGAGACATGAACAACAACAACTATACATGGACAGGTAGTTACAAACATAAAGTGGATATTCATATAAAACACAGAAATACATATGAACAGCAGAAATAAACACTGTACTCTGCCTGAAACCAGCAGAGAGTATCCAACGCATTTCGAAATTAATTCATTGCAGATCTTCCTCAGGGGTGAGTGGTCATAATAGTAAATAGTCCTCATTAATTTGAGGAACTGATCAACAGGGCATAAGGTGTCCATAGGGATGAATACAGGCTACCTGAAACCTTCTTACAGTCCAAAAGTAGGTGCAGAGAGGAGGTAAGTGGTATGGGTCTCTAATTTAGAAAGAGGTGCCCCGGCCACATAGAAAGAACAGGGGAGATACTCCTCTGTAGGGACAGCACTCTTGTGGTCAAAGAAGTGAGGGACTAGCAGGATGACTCCAGAAAAATCATTAAATAGATATATCACCAAGGTGACTGGGTCCAAGATTACCGGGTACCTTAATTGTCTCAAATCAATGAGAGTCTATGGCAAAATAGCCAGTTCAGAAAAGGACCAGGATAGTGTAAATCTTGCAGCAACTCCTACCAAAGTGGGGGATATCATCATTCTTGGTGTCCAAAGAATCAATATTCTGGAGTCATCTTGTGGAGGTTAGCCTATAGAAGAACGTTAATTTCTACCTCCTCATTTAAACCTCCTGGCGAGAGACTGTCAAGCTTCCATATCCAAAAATTCTCCCTTTCGGAATTCCGGAGATTCCGGATATGGACTCGATGACCCAGACATGCAGCCCTTTAGAGTTTTGTTCATGAAATTCAGCAAAGTGTCTGGGGACACTGTGTTAGTCGGAACCTTTGTGAACCATGTTCCGACCAACACAAATTAACGTTCTTCTATAGGTACAGTTTTTACTGTATCTATGATTTTTCGATCCATTCAGAGATAATTGTTGTGATCCATTTCCTTCTTGATTATACATATACATTTGAATACTAATATGGCTAACTGTATTTGCATAGGTATTTACACTATGAATGGTTTCCTCTATTTTCTCTTATCTTTAGTCATATATGGTATTTTATTGTTGTTTAGCTATATCATTATATCAGCTTGAGAGAATTAAGCATATTTCATATGCATATAAAAGTCTTTTTTCTACAGTATTTTATATTATATGTAATCATTTTTTGATTTTATTTTATCATTATCATTATCTTTTTTATTATTAATATTTTTCATTTTTATGATTTTATATATATATTTATTTATTTATTTTTTTTTTTTTAATTATTAACTTTCTAGTTTTATTCTTATTACGTTTTGTAGATCCATTGTGTGTATATATATATATATATGTACACATGCATTTTAAACATGTGTGTATAGGTTTTCTATAGACAGATCAATGTTTGTGTTTGTTTTTATCAGTATTGCTGGGCACTGTGGTCCGTTTCTCCGTCATTTTTGTCTATTCTTCCCCGCCACATTGTTTTTATTGCCTGTATATATAACTGCCCACACCAAACATGGCCCCAGCTGAGCCTGATGAAGGACCACGGATGGTCCGAACACGCGCCTATACCGCTTGACGTATACCGGAAGTGACGTCAACATCCGGCTCCTGTGTGTGGTGACCAGCTTAAATCCATTTGGAGTGTTGGAGGTACCAGAATATACTGGTGCAGCCACACCAACAACAACACAGCGGTCCCCCGGAGCCCCTCACCTCGGTTGAAGCAGATGAACCCTTATATCACCATGTGCCTTCTTTCCACACACTTTTGTGAGTGCAACATTTTCTGTGAATTTATCCATTAAACGGTTTTAATACTACGCTTAGTAGGCACTGCTTTTTGTTCTGCTTGAATACCTCAGTGGTGACTGCATCTGATACAGTCATTGTTTGGTCACAAAAATTTCCACCATCCTTTTTTAATCAAAGAGTTTTGAGCCAATGATGCTGACAGGGCCTCCCACAACTCAAACCATGTATGGCCAGCATTGCCATGCCCTCATCCAGTTTCTATGCTATCTTAGAAGAGGAGCAGGGCTTTGCTTCATCATGTCAGAAGCACAAATCCACATAATGAATGAAGGAAGAAGCAGAGAGATATTTTCACTACAGGTCTTCAGGTACAGCTTCCTCTCCAGCAAGTAGAAGAGTGAGCAACATAGTAGTGATGCAATCAAATCTCAATCCAAATCTCTTGAGACTTGCAGTCAGAGGCAGCAGTGTGTTAGATGAGCTCACACTGCAAATATACAAATATTTGTCTATAGAGCACTGCTGATTTGTTTGAGAAATTGAAGGCAATATATACATATTTTCCAGTGTACTGTGTAGGAGCAATTCATTTATACAGAATATACAGTATCTCCCAAAAGTGAGTACACCCCTCACATTTTTGAAATATTTTATTATATCTTTTCATGTGACGACACATGAAAAAATTATACTTTGCTACAATGTATAGCAGTGAGTGTACAACTTGTATAACAGTGTACATTTACTGTCCCCTCAAAATAATTCAACACAGAGCCATTAATGTCTAAACCACTGGAAACAAAAGTGAGTACACCCCTGAGTGAAAATGTTCAAATTGGGCCCAATTAGCCATTTTCCCTCCCTGGTATCACGTGACTCATTAGTGTTACAAGGTCTCAGGTATGAATGGGGAGCAGGTGTGTTCAATTTGGTGTTATCACTCTCATTCTCTTATACTGGTCACTGGGAGTTCAACATGGCACCTCATGGCGAAAAACTCTCTGAGGACCTGAAAAAAGAATTGTTGCTCTACATAAAGATGGCCTAGGCTATAAGAAGATTGCCAAGACCCTGAAACTGAGCTGCAGCACAGTGGCCAAGACCATACAGCGGTTTAACAGGAGAGGCTCCACTCAGAACAGGCCTCGCCATGGTTGACCAAAGAAGTTGAGTACACACGCTTAGTGTCATATCCAGAGGTTGTCTTTGAGAAATAGACGTGTGAGTGCTGCCAGCATTGCTGCAGAGGTTGAAGGGGTGGGGGGTCAGCCTGTCAGTGCTCAGACCATGCGCTGCACACTGCATCTAATTGGTCTGCATGCTTGTCATCCCTAAAGGAAGCCTCTTCTAAAGATGATGCACAAGAAAGCCTGAAAACACTTTGCTGAAAACAAGCAGACTAAGGACATGGATTACTGGAACCATGTTCTGTGGTCTGATGAGACCAAGATAAATTTTGGTTCAGATGGTGTCAAGCGTGTGTGGCAGCAACCAGGTGAGGAGTACAAAGACAAGGGTGTCTTGCCTACAGTCAAGCATGGTGGTGGGAGTGTCATGGTCTGGGGCTGCATGAGTGCTGCCTACACTGGGGAGCTACAGTTCATTGAGGGAACCATGAATGCCAACATGTACTGTGACATACTGAAGCAGAGCATGATCCAAACCTTCCGAGACTGGGCCGCAGGGCAGTATTCCAACATAATGACCCCAAACACACCTCCAAGATGACCACTGCCTTGCTAAATAAGCTGGGGGTAAAGATGATGGACTGGCCAAGCATGTCTCCAGATCTAAACACTATTGAGCATCTGTGGGGCATCCTCAAATGGAAGGTCTCTAACATTCATCATCTCTGTGATGTTGTCATGGAGGAGGGGAAGAGGACTCCAGTGGCAACCTGTGAAGCTCTGGTGAGCTCCATGCCCAAGAGGGTTAAGGCAGTGCTGGAAAATAATGGTGGCCACACAAAATATTGACACTTTGGGCCCAATTTGGACAATTTCACTTAGGGGTGTACTCACTTTTGTTGTGTGTTGAGTTATTTTGAGGGGACAGCTAATTTACACTGTTATACAAGCTGTACACTCACTACTTTACATTGTAGCAAAGTGTCATTTCTTCAGTGTTGTCACATACAAAGACAGAATAAAATATTTTCAATATACTTTTGTGAGATACTGTATATATTTTCCAGTGTACTTGTGTAGGAGCAGTTAACATCTAGAAGTTCCCTAGAAGAAAGTAAATCTTCAAATTTTGAATTCAGGTGCACTTTAATATCAGTTGCACTGATGTGTATTGACATGTGTTTTAAGCTTGGTGCTTGGTCAGACTTTGAAAGAACTTTATTGACCTGAGTGGCAAAATGCAGCATGCAAGACTGATTTCAAGCACAATGCAACTCATGCTTTAGCCTGCTCTTACAAATGTAGGAAAATTCATGGCAATGGAACTGGTGTAACATCCAAAAACGAGCAGAGGATGCAAGCAAGCTCTATCACACCTCCATGGTGTGAATGGAGCCTAAAGCCTCGTACTCTTGGTTCAAATGTCGTACGACCGTGCTCCTGATTTTTGACAGAAGCGCGTGTCCATGATTTTTTAAAGCGTACTGACTATACGTAAATTGTCATTCGACAAAGGCAAATGTAGTGACGTACTAGGAGGGTCTAAAGAGGAAGTTCATTTTTGGTGCGTCACCCTTTGGGCTGCTTCTGCTAATTTCGCTATTAAAAAAACATTAAAAAGATGATAGTTGTGCGCTGCATTTCTTCATTTCAGTTGGCACTTCATGAATGTTGATTGTGAATTACGGTCGCCAGATTACACAACCAAACACTTCCGGGTCGTTCCTTGATTCCAAACATGCGTGTTTGTACTTTCGACTTTTGTGTGTCGATTTCTGTACACACCATCCGAAAATCGGACATGGTGTTGTCGACAGACAAAAATTTACTAGTCTGCACATCCAGCTTTTGTCTGATGGAAAAAAGCAAATCGCCTGTCGAAAGGAACATACTAAAGGTAAGAATTTTGGACGACAGGCTGTCGAATGATAATTCTCGTCCGAATTTCGCATGTGCATTGGAAGCCTGTCCCCACTCCAGGCCGCGTCCATCTTCTGCCCCTCTTCCTTCCGGGGCCGCGGACTCCGGCTCTGTGACTCCCGCGCATGCGTGTGGGAGCCGCCAATTGCGGCACGATCTTGGTGAAGAAACGGCATGAAGGTCGTTTCTTCACTGCGCATGTGCCCGATGATGTGGGCACATCACAGTACACTGTATATCTCCTAAACCTTGCAGGTTTGGGAGATATGCAGGGAACCTACAGGTAAGCCTTATTATAGGCTTTCCTGTAGGTTAAAGTGGTTGTCAAAGGTTGACAACCACTTTAAGATTAGTTTTTCCCATTTTCTCAGTCTTGGATTCATAATTTAACACAACATAATAGAGCATCTTTGTAGAATGTGCCATGAAGTCATTATTGGCAGAGTGCCCGAACAAGTTACAAAGCTCTGGCATGTACCATACATTTGCAGTAATGTAGATAGAGGTAGGAGAGTAGATGTGTTTATATGTATTGGGGTGATGACATAGACATCCAGTGTTTACTGAGGAATGTTCTGCTATATATCTTAGCAGATATTCATCTCTAGGAAAAGAACTGCTCTGTGTGAACATTCTATGTTAATGGAAACTGTGTTTTGTAATACTCAACTCAATGTATCTCTAATAGTTCTGGGATTCAGGATCTCACAGACGGTTTTCTTCAAAAACAAAGACAGAAAAACTCCACCAACAGATATTAATAGATCCATTAAATACTTCACTGACTCTTTTATTGGGTGAGGATGAGCAGATCAAGATGTCAGCATGAAGCACCGTGGCTTAGTGGTTAGGGCTTCTGGCTTGCAACACTGCGGCCCACAGTTTGTGTCCTGGACACTATCTGCATGAAGTTTGCATGTTCTCACTGTCCTTGCATGGATTTCCTCCCACATTCTAAAGACATGCTGGTGGGTTAATTGGCCCCAGTCATGTGAGTATAAATGTGAGAAAGGGACTGTATACTCGTTGAGGGCAGGGACTGACACAAGCGTACAATATGTAAAGTAATGTAGAAATTGTTGGCATTAAAAATATCTGTAATAAATACAGTGATACTTCAGTTCACGAATGCTTCTGTACACAAACAACTCGGTCAGTGAACAGAAGAGTTCACAAAAATTTGCTTTGGTTCACGAACATGAAACCACGGCCATCTTCCCAGGGCTGGTGCAAGGATTTTTGACTCCCTAGACGAAACCTCATTTTGCCATCCCCCTTGGCTCCACCCCTGACTCCACTCCCTTTTCCCTGCCCAGCCTGATCAGCGCCAATCAAATGCAGCCTGATCAGCGCCAATCAAATGCAGCCTCCCCAGCGCCCATCACATACAGCTTCACCTGCGCCAATCAATACAGCCTCACCTGTGCCAGAAAAGTCTTCACTAACGTACTTTGAACATAATAGTGCACGTTAAACGTTTACATATATCTTTATCACCGGGCAGACGGTTTATGGGAGGGGGGACGGGGGTGGGCGGGCACTCCGACATAAACTACCCGTGTCCACTTCGACATAAACTACCCGTGTCCATTTCGACATAAACTACCCGTGTCCACTCCGACATAACTAACCGCGACCACTTCGACATAAACTACCCGTGTCCACTCCGACATAACTAACCGCGTCCACTTCGACATACACTACCCGCGACCCCTCCGACGTAAACTAACCGCGACTAGTCCGACGTAAACTAACCGCGACTAGTCCGACCCGTC
>BLSH010016053.1:121531-133905 GCA_018402905.1 Glandirana rugosa | reverse complement strand
AAGAGAAAAACCCCTGCCACACCCCAGTTACATGGACCATCAAGTAGATCTAAACCCAAAATCATAAATGTTAGGCATTGCAACTTGCGAGTCCTTAGATGTGATGGTTGCATTACTTTCCTATTGGTTACCATAAATTAAGTGATTTTCTTTCCTGCAACCACGGGTTGCAGGAAAAGAAAGCAGCACTTGGAAGCAACAAGTTAGATACAGCCAGACATTATTAGTTTTGATGAGACACGACACCCCTGCTTATGACTACACTTTTTGGGTTTAGATACACTTTAATATTCAAAAAATTGTTTACATTTTTTTAAAAAATGGTTAAAACCCAAAAGCATTTTTTCAACCCCTCTTTTTCTTTTTTACTGGCCTTCCAAAACAACAAATGTATTTCTTTAGATTTTGAATAGAAAGTTTAGTATATAACATGTTTGGCTGTTAAATAGTACATTTTTATTAGACATCTTTAGGTAAGACAAAAAGAGGGATAAGGAAGGAGGACAGAGGGATTTGGTGCTTAAAGAGGCACAGTTGCAATTATGCAGTTGGCCAATGGGGCCTTTAGGACGGCTCTAAAAGCCGTGAGAACAAATCTTAGGGCCCACCTGGGTGCTGAATGCCTTTTCGGCTTTGAAAATAATAACATTCTGGCATCTGGCAGGAATTTGGTCTCAGGTTATATGTCATCATCTAATGTTGTTTAACAGTGGGCAAATAGAGATAATTATTTCCGAATAAACAAATGTTTTTTTCCAGTCCAGCAGACCAGCCTCTGTGCGCCACATATGATGATGCCAAGTTATGTTTAGCTGAAGCAATTAAGTAAACTCACATTAGAGAGCAGATAATGCTTTGATAAGGCTGGGGGGGTAGATAACATGTAGGGCAGTGTATTCATTATAAACTGGATGGACTGTTTGCAATTTTCAGAAGCGATCGGCCTGGAGGAGGAAGACGCCTATGGCAGCTGCCAGCTGGCTCCATCACAAGTTTCCTGAGCTATACCCTCTTTCCATGAGCTTAAAGTAGCACTGGTAATATATGCCTGAAACACCCTCTTAAAAAAAATATGGAGGCTGCCATTGCTGAGTCTGATGGAAAAAAAAGGTGAAAAATATTTTAAATTAAAAAAAAATGACGATTGTTCATTATACGTAGCGCTTTAGCAAACTACATGTAATTCAGTTGGGATTTACATTTAGTGTAACCCAAGTAATGTTTTATGTAAGTTTTACATTTCCATATTGTAATGACTGTATTCATATACAAATTTGTATATCCTCTCCATAGGAGCCCTCCGTATGTCAGACACCGCACAGTGCAGAGCCTTGCAGAACACAATGCCAGTATAAGTCTGTAGTCATTTAGACATTCGGGTTGATTTACTAAAACTGGTGATTGCAAATTCTGGTGCAGCTCTGCATAGAAACCAATCAGCTTCCATTTTTTTTGTCTAAAATTTGAAGTTTGAAGCTGATTGGCTACCATGCATGGCTGCACCAGATTTTGCACTCTTTGGTTTCAGTAAGACCCTTTTCACACTGGAAAATGCAATACAAATTAATTAAATTTGAGTAAAATAGAAAAAAATCAACACATAATGAAAATAAATGAGACAAGACAACCATCCCACCAACATGACATTTATTTTACTCAAATTTAATACATTTGTAATGCATTTTTTCAATTTATCATTATTAGTACTAATTTTTTCCTTACTTGGGCTTATTCCCAGTGGCTCCCTGCCTATGGCTCTGTGTGACACCCTAGCTCTTGGGTGTCTGCTCTTTTGCATGGGTTGTTGTCCTTTTGTGGTGCCATGGAGCCCCACGCACATTTGCTGTGAGTGGTATTGCCCCTAGGGAGGACCGGTCACGGTTATCTCCCCAATATTATTATTATTTTTTCCCCCAGGCAGGTCTATCACATATTCTGTTTGTTTAACCTTTTCACACTGGGGCTGCGAGTCCGTTAGTGGTAAAACGCCACTTGTTTTAGCGGCGATTTACCGCTGTATAAGCAGCCCTTTTCGGCCGCCGGGGCGCTTTTAACCCCCAAGAAGGGGTTCTTCACACTTCTCATTTAAACATTATTATCATACATTTATTAATACACACTACTGATTTAATCTACAGAAGTGGTAGCTCTATGTCACCTATACTCGCACACCATCATTGGGGAATCCATAGTGCTCCCGCCTTGTCCACGTGTCTCTACCTCAGCTCCCATGCAAGGCATCTCAGGCAGTCCCGATTCTCTCTTCACATCTACATCGCTGATGTAAGTATCTATAGGGATGTTCATTCTGTCCCCTATACCCAATACCTACCCTTATTATCTAGCCACAATGTCATACCATCTGGTTATATCTACTGCTGCATTCGCCCCTGAAAAGTTGGTACACCCCAACGAAACGCGTCGGTCCTACATGGATGCACGATGTTCATACAGATGATTTTATATGTGTATGCATTGTTCCACTTAAGACGGTTATTATCATCTAGTCTCTCCTTGGTTTTCATGCTGTGTAGGACTTGTCCTCCTCCCATGATATGCTATGGCGCTAACATGGTTACCATGGCGCTTACATGTATATGTGGTTTTTAGCATGCCTTGCACTATATACGATTTTTTGTATGCATCTTTTGTAATTATAATAATCTTACAACAAATAAAAATGTTTTTTGCAATGACTGCTGGTTGGTTGCTATACATCCCTCATTTAAAGTCCCCAAACCCCTTTTCTTTGTACTCATACAGGGATGGAGTCGCATGGATGCATGCGTCTCATACAAAGTCCCAAACTTTTCTTTCATTCAAATAGGAATGGAGGGGTGTATCTGACTATCAAGCAGTCGGCAATTGCATTTTGCAATCCCTGGTAGACCTGCTCCTGGTCTACTATACATTTTCTGCACTATATGCGATTTTGTGTATGCATCTTTTATAATTGTTATATACTGTATATGATCTCTCAACCTTAAAATGTTTTTGCAATGACTGCTGGTTGGTATACACCTCTCATTTAAAGTCACAAAACTCCTTTCTTTAAACTATTAGCTTGAGTTTGGCTTCAATTTGTTAGTGCAATTAAATCGGCTAGTGCATCCAACACTCCCCTCCCCCCAGACTGACAATGCTGCTGTCCAAAGGTACCCCATGTGCTCCTTCATCCAGAGTTGGAGGCATTCTAATACAGGAGCTGTGTTACTGGACAGATCACCAGTTGAAAACAGAGCGGAAAAAAGCTTAACCTCCTTAGCGGTATTCCCGAGTGTGGCTCGGGGTGGATTTTCAGTACCAAGAGCGGTAACCCCGAGCCACACTCAGGGTTGCATCGCTGGATCCAGGCAGCGCTACTCACCTTGTCCCCTGGATCCAGCCATGTCCCCCGCCGTGTCTGCGGGCTGTGTCCGCCGCTCCGATGCCTCTGTGTGCCGGGCTCCGTTCCCTGCGAGCGTCGCGTCACACGGGGACGGAGACCGGCGGGAAATTCAAAAAGTGAAACACACAGCACATACAGTACACTGTAATCTGTAAGATTACATTACTGTATGAAATCATTTCACATCCCCTTTGTCCCTAGTGGTTTGCCCAGAGCCCTGCGTTCACTTTTATATAATAAATGTCATTCTTTCTACCTGGAAACATGAGAATGTCCATGGCAACCAAAAAGCGTCCCTTTACGTCAAAAGTGGTTTTATATCGGCTAGAAAACACCAATAGTAAATAAGAATCATTTGCAGAATTGAGTGATACTGATTTTTGGGGAAATTTATCATCAGACGCTGAAAGTGACGACAGCGACAATTCTGCAACTGAGCAAATTTCTGCGTTTTTGGTTTGATTACATTATTGAATACATTTTATTACTATTATATTATTATTTTTGATAATTATTTTTAGTTATTTATTATATTATAATTTATGGTTTCATGTTTCAAACTTTATCATACCCGGGATGTCTAGTAGACTCTTGTTTGGACAGATTTAAGTGAGTTATTCCTAAGAATTACAGGCCTACAATATAAAACGCCAAATTTTCATGCAAAATAAATGTACCGCTTTCAGCAATAAATTCCAGACTCAGTCATACCGCCAGGGAGGTCAAATAATGAAAAGAAATGCAGCCAGCACATCTACTGATTGGTATGCTGCAGCATAATACATTTGTGGTTTTGGGTTTGATACCGCTTTAATTACCTTGAGCAGATAAACAAGAGCAGAGAGACAGAAACACTAAACCAATTTTGTCACAAGAAAGTCTGAGTGGTCTGGCAACTGCTAGGGCAGCACCACTTTGGAGACCAAATCACTCTGTCCCTCTGTTTCAAAGAAGAAGGGGTCTTCTGAGCTAAGCACATCCTCCTGCCTGCATGCCTGAGCTAAGGGCAGATGGATTTCAGGAAGTAAGTGCTACATGAATCATCTGCCCTTACTCAAAATGGATGCAGCTAGAAATGCTAGGGCGTGTTTTGCAAAGTAATTCCTCAACAAAATAAATAAAGAAGACATGGATAGATGGGTGAGTTTGCTTGGAATATTGAAGATAAATTAAATAGTATTTTCAGTTTGTGGTACTCAGTTAGGTTCCGCTTTTATGGAGTTGTAAAGGCAGAAGGTTTTTTAAACCTTTTGTGTGTAGCAACCTCCCCAGCACCCCATAATTACTTACCTGAGCCCCATCTTTCTTCAGTGATGTCCATCAATTTCTAAGCCGTTTAGGACTCTCCGCCTGATAGGCTGAGCCACAGCAGCGGCGCCATTGGCTCCCGCGGCTGTCAAAGTATTTTAGCGAATCAGGGGAGAGAGGGGGCAAGGCCAGGTCAGGGCTCAGTGTCTGAATGGATACACGGAGCTCTGACTCGGCTTGGGTGCCCCCATAGGAAACTGCTGGCTGTGGGGGCACTTGATAGGAGGGAGGAGCCAGGAGCAGCAAAGAGGGACCCCAGAAAAGGACGATCCAGGTTACTCTGTGCAAAACCAACAGCACAGAGGAGGTAAGTATAACATGTTTGTTATTTAAAAAAAAAATAAAACAAGACTTTACAATCACTTTAAAGTGGAACTAAACCTAAAAAAAATATCATAAACCCTTCTCTCTGCTTGTTAGTGTTTTGAACACTGAGCCTGAACTGTGATGTTTGACTCCCGTGTGCATGCGTGGGAAAGACATCATTGTGTCCTGGCCAACCAATCAGCCAAACAGTCGGAACCTGGAAAAAAGACTGAGACAAGATGGCAATGCCCATGCCTGACGGGAGCACTGAAAGTCCAGCGCTGGAGGTGGTCACTTGCCAGGTAAGTCTGCCATAATGTGCTAATATGCTGTGCCTAATAGTATAGTATAGCTAAAAGCTCCTGGGGCCCAATAAAAAAATTGCAAGATATTTAATTCCACTTTAAAGTGGTTGTCAAGTCATGACACATGCACTTTCCCAAGAAATCAAAAAACTCTCTAGCAATACACACCAGACTAAGCATGTGCAGAGTTCCCCCCAAGGCTCTGTCTTATCTGGACACGTTCTGGAGTCAGTGGAAGAAGGGGAGGATCAGAGAAGACCGGATCAAACAGCCTTTTTATACAATGCAGAGGATTAACTCCTTTGGTGCTACAGTGAGTATAACAAGCATGCTATTCTGCATGTACAGACAGATTTTACTGTTGGAGGTTTAGTAATACTTTAAGTGTGGAAGGGCTGGAATGCCTGTGGGGGTCTTCCCCCCTCCCCTCCCCCATTAGGGGGGTTTACCCTCTCTACTTGTGGTCACCAGGACAAAAAGTGAGCAAAAAACAAAATGTAAAAGTGCCATCAGAACAGGAATAGTGAGGAAATCTTTTAATGGGAAGAATGCGCCTTACACTTGTGGTCATTGGGAAGAATTACCCCCTTACAGACAGCTAAAAAGATCAAAGGTGTCAGTGGGAATTTATCTGAGAGGCAGAAACTGCTCCTTGCTCAAGGACCCCTGGCAACCTTTGGAGGAACCCTGGTTAAGAATCACTGCCCTACTCCATCCACAATTAAAAAAACAGATTCAAATTTAGATATACTTTAGGAGTGGAGAAGTCGATTCTTATAAATGAGCACCGCTGACCGGTTCTCTTTAATACACACACTACAGAGTCCAAGAAATACGCTGGAATACTTCACTACATATTGCCTGCATTCCAGAGCTGTTAACACTGAAATACTCCAAAATCAAACATTTCCCAACTGAATAAATACACTGGGAGTCATTCACCTCCATATGGGTCACATTCTGCTGGTGCTTCATTTATCACATTGTCTAAAAGTACACAGCGAGGAAAGACAAAATATTCTACTATTGCGTCTTACACAAGTCATGAGCTTTTTGGCAACTTTATAAACATCAAGATAAAACGCACTATTATGTATATTCAGTGAGTAATCACTGGGAATTATTTACTCAGACGTCCAACTGCAGTGTGAACTCTGTTTGTTTTTTAGTTTTGGAGAGGTGGGGAAGGATTAAGGCTTCATAACCACTGGTCTATATTTAGGCGGGAAAACGCAAAATGTGGCAAAATCTTGGCAAAATATATCTTACCGCATTTTGCGTTTTCCACGGCTGCCCTACATACTTGCCAACACTCCCGAATTTCCCGGGACATTCCCGGGATTTAGACCTTTTTCCTGGTCTTATCGATTCCCGGGAAATGTTCAGAGAAATCCCCGTTTCCCTGATTCCCCGCCCCACCGCTAGAGGCCCCAGCGCTGGTTTTGTCTCCATCGCCATTTTACTGAAGAGCAGCACTTGAAAAAGAACCAAGAGGCGGAGCCCAGGTGGCAATGCAAGCGGGCTCCGCCTCTTGGTTCTTCCCTTCAGCCTCCAGTGCTGCTAAATGGCATGTAGGCCAAATAAATTAGGCAGTCAGTGGTGTCTCTACCCGGGGGGGCGGCTGGCACCTGGGTAAAGAGAGGTAACTGGGGGCACCTAATGTAAGGAGGAACTCCACTGGGGACACCTAATGTAAGGAGGCACTCCGCAGGGGACACCCAATGTAAGGAGACACTCCCCTGGGGACACCTAATGTAAGGCGACACTCCCCTGGGAACACCTAATGTAAGGAGACACTCCGCTACAGACACCTGATGTGAGGAGGGACTCCGCTGGGGGCACCTGATGTAAGGAGGGACTCCGCTGGAAACACCTGATGTAAGGAGGGACTCTGCAGGGTGCACCTAATGTAAGGAGACACTCCGCTGGGGACACCTGATGTAAGGAGACACTCCGCTGTGGATACCTAATGTAAGGAGGGACTCCGCTGGGGACACCTGTGAGGAGGGACTCTGCTGGGGACACCTGATGTAAGGAAGGACTCCGCTGGGGACACCTGATGTAAGGAGGGACTCCTCTGGGGATACCTGATGTAAGAAGGAACTCCACTGGGGACACCTGATGTAAGGAGGGACTCCGCAGAGGGCACCTGATGTAAGAAGGGACTTCACTGAGGTCACCTGATGTAAGGAGGCACCCCACTGGGGACACCTGATGAAAGGAGGGACTCTGTTGGGGACACCTGATGGAAGGAGGGACTCCGTTGGGGACACCTGAAGGCATCTGGTGGCAGGCGATGGTGGCAAGTGACACACTTAGGGCTCCGACTGATTCTGCATTATGGTGAGTTGAACTATTTAATTTTATACTACAATGTTATAATAGAAATAATGCGCTTCAATCATCCTGACACCATACCTACCATGGTGTCGGAATGATTGAAGTGCTAACACTAGGTGTTTGGAGTATTTTTATCTGCTGATTATTAAACTTTCTGGAATACACATATTGCTATCATGGTGTGGGATCTGGGCCTGCTGTCCCTCCATCCCTCTTTCTTACCTGCCTTCTCTCTCCTTCCCTCCCTATTTCTTTCTTTCTTTCTCCCTCCATCCCTCATTCATCTCAGACTCGAACCACAACACCTTTGAACCATGCTCCCTTTAAGCCACGGCCACTATTTCGTTTAAACCACACCTATTTTCCTCCGTGGCACACTTTGACAAAAAATGTCCCTTTAAATTTTTGTGACAATGTTGGCAACTATGTTCCTATCCTGAATGTGATTCTTCCGAAGAGCTTCTCCAGAAGACCAAATACTACCTCCAGATTGCTACTTGAGTACTCCCGTTCAAGCAGATGGCCCTTTGTTCTTGAGTCTTGGCTCCCTCCAGCTGTTCACCTGTGTTAGCAGAGTTACCCAAGACTTCACAGAGAGGGACACTATCGATGAGAATAATCGCATGTAGCTGTGTTCTGAACTGTTTTACTGAAGTAGTAATTCTCAGCTAGACCCTCTGCTGTTATAGACATAACTTTTGAAAGTCCTGGATTTTGTGGGATCTTCCAGGCGTTTCCAGATCCAGGCCGTGCCTCGCTGGCAGACAACTGCTGGAACACCTATTTTTGCACCCAGATTTATTTGAGTGATATAAAGTTCTGAGAAACTGGCTGACAAGGCCACTCCAGGCCACATCGCTGCTTCGTGTACAGAGCCCTGTGCTGTTAATAAACGCAGGGCTCTGTACTGTGATTTGCTAAGCCGGTCAACCAGTCCCAGCCATTGGTCAGGACCTGCTGACCGACTTGTGCTGTATCGAATCACAGCACAGATGAGGCAGCAAGCATGTGCACCATTTACCCGGAGATTCCGGATCACATACTGTACATGTACTTGATCCAGTGCACTGCGGCCATCCTGTCACAGTATTTTTGCAATATGGCGATTCTCAAATGGACAAACAGTATAGGGATATGCTTTTATTGATGCTTTAATAAGAAATTGGATATGTAGTGAGTAATGGTAGAATACTCCAGTAACCCAAGAATCTCTTTCACATGGGGCAGCCTCCGCCAATGGATCCGTCTGCTCAGTAAGAGATCTCTCCGCTGAAGAAGACAGGTCCGTGTCCACTACGTTTATGCAGAGCAGACACAGACACAGCCGCTTTCCTCTATGGGCAGTCGGATGTAAATGGACTGCCTGTCTGATACGCTAGACGGATGGGGAACGGATCCCCATCTGTCTGTTTTTGGCAGGTAAGACGGGATGTAAATGGACACATCAGTGTATATCAGGGCTTGACGAATTTGCTTTGAATCTAGGAGCCAGCTAAAAAAGTTAGGAGCCAGTTTTCTAGCGTAGTGTGGGGTTGTCAGCACCTGGGGTAAGGCAAATAATTTGCGCCCCCTAATGCTAACTTACTCACAACAGAGCAGCCAGTTAATAACTCCAATGTAACACCGTAACATCAGGGTTATAGGCTGGCCAGAAAGAGTGACACTAAAAACCTGTTATAGGAGGAAACTCCTTATTATGCCTAATGCATCGTGACTGCGGCATGTAAAACGCCCTCATCTGCTGCCTAATGCAGCTTAAGGGTGGCCTTTGGTGGCAAAAACATGTCTCTACTGCACATTTTTACCACCCAACTGCACATCTAAATGAAGCCTTTGTGACACTTTAAATAAAATACAAAAAAAGGTTAAAGAAGTATTCCAGTGCTGCTGATCTTCTGCTGCCTCTTTGCAGACACTTCTTGTCTACATGTGTGTACCCCACGGTGACTATTCATTGGTCTGGTGGGTTTCCGGTCACCAAAAAATACTGGAGCCCAGCTACACATAAAGAGTGGTAATTGTTGATGGTACACAGGGCTTTATCAGAGGACATAGAACGACTCTTCTAAAGCATATCCAGCTGCCTCATTTCCCCTCCTCCACCGCAAACAGTAGAGCTGCACAATTCTAGCTAAAAGGAGAATCACAATTTTGTTGCTTAGAATAAAGATCATGATTCTCACAGTGTAACATCATCCTTCATATTATACAAAAAAAGGGCTTACTTTACTGTTTGTATTTATTTTTTTAAATTCATTACAGTGTATTTTTTCCAAAACAAATTGCATTTGAAAGGCCGCTGCACAAATACAGTTGCAACATAAAATATTGTAACAACATCTATTGTATTCTCTAGGGTCTCTGCTAACAAAAAATATATAATGATTGGGAGTTTTAAGTCTACAGTCTCAACAGTCTTCTCTGGGTGGCCACCATCCTTTACTCAAGGATTTAACAGTGATTAATGTTTACATTTTTTAACAAACCAACTCCGATTGGTGCTTCTTCAGAACATTATTCAGAACTTATTATCCTGATAACACATTGACCTTTATGAAGCTGTTAATTTATGTACAACTCTGGAGCCTTTTAGAAACATCATTTATCTAATTGCATGACTTCTGGTGATGACTTATCAATTAAACTGTGTGAAATTTCCATTCCAAGGCTCAGTTCACACTATGAATCGCATCGGAGCAGGCAGCATGTTCCTGCTGCATTCACATACTATTCACTTTAGGTTGCGATTTGTGCCCATTCATTTTCACTGCTTTTGGAAACACACTGCAACCGGATCACATGACACACACTGTGTTTGCGACCTGCATTTGGGTTGTTGTTAACTTAGCCACTTCCCGACCACCCGCTGCAGTTATACTGCAGCAAGGTGGCCGGATAGCACAGTGTGGTATAGCGGGCGTGCACGCTCCGCAGGAGCTCGCCCATGGGTCTGGCGGACTCGAGGTGCGCCAGCGACCCGCAATCGCCATGTACAGAGGCAGAACGGGGATCTGCCTATGTAAAGAAGGCAGATCCCCGTTTCTGCCAGATGACATGTCAGAGATCTTCTGTTCCCTGTGATCGGGAACAGCGATCTCTGTGATGTCCCAGGCAGCCCAGCCCCCCTACAGTTAGAACACACCCAGGGAACACACTGCATTTTATAGCACCGATCAGTGTAATAATGTCACTGTGTCCTGCTGGGACTCATATGTGGCGTAACCATTACAATTTGATGTTTTAAGATACTATTGCCTTAATGAGTGCTATCTAATGCACTAAAGCAATTGGGTTGCGCCTGAGGAAACATATCCCAGCAACATGTACAATATCTTGTGTTTGACCCCCTAGGGTCCTGGTTCACCCACCTAGTGACCAGCACCCCTGGGGATCATTGATGGCTTATAGGTCACCTTAACTACATGTCTTGTTTGTTATTTACATTTTAAAGTATTTTTAGATGTTTTGTGTCTAAGGCACGTGGATGCCATTATGTAACAAATAAAGCTTACAATTAATAGTTTACCCAGCATGCCTTCAAAGTAGATTTTCTTTCAAAAATAATGTCCCTTTGTATAACCACTTCACCTCCGGAAGAATTTCCCACTTTAGGACCAGAGCACTTTTTGCGATTTGGCACTGCGTCGCTTTAACTGACAATTGCGTGGTCGTGTGACTTTGTACCCAAATAAAATTTGCGTCCTTTTTTTCCAACAAATAGAGCTTTCTTTTGGTGGTCTTTGATCACCTCTGCGTCATTTCTGATCACCGCTATAAACCAGCGGTGGCTGGTGTGTGAGGGGCGCTGGGGCGCCCCCTCCTCGCCGGCAAAAGAGGGGAAAAAAAAGTCAACCCTGCCCCCCCTGCAGGTGGCGCCGGTACATTGACTTTCTCTTTTTTTTTTTTTTTCCGGCTCCTTGGCTGTCACATGACACAGGGCGATTGGATGCGTGGCCGGGTCACTGTGGCAGCGGAGGTGACTTCCGCTCCCACAGAGACCATGACCGCCCGGGGACCGACGAGGGGGGAACAGCCGCTCTCCGTGTGCCGAACTCTGCAGACCCAGCGCGCTCTCCGCATGCCGAATCTCTGCAACAATCCTGCCTGCTGGATGGGGTAAGTGTGGGGGGGGCGGGGGGGGACGACTCTGCAATGTACCCCACCTGTGTCACTGGCTGCAAACTGCCCCCACCTGTTTTACTGGCTGCAAACTGCCCCCACCTGTGTCACTGGCTGCAAACTGCCCCCACCTGTGTCACTGGCTGCAAACTGCCCCGCCTGTGTCACTGGCTGCAAACTGCCCCCACCTGTGTCACTGGCTGCAAACTGCCCCTCCTGTGTCACTGGCTGCAAACTGCCCCGCCTGTGTCACTGGCTGCAAACGGCCCCGCCTGTGTCACTGGCTGCAAACTGCCCCTCCTGTGTCACTGGCTGCATAACTGCCCCCACTTGTGTCACTGGCTGCATAACTGCCCCCACTTGTGTCACTGGCTACATAACTGCCCCACCTGTGTCACTGGCAGCATAACTGCCCCCACTTGTGTCATTGGCTACATAACTGCCCCACCTGTGTCACTGGCTACATAACTGCCCCACCTGTGTCACTGGCTGCATAACTGCCCCCACTTGTGTCCTGTGTTCACCCCCGTCAATACGACGGTCACTGTGTCCACCCCGTCAATACATCGGTCACTGTGTTCACCCCCGTCAATACGTCGGTCACTGTG
>BLSH010016053.1:110325-121171 GCA_018402905.1 Glandirana rugosa | reverse complement strand
CCTGTGATGCTGAGCTGTATACTGTGTCCTGTGATGCTGAGCTGTATACTGTGTCCTGTAATGCTGAGCTGTATACTGTGTCCTGTGATGCTGAGCTGTATACTGTGTCCTGTGATGCTGAGCTGTATACTGTGTCCTGTGATGCTGAGCTGTATACTGTGTCCTGTAATGCTGAGCTGTATACTGTGTCCTGTGATGCTGAGCTGTATACTGTGTCCTGTGATGCTGAGCTGTATACTGTGTCCTGTGTTGCTGAGCTGTATACTGTGCCCTGTGATGCTGAGCTGTGTACTCCTGACACAGTATGTGGAATACAGGGGACAGAGTGGGTGGATTCTATAAGGGACGGGGCTTATTAGAAGTAGGAGGGGTCAAAAGGAAGGGCGGGGCCTGGCGCCCCCCCCCATCCAAAAACTTCACCAGCTGCCACTGTTATAAACAAAAGAAGAGCAACCATTTTGCAAAAAAACCCCAAATTTCTTACTTTTTGCTAAAATTCAAATCCAAAAAAAAAATATAAAAAGACATTTTTTTTCACCGGATTTGGCCGATTTATAGTTGTGATAAAAAAAATCGCAATTGGCGTTTATTGATTGGTTTGCGCAAAAATGGCTGCGTTTACAGATGGTGAGAATTAATTTCTGTTTTTTTTTTTTTTACTAGCAATGGCGGCAATCTGCGATTTTTAGCTGTACTGCGATATTGCAGCGGACATGTCGGACATTTTTGACACTTTTTTGGGACCAATGACATTTATTCAGCGATCAGAAATTTAAATGTCCACTGATTACTGTATAAATGTCATTGGCAGTGAAGGGGTTAACCTGCAGGGGGAGATCTAGGGGTTAACTGTGTTCCCTGGGTGTGTTCTTACTGTGAGGGGGTTGGGCTACCATGGGCATGAGAGATCTAACTGATCCCAGTGACAGGGATCAGTAGATCACCCATGCCCGCACTGTCAGAATGGGGAAGCGCCGTGTTTACATCGGCGGTTCCCCATTCTTTGCCTGTGGCCGTTCATCGCGGCTCGCCAGCAGACATCGGGTCCGCCCGAGCTGCGGGCACACTCCACAGGAGTGCGGAGGGTACGCGCGCCCCCTAGCGGCCATTCGCAGACTGCCGCCTTTTTACGGCGATTCGCGGCCAGTGTCCACACTGCCGCCATAAATATGTGGTAGGCAGTGTGGAACTGGATAATCATGTGCTTAAAAAAAAAAACCCCATTGGAATCCACGCTTTCAGCATCCCGCATGTAGATTAGGGGAGGTGGACGCATGCATGGGGGGCGGCGCTCGTGCACCCTTAATGGACGGGCCGCCACTGCTACCTACACACCTTCCCCCTACAGCAACCAGTGCTTTAAACATGTTAAAATGACAGCCCTGTGCAGTGCAGTGCAGTAGAACTTTACTATGATGCTTCACTGCTAGTCAGATTTTTATCATGCAGTTTTAAATTTGATCTGAACTCTAAAATTGGCCATACATTATACAATTTTGTTATTCAATTTCTTTTAGATTTACCTTCAATTATGTAATGCAAAGGCCTGCTTGACTGCATAGAAATTGAAAGTGTTTAGGTTTGGCCTCATATTATATGGTTTTGGTAAATCTAAAGAAAATTGTATGTGTGGCCAGCCTAAGGGCTCATGCACACTGCAGCACTAAGGAGCTCAAAGAAGCGGTTCCTACAGGCCTTTGAGCTTTTTTGACCTCTCATTTTTTCTGCCTAGAAACTCCCCTCTATGTTAACCAATGTGTCCATGCACACTGTGGCTTTTTCAGGCATTTTCAGGCATATGCTGTTACAGGCAGTAAAAAAACAAAACACACCAAACTTGTGTTTTTTCAGAGGAGCTAGTGTCCCAACGAGCTCAAAAGAGCTCTAAAAAGCTCAAAGAAGCTTGATAATGAGCAAAAACGTTTCTGGTTAAGAAAATACTATCTAGGAGGGTCTGCCCAAGAAAGCTCAAAAGAGCTTGAAGAAGCTCAAAAAAACATGCACAAGCTGAAATAAATGATCAAATGCCTGTAAGCCTGGGTTCACATATATGCAATGTCAGACATCGCATGTGATTCACACCGCATTGCTGTGTGGATCACATGCGATATCTTGGCAATACCAATTCAGCCATATAAATGTATTGGATTTGCAATAAAATAGTGCAGGAACCTTTTTTCTCCCCGTACTGGACTCGGATCGCATGGGTGTTCACACTCATGCGATCCGATTCCTGTCTAAATTCACAGTTCGCGCTGCAATCTGCAAACTGATCTGGGGGTGTCATTAACATTGTATTGACAACCGCAGCAGTTCGCAGAGAGCAGTGTGAACTGACTGTGAGGGAGATGCGATGCGGGAATCGGCACTGGAATTGCGCTGGTTTCCGCATCACAATAGTGTGAACCCAGGTTAAAAGTAGCTTTTTTTTGAGCTGCAGTGTGCATGAGCCCTAAAAGTCAGGATTGACTATGTTATAGAGACCATCTAGAAATGATGATTATACCTAATCAGTACCCTGAAAATAGCTACATTTTTTATCATGGATTCCTGCTGTACTCTAAGCAGCACTGCTGCCTGCTGCTGCTATTTACACAAGATTTGTAGTGAGATTTGGTTTGGTGATGTCACTACTTAACTGGCACTGTTCTCCTTGCTGGAGAAGAAGCTGTACCTCAGGACTTGCAGTTCAAGGATCTCCCTACTTCTCATTTATTCATTAAACTCTTGACAAACACTTTAAATTACAGGTAAGCCTATAATAAGGCTTACCTGTAGGTCCCAGGAATATCTCCTAAACTTGCATAGTTTAGGAGATATTCCCTGTATCTGCATGTGCCAACATCATCGGCACATGAGCACTGAAGAAACAGGCAGCTTGGTGCAGTTTCTAAGGGGCCGTGCCGGTATCAATGCACGGGAGTAACGCCGTCGCGGCTCCGGCCAATCACAGCACCGGAGCTACGAACTCGGAAGTAACTTCGGGTGGAAGATGTCGGCCCTGTACTCGGAGTGCCGACTCCGATACAGGGCTTCGTTCTAAGGTATTTCATAATGAGCTAGTATGCAACGCATACTAGCTCATTATGCCTTTCTCTTGCAGGGTTTTATTTATTTATTTATTTTAGAGGCTTTACAACCTCCACCTTTTCTGCTGCTTCTTGATTATTCCTCCATCAGTCATAAGGTCACAAGTCATTGGGGGAAGGAAGTGGGGGAGTCTGACACGAGAATCAAGAGCTCCATGGTGGCCATAGATTTGAGAGAGTGGTCATTCCTGAAGGCAGGATCCAACAACATTGCTCTGTCTGCAAAGCTCTTCTTCAACTTAAAGATCTGCATTGTGGAGGGAAGGACGAGGGAGCCAAGGGAAGGTTTTCAAAACTATCTGAACACTTGGCCTCCACAGTGGCTGACCATGAGGGGCATCCTATGTACAAATGTCTGATTATTTTCAAGCAACGTTCATCTAATTTAGATAGGAGCTTTACAGGAGAAGTCTGAGAAGTTTCGGCTTGGTAGAGGGGGGGGGGGGACACAACCAACTGTCACTTTCAAGGTATGGATGTTCTCATTTGAGTCAAAGACAGTGTGCCACACAAAGGGTGTTGCAGTTCCACAGTGATTGGTGACCATTGGGGGAAGGGGTTGTTTGCTCATAGAATATAGTTTATTGCGCCAAACCTTTTCATATATACTGTATATATTCTAAAAATTGACAAACGTATGTGCAACCCTACAGAGCACCGCACACGCAGGCAGCATGAGAGTTGACACAAAGCCCCTGTAAATCACTGCTGTATAGGAGGAGGAGAGACATGGTGTTTGCTCTGTGTCTCTCTCATGTTTGTTTGTTGGGTCTCATGAATACGCAGACACATTGCAGGATCCGCCAGGTCCCATAGATCTGTAAAAGATCCCTGCGGTGTGTCTGCAAATGCGCTGGATATCAATTCAAGATGGCGGCACCAGAAAAGAGCAGGACAGGCAGAACTTTCCCTGCAAAAAGGACAACACTGGACTCCATAGACCAATAAATATGTTTATTTTTTTTTTTTATACAAGGACAGGTTTTTGGATTATAAAATTCGATTTTTGATAGTCAGGGAGGTGATGGGAATGGGGAGAGGAGCTGGGCCTGCACAGTGCGTAGTGAGTGATTAGATCAGGGTTTCTCAACCAGGGTTCCTCCAGAGGTTGCTTGGGGTTCCTTGAGCAATGAGCAATTTCTACCTCTCAGATAATAATAATAATGACATCATTGATCTTTTTAGCTATCTGTAAGGGGTAATTCTTCCCAATGACCACAAGTGTAAGGAGCATTCTTCCCATTGACCACCACACTAATGTATCATGAGTTGTAGATTTCTAATTTTTAGCAGGGGCTCCCCAAGACCGGAGAATTATTTCAAGGGTTCCACGGTGTTGAAAAGGCTGAGAAAGGCTGGATTAGACACTCCCAGAGTTGGAGCAGGCTATGACATGCAAGGAAGGAGAGGGCCGGGCTAGGGAATTGACCAGTGGCAGCTGGTGGTATATTTCTTGGGTGGTGGCAAACAATGCACCCACAACCACCCACCCCCCCCCCGGCCCAATCGGTCGAGTCACCGGCCCCGTACTTACCCCTAGGTTGCGTGCAGCACTTCCTCCAGGCGGCCGTCAGTGGCTTCCGCTGCGTCTCCTCCTCCTCCCTCTCTCACTTCTACTCTCAGTCAATCGGGTGATGATGGGTCTCAGGGACCCGCTTCCTGATTGGCCAGAAGGAGAATCAGACAGACAATAGCGAATATTAACCACTTCAGCCCCAGAAGGATTTCCCAGTTTAGGACCAGAGCACTTTTTGTGATGCGGCACTGCGTCGCTTTAACTGACAATTGCGCGGTCGTGTGACGTTGTACCCAAACAAAATTTGCGTCCTTTTTTACCCACAAATAGAACTTTCTTTTGGTGGTATTTGATCACCTCTGTGTCATTACTGATCGAAAAAAGAGCGACAATTTAGCCCAAAAAAAAAAATTTCTTGCTTTTTGCTAAAATACAAATCCAAAAAAAAATTATAAAAAAACATTTTTTTCATCGGTTTTGGCCGATTTATATTCTTCCTCATATTTTTGGTAAAAAAAATTGCAGTCTACGTTTATTGATTGGTTTGTGCAAAAGTTGTTACGTTTATGTATGATGAGAATTAATTTCTGGGTTTTTATTTTTTTTTTATATTTTACTAGTAATGGCGCCGATCTGTGATTTTTAGCGGTACTGCGACATTGCAGCGGACATGTCGGACCATTTTGACACTTTTTTGGACCATTGGCATTTATACAGCGATCAGTGCTATAAAAATGCACTGATTACTGTGTAAATGCCATTGGCAGGGAAGGGGTTAACCTGCAGGGGGCACTCTAAGGGTTAACTGTGTTCCCCTCAGTGTGTTCCAACTCTGTGGGGGCTGGGCTGGCAGGGGGAGAGGAGTGATCACAGCTTCCATACACAAGGAGCCTGTGATCACAGCCCTTCCCCCTCTGTCAGAACGGAGATCCGTGTTTACATACACGGACCTCCGTTCTTTCACTGCGGGGGGCCTTCACAGGTAGCTGGCGGAGATCGAGTCCGCCCTACCCACTCCCTGGCTCCCCCGGAACACAGTGAGCGTGCCTCTGGCGGCTCGCGTGCACTCACAATACCAGTTATTGCGGCTGCCGTCAAGTGACGGCGGCTTGCGATAACGAGCCAGTTTGCGGTCGGCAAGTGATTCATTTGCTATTGTGGGCCCTCCCTTTTTTTAAGCCAATTAGAGCCTCATGGTCTGATCATGTGCTTCTAAAAAAAAAAAAAAACCCTATTGGAATCCATGCGTCCGGCGCCCTGCATGTAGATTAGGGGCCGGGCACATGAATTAGGGGGCTGCCACTGGAATTGACTCTTCCTGGAGTAGTCAACAACATCCTTAGCAAGATCAAGAGGTGCATTGCAAGTGAATAAAATATCTTTATGGAAAGGTAAAACACTGCAAGTAAGCATTTAAAATTCATAACATTTCTGTTTTTTTAAATAGTGACAGGGTCTCTTTAAATCAGTTCCATCTAGACAGTAGTGAGTAGCTGAACAGCAGGACAGTTTCAATAGTAATAAATCACCAAACCTAGAGAAGTACCTTGTACAAGTACATTGAAGCTGGCTGAGAGAAATAAAGACTATACAGTGCAACCTCAGATTGCAAGTAACACGGCATAAGAGCGTTTCGCAATATGAGCTATTTTTTTTTTTCTAAATCCAGATGAGCAAGATTCAAGCCTCTGGTGTATGCAATACTGCATGTGGCCAGAGGTCCGGGGGGCACTGGTGGCTCCCAGTGCTTCTTGAAGACACTCGGAGATGCTCCCAGCTGGGTGGGGCGGACGTAATGTGCATCGGAGCACCCGAAAGTGTCAACAGTTCCCAAATGTCTCCATGTGCCTTCAGCGCCCCTGCACCTCTGGCCACATACAGTACTGCATACACCAGCGCCCCTGCACCTCTAGCCACATACAGTACTGCATACACCAGCGCCCCTGCACCTCTGGCCACATACAGTACTGCATACACTAGTGCCCCTGCACCTCTAGCCACATACAGTACTGCATACACCAGCGCCCCTGCACCTCTAGCCACATACAGTACTGCATACACCAGCGCCCCTGCACCTCTGGCCACATACAGTACTGCATACACCAGCGCCCCCCCACCTCTGGCCACATACAGTACTGCATACACCAGCAATGGTTATGGAATGAATCATCTGAGTTTTCATTGTTTCTTATGGGGAAACTCGGTTTTATATAGTAGTGCTTTGGGATACAAGCATGCTTCTGCAACGAATTATGCTCGTATTTCAAGGTATTCCTGTACAAACAATCCAAGCTCTGATTTTATTTCAACAGATCAGTGCATGACCTGTGCATATCTTAGCCGATACCCCAGGGTTAATGTTATCTCAAAGGACACAATAGGTATTGGCGAGGGGTGGTGAGGGCCTGACAGTATTAAGTTGAATGAGGTCTACAGCATCAATGCCAAAAGACAATGGGGCCAGACATTTCATTGACAGCTTGTGTGTATTGAACTATTCACATCTATGTGCTGCATCAGTCAGGCAGGCCATAGACGGTGCAAATTTCTTTCCTGTAACCACGGGTTGCAGGAAAGAAATTTGCACCATTCCCCCATCAACACAAACAGTGCTGACAGAGGAATCCCTTCTGCTTAGACAATGTAGTGATTAGACAGTGATTATTGCTAGTGACTATAGCAGTCGCTAGCCATAATTACAAGGTAGGCAGACTGGTTGTGCCTAAGAGTGATCAACTTGGAACATTAATCCTGCCCATACACGGTTCGAATCTCGGCCGGTTCAGCAGGAATTCAAATTTGATTTGAACTGTCTATGACCAACCTAAAGCAGGTCATACATTATTATTTTTTTTGGAATTTGCACCCAAACCATGTTTTGCTACTGGTAAGCAAATAAAATAATCCCAGATACTTCCTATGTTCTCTACTTTTGTTAATAGGTGTGTGGATCTTAATATAATGTATAGTGTACAGATATTCCTGCGCAGCTACAGAATCATAAAAAAAAACTGGATAAAAAAAGGGAATGGAGAAAATTAAAATCAAAGGGTTAAATGTGTGGCCAACATGTGTTTCTGTGTACTGTGTGAGGTTTTACTAAGCAATGTGCTGTTTTTTACTCCCTGCTTTACAGGAAGAAAAAACAGCACATTGCTGCTGTCAGAAGAGAACCCTGTGTTTTTTTATCTACACATGGCTCTCTTCGGTAATTTCCCGAGCCGATCGTCGGGTGCTGGTGACCAATCAGTGGCTGGCACCCGCTAATTGGTTCATGCTGCAGCCAATCGTAGCACAGCTGTGGCGGCGGGCTCCCTACCCCGGCACGGATCACATACTAGGCACGTGATCCTGCGCAGGAGAGCTGCCTAGTACAGTATATGTACAGTATGCGGTTGACAAGCAGTTAATGAAAGTCAATGCAAGTTGTGCCAAAGTTGCACCAAAAGTAGTGCAGGAACCTTTTTCTAAGTCAGAGCAACTCAAGTTGCTCCCATTAGAATAGCACCAATGTGAACCAGACCTTAAAGTGATTTTACGGGCAGAAGTTTTTTTTACCTTAATACATTCTATGCATTAAGGTAAAAAAAAAAACCTCCTGGGTGCAGTTTTATCCCAGCCCCCCCCCCCCCACTACTTGCCTGAACGCCCAACCTTGATCCAGCATTGTGCATGAGAGCATTGGTTCTCCCGGGTCTCTCTCCTCATTGTCTCACGCAGCAGTGGGAGCCGTTGGTTCCTGCTGCTGTCAATCACAGCCAGTGAGCCAATGAGGAGAGTGGGGGGGGGGGCACTCGGCAGGGGAGAGGAGTCAGAACCATCAGCGGGAGACCCAAAAAGAAGAGGATCAGGGCTGCTCTGTGCAAAATCATTGCACAGAGCAGATAAGTATAACATTTTTTTTTTAAATTCCAACCTTTAGAATCACTTTAAAGTACAGGTGTTAGTACCCTAAGAGCACTGACTAGACTCTTTAATGTGTATTTCCACTTTTTCAGCCAAATTAGGATAGCACCTACTTTATATTTGATCCTATCCCCTCCTACACGTTTCTGTTTGCCAGTAGAGCTGTCCATCATACTGATGGACCAATGGGAAATGTCACTGAATGAAAACCATTCATTTGATAAATACTATTCAAAATTTGTTCATTTGAGAACATTTTCTGTAATGTTCAAATTTTCTCATCACTGCGGTCAAAGATAAATGTAATTTTTACCCCGCTAACCAAACATTCAAAATAAAGATTTTGAACACAATTCTGTTACTGTATGGCCTGCCCTTAATGGGATTGTAAAGGTTCGGGGTTTTTTTTCCTTTAAATAGCAAACATGTTATACTCACCTCCTCTGGGCAACAGTTTTGCACAGATTGGCCCCAATCCTCCTCTTCTGGGGTCCCCCAGCGGCGCTCCTGGCTCCTCTTCTCGAGTGCCCCCTCAGGGAAGTGCTCCATTGACATTGTCCCTTACAGCAACAGCAGGAACCTGACCCTATAGAACTAGGAGATGATTTTAGAACAATAATCTGTCCCTCTAAGCAGTAGTCTCTACCTAGTCCAGTCAGATCTTTCTGTAATGCAGGATGAGATCTGCAATTTGTCCCTAAAAGCAGCAGTAGTAGTAATCTCTACCTATCTATCTATCTGCAATCTGTCCCTAAAAGCAGTAGTAGTAGTAATCTCTACCTATCTATCTATCTGCAATCTGTCCCTCACAGCACAGTCAGCATCCTCTCCCTACACTACCCAGAGAGCATGTGACATGCAGCACTGTGACTCCAGCCTCATATAGAGGCTGGGTCACATGATGCACTGGCCAATCACAGCCATGCCATTAGTAGGCATGGCTGTGATGGCTTCTAGGGAAAGCCAGTGAAAAGCTTGTTGATTGGCTGCCCTGCAGCTATTCAACATGCGTGATCAAATACCCAAACCCAGAACTCGAACCCAAACTTTTTTTCAAATGTCCGGGTTTGGGTCCGGGTCATGGACACCCCAAAGTTCGGTACGAACCCAAACTTTACAGTTCCGGTTCGCTCAACTCTACTAAGAACCCATACAAGTCCACATCGGAGTCCTGCGGCCAATATCAGGCTTCGCCAGCTCATCTGCTTACTGAAGAGTCACAATGCCTCTAGATGCATCTTCCATCCCTGTTCCTAGTCCATGCCAGATATACTACAGTTTCCAGGTTTAACCCTTATTATATAGAAAGCATGCTTATTTCCACATGATACAATCCAGACATGTTTTTAATGCAAAGAGGCTCCACCTTATATATTCACAAGCATTACCAGAAATAAAACGTACATCTCTTTGCTATGCAGTTGCATCTAAACTGGGTACACAGGATATGCCAAAGATATGCTTAGAACGCTTCTATGAAAAGGGGATATTTACTGACATAGCACTTCTCACCCTGTGAGGTCTTCACTTCAAGCATCCAATCATATTTAGGGCCCAGTCACACCATTTGCATTAGGTTGTGTTGGGTAGCACAGTCCCAATGCAAAGACATTGGGCTCCATTCACAGAATGAACTCCAAGAAAAGCTGAAAACGCTCGGTAAATACCACATGAAAATGCTTTAAAATTGACAGCTAAAAGTGAAAAAAAAAAAAAACAATTGCCGTCAATAAAAAAAAAATCAGAAAAAACAACGGCATCCCCCCAAATACATAGCAGGCCCTTTGGGTCAGGTATGGCTTTTGAAGTGAACCCTCATGCCATAGTTTTTTAACCACTTCAATACCAGGCACTTAGGACACTTCCCGCCCAGACCAATTTTCAGCTTTCAGTGCTGTTGCGTTTCGAATGAGAATTGCGCGGTCGTGCGACGCTGCCTTCACCAATTTTTTGATACCGTACTCCCAAGTGAAGTTTTCGGTATGGACTGGGTTTCCCGGACGATACATAAACCCCCCTACGGCAACAAAAAAGACTAAAAAAAAAATAACTGCCGTTAACAAAAAAAAAAAAAAGTGAAAATCGACAGTTAAAATTTCGTAAAAGTACACCATAAATGGCTCGCAAAAGTCGAAAAGAACCTCAAGTAAGACACTTACCTCGGGTTACAGAAACGTAACCCTGACACGATGGGTTGTGTTGGATTACGTTTACCACACTGACCCGGGATTTATACTAACCTACGAACTTCACTTCTGGAGTGTCCCACTCTTCACGATACAGTCATTTATAGGGGAAAAGTATCTTCGCAAGATTCGTATAGAAACCGTATAGG